>CAWTZC010001540.1:1200000-1652500 GCA_963919715.1 Microtus obscurus | reverse complement strand
TCCTATGAATGGAGAAAAATGAAGAGCCCATTTGCCATCATAAAGCTTAATTAGACACTTCCCATCAATTGTGAATTTAAAAGCAAATCTGCAGAAAGGTAAAGAGAGGTTTTGTTTGAAGAAACTCTTTTATCAAAGAAAATCTTATGACTATAGAAGTTAAGGTGTCTTAAATTTGAACAAAAACATTTTTCCGTTCTGATAATGTATGGATGGAGTCAAATAGAAAGTCGTGGAATATCAGTAAGTTGGGTGAGTTTACAACCAGTGGAGTAGAATGTTCTCACCCCTTGACTAATCCTCGGAATGAGAATGAGTATATATAGCTGTGTTGCCCTGCGATCATTCCTGGAGTCTGTTCCAAACCAAGTGAGCCTGATGAACAAAGAAAAGACAGTGGCAGTTTCTCTTCTGTCTTAGTGCAATCCACCAGCCAGCACATGCTGTTATGTACCCTAGGCAGTATTCAGAACAGGAACCCTTGTGAGGCAGAAGACGCTCTGTGTAGTTTGCAAGATTTCAGGAATTTCTTGAGCTGGAAAGATTGGTTATTATAATTCTGGATTATATTGCAAGACTGTAAACTGTTGGTAGGTGTTAGCTATCAGATAGTATATTAAGGTCTTCCATGTATATAATAGAAATATAACTAGATCATAAATAATATATATGTGAAAAAGAAATTAATGTCAATAAGAAAAATTTAAAAACAAGTTTCCAGGTTTACATTAATTTCACAACTGAATGTCTGCATGACTAGGATGGATGATAATAGCAATTTAAGAATTCCCCACATAGTGGTTAAGATGAATTAATTAATGATATTAACATTAGAAACTCATAATTAAAAATAAAAATATGTAGAAACTATTTTGACTATTGTTCATTAGGTCACCAAGGGGAGACAAGGTTGTGCTTACTGCTAAACAACTTTGGGAGACAGCTCAGGGCCTTTCTGTTTCCAGGTACTTATCTTAAAAATTTTATCATGCTTGCCCAAAACTTGGCCATTCCATTAACAAATGTATTGATAAACACAGACTGGGTGAATACTTTAAGAGTCCTACAGACTTATAGTACAAGGAAAAGTGGTCTATGCAGGGAACTCAGTGTTGTTGGGTCCTATGTCAAGTACACCAAATAGCTGGATTCAATGTTCAGAGTGTCTATAACTATCTATTATTATTCCAATCAGTTATATAAATTCTAGAAAGAAAGTGAAAACTAGTATAACATTCTTAGAAAGTGGTAGATGATGTTAAAAACCTAAAAAGTTAAATGTTTGCTCTAGGTTGTTCATTTCTTGGAATGACAGGGTTCAATGTAATTTAATGTTCAGTGACAAAATTATTTTCCAATGTAAGGTGAAATATAAAACAAATTATAAGACATAAATTTCTAACAATAAACAATTTTAAAATTTCATAATTATTCCTTGTATCCCTTTTGTTACTTTGTTTTTGTCCTCATCTTCAGAGAATGAATGATTTATCTTGGATCTTGTTTTTGGAGATTTTTGTCCATCGACACGCAATCTGAAGCTTTGCAATGCATTATGGCATCTATAGAATATAGTCCATCTATGCTTTCATTTTAGGGAAGACTAGAGGCAGAAAGAATGACTGGAGCATCCTAGATAAATAAGGAAGCTTTAGGCAGTATCCTAGTGGCTTTTGTCCCTCAAATAAATAAATGTCATGCCTCTGAAAATTTCCATAACCTTTAAGTAATGTCAAAAATTACAAGATGAATCAGTGGATTTACCCAATGGTTAATTTAGAATATTACTGCCTCAGTTTCTAGAAGTGCCAGAAGTAACATCTGAAGGCCAACATTTCAACACATGAGACTTTTGAGGGACACTTCTAACCAAGACCCAACAATCAAAACTTGCTTTCATTCAAATTCCAGAGATAGGTAATGCTTTATCACAAAATCAGAATATATATTATAAGATAAAAATCAATGGTGGCCTAAGCTATACTTGATTCTACCTAGGAGCCTTACATGATGAACAAAATGATTTTTCACAATTTAATTGAAATTGTAAATAACAGAAATAAACTGTATAGGTTTCTGATAAATAAACAAATTTGACAACAAAAGCATCAGTATGATATTGAAAACCTAAAAAATTTCAGAACATTAATTTTACAAAAAGATAAAGAAATATAAGATTATCATCTTACCTTGAAACTTTGCAAGAAACTTAGCAGCATTATCAAATGAATCTTGTTCTTTCTTATACCTATCTGTATACAAAACTAATTAAGAGACATCTGTAAAACTCAGTGTCATATACCTCATGTGCCTTTTTTTAGGACTTGTTTGTAAGAAAGTGTAAGTGTAGACTCTATCAGAAGTTTTAGGCATTTGCAGCAAAATTTGGAGATGTTAAAATACTGAAAGTTCTTGAAATAGCAAAAGTTGTGAGGAAGAACGACAGGGGATAATGGATCTGTGTATTTAAGATACAAACTAAGTTGTGAACTGCTCAGTTTGCTAGAGACAGCTGTGAAAGATCTCCTGCAGTCAGGACTAATATAAAGCCCTGACCTCAGGAACTATCCCTTAAAAATGCTCCAATTTGATTAGACTAGTCTGTGAGGTAGATATGTCCTAAGGCATTATTGAAAACATTGGAGCAATCAGCCTGAAATTAGTGGTACTTAGCATCTAGATATGGTCATGAAAAGTGACAATCGAACAAGCAAAGACAAATGGAGCAGACAGGACCCACGTGGGTAAGAAGGGCTAACGGGAGACAAGAGCAGAAAGCAGTAGTAGGTCGGTTTGATAAGAAATCTCTGTCGAATCACATCCACCCATGATACTTGAAGTCATGTCAAAATTTGAGGGCCTTTTGGAATAAAAAAGTCACTCCAGTAAGGGCAAGTCAAGTCATTGGGTCAGTTATTAGGACTCCTGTGCACTCAGTACAAGCTCACAATTTGGACATCAAGGAGTTGTCAAATCCACACACCAGGAGCTGAAGATAATAGAGCAATCAGAAAGACACTTACATCAGTAATCTAAGTACAACCAGGACCATTAGAGAAAAAGTCCTGAAAATATAGCAATGAAGGCTAGCAAGTCCAGAATCTGATAGATGCCAACAAGCAAGATCACATAGTATTAGAAACTGAAGAGACTGAAGAGAAAAACAAATAGAATTTATAATAAATGCTTAAAGGAGAGCAATTTAAAATAAATAAGTTAAATAACAGTTGAAGAGAATATATTTTCATAATATATTAGAGAAACAGTAAATGGAGATAATAGCTGTAGCATACAGAACAGAAAAGTTATTACTGTTCATAATACATTTTTGTCAAATGTATTTTAATATATATTCCATGTTTAGTAAAGAAAAATGACATAAAAGTCATTTTATAACATATGACATATAAGAAAAAAAGTCAACTGAAGAAGAAAACTATAAAAACCCACTTAATATGTTAAAACTGTAATAAAAATTAAATCAAAAGTAGTACTTCTATATTGAAAAAGTCACCAACATATAATGATAAAATAGGTGTTTATATATGTCTTCTGAAATTTAGATAGTTCATAATGGCTTATAAAGCTGTGATAGAAGAAGGCTTCTGGGACCTAACATGGTGTAACACGTGGAAGCTTTTTATGTGTACCATTGTGCTTGGTGCTTGATTTAGGAATACATTCCTAAAGTTTTCTTTCAGGCTTTCCAAAAAAATAGTAATTTTACAAAATCTACAAAAGGTCTAAATTCTCTTCTTTAGGAAAATTAGTTTAAAAAGAATTTTTTACACAGCTTTTAAATTTCATACATGCAAGAATCAATAACCAGCATCAGCAGGTTGCACTAACATACTTATACACATATGTCACAGTAACAGTTAAACAAAAAGAGCTATGAATTTGAGGCCACAGATTTAAGAGGGACTCAGATATGGAACAAGTTGGAGGCAACAAAAAAGAAATGATATATTTTAATTTGAAAAGTAAATGTCTGATTCCTTGTATTTTTTTGTTTCATATATTAGGAAAATTAAACTGTAGACTTGTTTTAAACCAAGGAGGATGAATCCTGCCAACTGAAAGCTGTGACAGAAGAGGAGCAGGCTTCTGGAGAATGGCATCTGTGTTGAAATTTGATGTTTATCTTTACTTTGTGACATTTGATGTTCCAATGCACTTCGAAAACCACTTTTAATGCTGAGCATCCACTATCAGGATTGCACATGCTGGAAAGGTTCTCACTGAATTGCCATAACAATGCTTTTTACCCTGAATGTCCTCCTGACTGTGTGTGTGTGTGTGTGTGTGTGTGTGTGTGTGTGTGTGTCTGTGTGAGTCTATGTCTGTGTAGGTGTGTACATGTTATTCAAGAAAAAACTTAAAAATTTTATGAAAATATGATCAACTACAATTAGAGAACCTTTTTCTAATTTGATTTAAGTCTCTGCACATCATGAAACCGAGCCAATACCTGACACTGCTTGGGTGACCAAGAACCAGAGAACTAGGATACAACCAAATATTACTTGTCTAAAAAGAAAAATAAAGAAAGAAAGAAAGAAAGAAAGAAAGAAAGAAAGAAAGAAAGAAAAAAGAAAGAGAGACGAGGAGGGGGGAGGGAAGAGGAGGGAGGGAGAGAGGGAAGGAAGGACTGAAGGAAGGAAGGAAGGAAGGAAGGAAGGAAGGAAGGAAGGAAGGAAGGAAGGAAGGAAGGAAGGAAATAACAATAAAATGAATCCTACTGCTATTCTGCTATACTCATGCATCGGTACCTCACTTCATCATCATCAGAGAGCTTCCCTTTTCCAGCAGATGGGAATAAACAGAGATTCATAGCCAGACATTGTTTGACATGTGTGTCTAAATATGAGGTATCTGTAAAACCCCTCCCCTCAGAGCTCAGGTCATCCAATGGAAGAGGAGGTGGAAGGAGTGTGGGAACCAGATTAGACAGGAAACACCAGGGAAAAAAAAGCCCTCCAGAACAAAAGAAAATGTCATATGTACTCACAGACACTGAAGAAGGAAGCACAGGACACACAGGGGTCTCCACCAGGTCTTCTGCATTTATTTGTTTAGCTTTCATTTTAATATTTTTATGTGACTCCTGAGTGTGTGAATGCAAGGGTCCATTTTTTTGCCTTCTCTTGGGGTTTATTCATGATGGTTTGACTTACCCAATTTTGATATGATGGTTTTTGTGTTATCTTATATTTTATTTCTTTAAATAAATAAGTAAAATCAGGGATACACAAAGTATAGACAGTTGTCAAAATATAATTATTTCTTAACCTGTAATTTTGCTTATTATTACTTCAAATTTATCATTGAAAAGAATATATATTACTTTAGTAGACAAATATTTTATTTATTTTATCTCAATAAATGTGAACATTTTTACATAGAGAAATCTAATCATGCAAAGCAAGTCAAAATCAGAGATGACTTTAGGGCTCTCTATAAATTTCTCAGTATAATATTAAAGACATATTTTAATGATGCAAATGTCAAACCAAAAGACTAATATTCATACCAATTTTTGGTGGCAGAGAGATTGAAAAGGTGACTAAATTTTTAAATTTTTTGTTTCTGTATGTGTGTGACTGATTACAGAAACAAAAAATTTTAAAAATTATTCAGAATTTTAGAATATGCTGTTCTGGGAATTCTGTTACACATCTGAGTTTTGGGCTAGACCCAATTATGTTGTTAGACCCTATCTAATAAAAAATAAGTAAAACCCTGTATCTTTAGAGAATTAAAATAAGTACATTTATATTGGAAAAGTAGACCCGATGAAGAAAACTCAAAGCCTTTTTTCACTGGATACAGTGTATACTAATTTTGCAAATGTAATGATTCTCCTCTAGCATATATACCTGGGTATTAAAGTGAAATGATACAGTCTTCCATATCTGTAGGTTTCTGGTTAGATAAAAAGGTGGGGATTTTGCAGATCTGTAGGTTTCCGGATAGATAAAAAGGTGGGAATTTTGTCCATTCATTTAGAAATGATTCGATAGGAGACGATACAATTAATAATGTGAATCTTTATACAATAAATTAATCCCACAAAGACTAAAGTGTTTAAAGGTCTGTACATTATAGCTAGTCCCTAAGGCTCTTTGGACAGTCTCAGGTAATTTCTAGAGCATCGACAATATCCTAGACAAAACTTCATTATGTTTATTGTCAAAATGCTGAAGTATCAACAAACTATGCTAAAATACCTGGAGATTTCCTTTTATAAAACGAGTTGCCTCCCTTTGTGCCTATTGGGAAAAATCCTACAGATATAGCCAAAAACTAACATCAAATTATATGTTCTTTCATAGAACATTAATGGACTAATATTGTATCTTTTCTAAGTATAAGAAATAATATCATTCATTTAATTTTATCTCTAAGAATTGTGATTTTGTTTATTCTTTTGGAATTTTCTACAGTATAATTTAGACCAGGCTGGTCTCGAACTCACAGAGATCTGCCTGCCTCTGCCTCCCGAGTGCTGTGATTAAAGGTGTGTGCCACTATCGCCCGGCTTACAGTATAATTATATTTTTATATTGTGATATTGTTATATTATATAATGTGATAGTGAATAGCTTCTCAGGTGTGACTGGGATTTTGTGCTAAATTCTCTTTATTTGTGTTATGAGTTTTGTCTGGCTTCAGCATGTACAGGCTGGACGCATGCTATCAGAGTCTCTGTGAGTTCATATCCACATCTACACTTGTATCTTACATTCCTTCCTCCATTCCATTTTCTATAGAGATCCCTGAGCCTTGCGGGGAAGGATGTGACAGAGGCATCCCATTTGAGATAATGTTAGTGCCTAGTGTGTAAAGGTAGGAGATTTGCCACAAGTTTGACACTCACCTAACTTACATACTGAGTTCCAGGTGAGTCATGGCACATAATTAAACACTATTTAAAAACAAAAGGAAAGGAATAGACTCAATATTATTGTTTAAGCAAAAACGCTTAGGGAATTAAAAGCACTGCACCAACCTCTCCAAAGTCTCTTAGTTTTGCATATGGTCCAGTTCTGTCTCTTTGCTAATTATCAGATAATATAATTAGAGTCTTTCCTACTGAGGACTGAGAAATTCACCGATTTATGTGGAAAGCAATATGGCATTAGGAGTTATTGTACTGATATGCACAAAAATAATAATTTTTCTCTGGGTCCATGACATATTTAGTCTCATGATTTTGGCCTCAATCACAGTTCCAAGTATGGGTTTTACTTTGTAGAATTGTCTGTAAAGCCAATAAAAATATAGTTCTTTATTCCTTTAATGTCTGTTACACAATTGCCCCATTGTTCATGGCTTTCTGACAGTTCATAGGGTTTGTAGCAAGGTGATGTTGATGATGACTTTTCTCCTCCAGTAGCACCTCCTAACAATATGAATGATAAACCAGGTAGTGGTGGTGCACGCCTTTAATCCCAGCACTCAGCAGGCAGAAGCAGATATATCTCCGTGAGTTTGAGGCCAGCCTGGTCTTCAAGAGCTAATTCCAGGACAGGCTTCAAAGCTACAGAGAAATCCTGTCTCAAAACAAGAAACAAACAAACAAACAAAAAACCAAAATAATAAAACAACAACAATATGAATGATAGCTGATTAAGTATCAGCTAGATTTCTCCATGTTCTATGCCATAAGTATGAAGTATTTGAGGCAATAGAGTCTTACTGTCAAGTTGTGTGTTACCACAGAGAGTAATACAAAACATTAGCAATAACATTCAAGAAGGTTATGGTACTGATTTGGTCAATGACACAAAAAAATGCAACACACTCCTATTCCTGGAAGTGTCTGTATTACAACAGACACATTATTTGAGTAAAAAGACAACCTACAGAATGGGGAAATATTTTACAATTATGCATTTGATAAAGGTTAGTATCTAGAATATACACAAAAACTAAAAACTGGACACCAAGAAAACAAATATTGCAATTTAAAAATGTAGTATAATACTAAATTGAGATTTTTCCAAAAGATGAAACACTTAGAAATGGTCATCACTCACAGTCATCACAGAAATGCTATTAAACTACTTTGAGATTTTATCTTATCCCAGTCAGAGTAATCAACCTAAGTGTCACTCACCCAAAGAATGAATAAAGAAAATATGCTACATTTACACAATGGAATATCTCCTAGTGGTAAAAAAAAAAAAATAATGACATCTTAAAATTTGCATCCAAATGGATGGAACTAGAAAAAAAAATCCTGAGTGAGGTAACCCAGATACAGAAAGACAAACACTGTATGTACACACCTGTAAGTGGATATTAGTAGTAAAGCAAAGGATAACCCAGCCTATAATCCACAAAGTTGGGTAACAAGGTGAGTACTAAAAGAGATGCACGTGGATTCCCCTTGGAAGAGGAAATGGACAAGTTCTCCTGAGAAAATTAGGAGTGTAGGGTGGAGAACGGAGGGCAGAAGGGGAGGGAGAGGGGACAAGGGAAGGGTGGAGGGGAATATGAGGAAAAGGTTCAAGACCACGATGGGAATAGCTACAGAAATAGTTGACCTGAGCTAGTGAGAGCTCACTGACACCAGGATAACAGCAGGGGAACCTACATAGGACCAAACTAATCTCTCTGAATATGGCAGACAGGTGTGTGACTTTGGCTGTTGTGGGGTCATTGGCAGTGGGACCAGGGTTTATCCCCAGTGCATGAACTGGATTTTTGGAGCCCAGACTCTATGGAGGAATACCTTGCTCAGTCTAGATATGTTGGGGAAAGGCCTTGTCCTACATCAAAGTCCTGCCTCAGACATTAGTGACTCCCGATGGAAAACCTTAACCTCTCTGAGGAGTGGATTGCGTGGGGTAGAGGGAATAGTGGGTACTGGGATTGGTAATTCAAATGAGAAATGATTGTTTTAAAAAAAAAAAATTGTTAGTAGCCTGTGTCCAAGCAGGGAAAAGAGACTATCAATTTGAGAGCTGGAGGGTATATGGGAGGGATTGGAAGGAGAAAAGGAAAGGAGAAGCTGATGTAATTCTACTTTAATTAAAACTTTACTGACAAAAATAAATAAATAAATAAAATAAAAAATTTGCCGATAAAAGGATGGATGATAGATTGAAGATATGTGTCAGATAGATGGTATATTGATCAATTGATGGCTAGGTAGATGCATAGATTATAGATAGATTATTGATCCATAAATAGATAAAGAAAGCAGAAATTATTTCAGAATGCTCCCAGTTCTATTTTCCTATTCTTAAGAAATTTGCTTTCATTGCTTTGTAAGGTAAGTATAGTTTCTCTCATGCGGGGTTTACCAATTCTTAACTAATTCAGAGTTAATGATCCCAAATAATTGCTCAGACTTTTCAGGGACCGTCTGCCAAATCCAAAGAGACATTTATTCCTGGGAATAAAAATGTGCCTTTATTCATGTTTCATTTTTACTTCTTGAGGAAACATTTGTGGTTCATTACCAGAAATTCATAGCAGATTTTATAATGCAAAGGGCACAGTATCTACTCTGATGATATGTATTTTCACCATTTATAGAACATTTTCTGTTAGATTATGTATGATTATTTTATATGAAATTATTTCTATTTCTTTTCTGCCAGGAATTAAGTGGCATTTGCAGGAATTGTATTATTTTTTGCCCATAACTATCCAACTAATTACTGAAATAGTCCACAGCTCATGTTCATGTATCTTCAGTGGCTTCCACATCTGATGTATGTCTGCCTGGGATTCCCAGTGGAAAACCAAAACCATTCTGCACATCCTCTCACAGGCAGGTCTAACTGAGAACCAAAAGACCAAGAGTCAAGGAAACTTGTTCTTTAGTCTGGAGGACCTTAAGAGGGGTACTTATAATGTCATAATTGAAACATTAAACAAGGACAAATTCTTTTCTGGATCAGGTATCCAGGAATTATTTCTAGGTAGAAATGTAATTTTCAGAGATGAATTAGTATTAGGTTTAAGAATTTGATAGTTGTATTTGATTCTAAGGACTCTCATAACAAAGTACTAAAACCAAAATCTTTTCAAACAAATCAGGTGCCTGGTGCCTGCTATTCAGAGAGGAATAAATTTGAGGGCATTACAAAGCAATGCTGAATTACTGAAAAAAAAAAAAGCACAAAGAATGAATTTTGGTAAAGGAAGGCAAATAGTTCAGAATGTCTCATGTGACATAAGCATAAAGAAGAGGTATTAGCAAAGAAGTTTGTCATGCATTAAAGGATAAGTTCCTAATATTTTGAGGTAGTAGAATAATAGTTAAGGCCTGGAAGAACATCCTGTTCCTGCGGAGGAAGCCTTGAAGGGTATGGTGGAACTGTGACCCACTCCTCCTCACCTAGCTTTCACAACTCTCCATTAAAGAACAAATGTTGCTGCCCTACATGTGCTCCACATGAAGAGCTGCTTTGCTAATGGCCTTAAAGCAGTGGGTGAGTGGATGTCAGAGAGAAGACATAGGCACTGGGGAGCCAAGGTATACCTTTTTCCTATTGTTTGAGTATTCGTATTTTTCATTAAGAAAATGGAAAGCTGGATGCCACAGACATGAAGAGGAAGTGTCTGTTTTGTGAGGTCAAAATGTGTATTTTGTCTATTGTTGCTGTAAGAACCTGAGACTGTTGTGTGACTTTTTAAAACCTTAGATGTCTAGCGATTTGAATTCTAAAATAGATTCTGTGAAGTAAAATTAAAGTGCCAGACAGAGTACAGTTCAAGGACAAAGTAGCTTTTTTGTCACCTTTGTTATATAAGCTTCTAGAATTCTCTGACACATGGAGATACTCTACTCTTAAGGACAATATTAACCTATGAAACATTTGTCTGCATGTGGCCACCATGGCCTTAACTCTTAAATTAACTCTTCAGCCTTAAAAGAAATTTTTTAATTAGATGGAGTTTATTAAAAACCAATATCCTTGCTTTAGTATCTCGACACTAGAACACTTAATTCCATCTTTATCCAACATTTTACTTTACCATGACATATAACTTTTTCAGAGATTCCAGTGAATGAAAAAAAAATAAGTGTTTGAGATTTCACTTACCAAAGAGCAAATATGGAAACTAACTGCGGAATCCTTGAGTCTAAATTTCAGAAAGAGAATGTGAAAACATATGATTGAATCAGGGTGCAAGCCAGTTAAGAATACTACCTGTCAAAGGTTTGGGTATACCGAGGAATACATTCAATACTTAACATGACATTGGTATCTTCATTGGCAAGTTGAGCTGACATTAATTAGGAAAAATATTAAGGGCACATGTAAATATTGATAATTAGTATCACTGGTCATGAAACATCATGTGCAAGTGTTTGTATTACAGGCATACAGAACAATCTCCTTCCTATGAATCATGTAGAATATATTACTTCTCTGCAAAAATTCCAAGTTTATTCCCAGATAGTCATCTCGAAATTAGCCAGAAATTCTGAATGCATACTAAAAGAATAGTGCTTAATTCTTCTGATCTATGTATGAGAAGTAATGAATACATTTTCCTTTCAGTATTGTCTGAGGACTTTCTGCAGTATTTTAACACTAGCTCCCTACCTGAATGTGTTATGAGTCTAGGTGTTTCTGCAGGAATCTGCATTAATCCCCATCAAGCCCAAGTTGGACTTGTAGCAGAAACCCTGAAGGACTTCGTGCTCTTAATTACTGCTTCCATCTTTCCAGATATAGAACTCCCGTGCTGATGAGCTACTGGAGAAAAATCCATCACTAAGGCACTCTTAAAATTTATAATCATTATCAATAACCTTTCCATGAAGCCTAGCTTAAGGATAGCTTGAAGGAGAGACTGAAAGTATAACATTTGAGAAATTAACTGAATTAAAAGCAAACATTTAGACATTAAACACCTGGTCAAAATACATAATTGTATTAGAAAAAATTCTCAGTATTCTGAAAGAAATAATTATTCATTTTGTTCCCAAATACTCAATGTTTGTGGCAAAGACTGTGTGCACTTATTTCCTGAGGTACTGAGTGTAAAATCAGATACAGGAAGGTAAGTGACCTGCCAGTGTTCTGCACTCCAAGCATTACAGCTAGAACAGAATATCAGGGAAAGCTTACACAATTTTGCCCACAAACTTTTTTTGAAGTCAACACAAAACTCCTTCTAGCACTTATTTTGGTTGTACATAAACTATAAAAGGTAGCCATTATTATTTTAATGAGAGCATTTCATTTTAAAAACCTTAATAAACAACTCTGAATTGAAGCAATTCTGTTTTTGTTTACTCTAATTTACTTTAGTGCTTCCTTGATTTATTCTATTTCCAGAAGAAAAAGAAAACATCCAGAGTTGGCTTTCCAAGAAATTCTAAAAATCTGTGAAACATGAAAGTGCAGAAGAGTTATTTCATCTTAAACTTTCAGGTAACAGCCCACTGAGTGAAATCAAGACACGAAACCTAATCAGCACAAGATAGGAGGCAGAAACTGATCCAGGGGTCATTGAGGAATGTTGCTTATTAGCTTGCTCCTCATGGATTCCTCAGCATGCTTTCTTTTTGCTGTTGTTTATTTATTTATTTACTAAAAATTTCCACCTCCTCCCCTTCTCCTATTTTCTTCCCTCTCTTCCCTCCCCAACCCCTCCCTCTCCAGTCCTAAGAGAAGGCAGGGTACCCTGACCTGTGGGAAGGCTAAGGTCCTCCCCCTTCCATCCAGGTCTTGGAAGGTGTGCATCCAAACAAACTAGGATCCCGAAAAGCCAGTACATGCAGTAGAAACAAATCCCAGTGTCATTATCATTGACTTCTCAGTCAGCCCCCATTGTCAGCCAAATTCGGAGAGTCCGGTTTGATCACATGCTCCTTCTCAGCCTGTTTTTTTTTTTTTTTTTTTTTTTTTTTTTACCTTTCCATGAGCACCTACTCCAGGATGGCACTACCCATGATTAGTTTGGTACTCTTACAACAATCATCAGTTAAAAAATTCCTGCAAGTTTGTTCTGAGGCCAATATGGGAGGGGAAGCATTTTCTTAATTGACTTTCTATCATCCCAAATAGCTCTCTCTAGCTTGTGTCAAGCAAACATGAATTAGCCAACAAAAAAATTGTGTGACGTTTTGAGAATACGAAAAATTATAGTTATGTTTGAACTTAATAAACACATTAGTAGACATTAATAAGAAAGAAGTCATTTTTGCACAGTATGGGATATTATCTTTACAGTTTAAATATCTGCACAGAGAAGTAGAAAGGTTTAGCTCAGAGTAGAAGCAAAGATTAAAAAGAAACATAAATGAATGTATTCTATCATTATTTATTTTGTAAAAATCCATAAAATATTTGATAAAATTTAAGCAGCATTAAAAGTGTCTATACCCTCAAAAATTTGAAGGAACATCACCTGACAATGTTCTGTCATTATTTGGAAGTGGTCTTCTTATGACACCTTGAATGGTGTCAGTTGTCATATATGTTTTAAATGAGTGCTGTAGAGTGCAGCACTAAGGATAGAAAAGGGAAACATAGTCACTTTCCAGAAATATTCCGTTCAATTTCAGAAAAATAGCCCGAGAAAATGTTAATATTAAGTCAGATGCATACCGTGAGAGACGAGAATTCCAGAGGTTAGAAAGTGATTAACTGAGAAAGAACATTTTACACTGAATCTTTATTTATGTTCAATCAACAATCTTTTTATCAAGTGAGGATCTGAGGGCAGTGACTGACTATTAAACCAACGGACTGACAAAATAGGAAGCAGCTGTACCTTTTCTTCCTTACAGCGTTTACCTTGCTTTATCTTCAAGATACTGTAACTGTGACTTAATAACCACTAAAAGGTTGCACATACAGTAACAGGTGGCATGCCTCTAGCCAAATGGAAGAGTAGATTATTCCCCAAATGTTGCTAAGAGTATTTCCAAAATAAATATTTAAATACACTTTAATCTAAAAGCAGAAAGCAGCAATGTGTAGATGCCGCTGGTATAACTCATGTGATGAAAGTTAATATTTTATTCTAAAATTATACACTTTTGGTAGCTAAATCAAGCTGAAAATTGATACTTGGTATAAAAGCACCTTTATATTTTAATAGATTTTGAAAGCATTAGTAGAGCCTTGATTGAAGCTATTCCCTTCTGTGAAAATGAGAAAGGATTTTAATTAGCTTTATTAAAAGTTTAGGTAGTGATAAATGATGAAAATCCTTCTTTACAACCTTCCTGTGTTTTTATTATTAGAATTTCTTTAATGGAACTCATTACTAAGCCAACTCACCTCAATTGTTTAATTCTCAGAAAGTATCTTAGTGAAAAATTCTTGGTTAGAATAGTGTTGCTATTAAGATGGAAAGTGCGCCCCTGTCCAAATGGTAATTAAATGAAATAGGTCAGGCTGATCCTCTGCCTTAAGGGCGAAGTCAGATGGAGTCAAATATAATGGAAGAAGAAATGGTGTAATATGAAGTCAGTTAAGAAAAGCAGCAGGTACTCATAAACATTTCTGTGGAAAGTTATCAGATTTCCAGAAGTTATTTTTCAGATACTTAAGAATGGCACTTGTTCAGCGGCACATTGTGGTTGCGTAAACAGAGAACTGGCACCAAGGATTTTCTATGCAATGCCTTCTCGTGTTTCTGTTAGGATGGCAGAGCTATATAGAAAGAGTGTTTACAGACAACCTTTGCTGGAATCAATAGTCTATGTGACAATTTTCATAGCATAGACCCTGGAGATTCAAAATCCTACTAAAGAGGCTGAAATAAAATAGGAATCCTCAGAAGTGCAATGTTAGTATCAAGTGATAATGGATTTCAAGGAAAACTGTTTTAACCTAAATGTCTGTCTCCGTCAATCATCAGTATCACCTGTTTTTCTTGGTACACCTTAAATATAAGAAGTTGCAAAACTTAGATTCTTATCTTTCTTATTAATTAGGGAGAAGGTGTTTTAACCAACACATAAGCCAGCCCCGATGATATGCTGGTTTTACCTGCATTTTCTGACTCTTATCAAGCTCTTTGGTACACTTTGGACTGTGATCCTTACCCAGGTAAATAAGTTAAATTGGGTTTTCTAAGGACTTTAAAGGCCACAATGAAGAATTGATGTGCAACAGAACTTGGAAAGCCTCCCTAGAAACCTTCCTCCATTAATATATATATATATATTGGTTTTTTGAGACAGGGTTTCTCTGTGGCTTTGGAGCCTGTCCTGGAACTAGCTCTGTAGACCAGGCTGATCTCGAACTCACAGAGATCCGCCTGCCTCTGCCTCCCAAGTGCTGGGATTAAAGGCGTGCGCCACCAACGCCCGGCTTCCATTAGTCTATATTGGGTACTAGACTCCCAAGAGAAATGCCAACGGAATGAAACATTGCTTCAGAGGTTAAGAGTGCTTTCTGCTATTCCAAAAGACTCCAGATTTCTTCCCAGTACCCACTTTACAAAACAGTATGTAATCCAGATCCAGATGAAATGACATCCTGTTCTTATTTCTTTAGGTACTTGCACACACATACAATGTACAAACCAATATGGGTGAATACAAATAAATAAAGCAGGAAAGGAATCTTTTTAAAAAAAGAGAAAATGTTGAACAAATCAGACATATCAAGAATGTAGAAATTGCCGGGCGGTGGTGGCGCATGCCTTTAATCCCAGCACTCGGGAGGCAGAGGCAGGCGGATCTCTGTGAGTTCGAGACCAGCCTGGTCTACAGAGCTAGTTCCAGGACAGGCTCCAAAGCCACAGAGAAACCCTGTCTCGAAAAACCAAAAAAAAAAAAAAAAAAAAAAGAATGTAGAAATTGCCCCTTTTTATAGTTTCTTGAATACATGGACAACTTTGTAGTTTAAATAATTTTAATATGAAAACTTAACAGATTCTGTCCTGTGATTTATAAAATTATGTCATTAATACCTTTGAATTTTGCATAAAGAATTTATATGAGCCTATGGTATGTACATATTTAATGTCACAGAAATCATAATCTCAAGTGAAGATCAATTAACTAAGGAGTGTGGATGTTGCTAAACATTTTCCTAACCAAAACAGACACACTCATTACTAACATTGTATGTGAAGAATGAGAACGTGGCTGTATAAGCAGTCCACACTCACACCCTCTCTTAATGCTCTTGTGTCATGTACCTGAACAAAGACTCCTGTAATACAAAACCAACCTTATATTTCCAACTTACTAAGATATGCTGACCATGGGCCTTTATTTTAAATGATCAATACAAGATATTTGGGATATGTAAAAATACTTCATCTTAACTTCTATTTTAAAATGTGGTTTAGTTTAACTTCATTAAAATCACACCAAAGTAAGATACTGTCTTTCTTCAATGGAAATACTTTTTAGACTATTAAATGTAGGCAAACCTGAAACTATAGTTTTCATCCCATTTGCTTTTAAAGGCCAGAGTTAAAGTGAAGGGTTTTCTCAGGATTATGTCATTAGAAAATACAATAACAAGTATAATAAAAAGGAATCCCATTTGTAGTTTTTCAGACCACCCAGAATCTATTTAAACTGTGAATACATAAAACTCCTAGAAGCTACCAGATATTAATATTACCTATCCGTAGTCATACCAACTTTCTCTTAACCAAGCGCAGCAAAAGAATTAGCTGCATCTGATGACTACTGCTTCTCCCAGGGAAGTTTTATTTTCCCAAGCCACACTCCCTGGGCACTGGTACGCAATGGTTTTAAAATGCTTATACACAGGAATCTATCTTCTTTCAAACTGCCTTATTAGACATTAGACCCTTACTTGTAATGTTTCATATTCCTGAGCATTTCCATTCCTCTTGTTGAGTTTTTAAAGCATGTTGTATGTACCTGAGTCATTCTGTCCAGGTCTTTCTTAAGAAAGAAATTTAAGACAATTAATCATTTTCTTTATTTCCACTACTAAATATTCATGACTACTTTCGTGAGACTAAACTGGTCAATTTCTAGGTATACGACAGGTCAGATTCAGATTATCTAGCAGAGATGTAACAAAAAATATATTAAGTGTATGCATATCTACGTCACTTGATCTGACAATATTCATCACAAGAACAATATACTAACAAAACTCCTAGTTTCAGTCCAAGAAACTTCTTCTCAAATATTTGGTCAGTCTAGTCCAAGTGACTTCCAAAGCAATGTAAACTATTAGTGTGGTACTTGGATGTGTCTCTGAGGTAAAAGTTAAGCTCCATTTCTTAAGACACAACATATTGGGTTACCAGATTTAGGTTTTTAGATTTGGATATATCCTTAAAGTTTCCTTCCTAACATACAACATTTATGGTACCAAAAAAGCACTATGCAAGCATCAAGGAGAAGGAAGCAGTCAATAACCAAGAAGCAACACCAATGAACCATAACAATTGTAAACAAGTAAGATATCTATGAAGGTGTTACCAGTAACACTCATATGTTGGTGGTAACCAAGAGTTGTCTAACCGAACTTAACTTTACTTAACCAAATTAAAATCAAGCCTGATATACTAAAAAACCAGCCAATTTCCTGGGGCTGGTGTGGTCATGAATTTTAGAATCTCCCACTGTCAAATTTGTAGGCCAGAATGATTTCTTACTATAGTCTAAATCTTATCCTTATAGATACAGCTATCATTCCTTATCAAAGAAGCTTCTCTTTATAGCATAGAGAGACCACACCTGAACAAAATGAGGCTCAGCTCAAGTGGCTACATCAACATCTCAGCTCCTTCATTTGTGGTTCAATGAAGCACAGAAGAGACAAAAAGAATGTAAGTGCTAGAAAAACAAGGAGTCTATTGTGAAACAGTCTCTCCTGGAAATGGCTGCATAAACAGCATCTGGAAAATAATAATACCAACAGGCATGCTATCATGGAAGTCTGGAGATTACACACTGTCATACCCTTAGACAAAGAATTTCAGGCAATTAGAACAGCTGTGAAAGGGAGAATTATCCTCTCCTAGGGTTGATCATCCTAATTAGTTATTGAATAGAGAAAACAAAAAAGGACTCAACAGGTTGCAGATGTGTACATATATGTCTATATCTATTTATCTATCTGTCCGTCTGTCTGTCTGTCTGTCTGTCTGTATGCATGTATGTATACATATGCAAATACTTTTAGCTTTGCTAATCAAAGATAAAAGGCTAGCATTGGGAGTGAGGGGGACATGGAAGGAGTCAGAGGGAGAGCACTTGTGAGGGCAAGAGAATGGGAAAAGTAATATAATTTTATTTTAACTTAAAATACATAAATGTCAAAGCAACAACAACCAAAAACACCCAAATATATTTCAATAATTAAAAATTGCTACTACAAAATGCATAATAGATACTGTAATGGTTATATAATAAATAAGTTAAATTAAAAATAAGTAGATTGAATAATAAATAGATTAAATTAATCATTTGACAAATAATTATATATTAATAAAATATGATATATTTTCAAGAAAGCAAATAAAAGTAAAGATATAAGACAGAATAGGTCAAAGTTTTTGAAAATCTAGCTCTCCTTTTCTGACAGAAAGAAGAAATATGGGTTACTTACTGGCTGACTTCGTGGGTCAACTTGATATAAGATGAAGTCATCACAGAAATTATTTTATAATTACAGTGCAATGAAATCAAAGAATTTTATGAGGCAGAAAAAATTACTTTTGTAAAAAGTTTAAAATCAGTCTAGGTTAAGATGAGTGTTTCTCTAGACTATTGTTTGTGCTGTGCATTGCTCTGTGCACAGAGTTATTTTCTATTTTGTCAGGGTTTTGACCCACATCTATTTAAGAATAATTTGCATACTAAAGTTTCAATTCTCCTTTCTAAATGGCTTTGGATGTTTTTCATGTGTGCTGGCTTGTTTCAGTTAGCTGTTGAGCACTCCTAACTGTTCCTTTTAAAATGTTGTAGCTATAAATCAATGTGACTTTGAAAACTGTGATTCATACATAAAAACTTTCAGTTTAAAGATGCCTTCCAGCTTCCTCTTCCATTTATTTATTTATTTATTTATTGGGGGGGGCATGTTGTGACCACACGTAAGTCACTTTTAATTTCAGTTCCTTGTTTGGAGATGTAGTATATTAGAAATAATAGTACAGAATTTTCTTTTAAAATGCAATGTTTCTGTGTCAATTTTTTTTTATGAGTACTTGTTCCTCAGACTTTTAAAACTCAAGAATAACAAATATTAAATATTTTCCATTCCTGCTTAGTTCACATTTTGACAGATAAGAATTATATATTAGGTCAGTATTTAGGCCAGTCAGTACCCAAATGAAGTTCAAGTATCAGTTCCTTGTTATTATGCGTGCACACACATATGCACATGTTGTGTGTGTGTGTGTACGTGTGTGTAAAATCACTTTCTCAGTTAAGATCAGTGTTTTGAATTGAACATTTCAGACTTTCAACTGGTTAAATGAGGTTCACCCATGTATTACAGGGTAATGTGTTCTATTCAAAGTCAACATATGAAAATGTTAATGTAAAAATTCCCTCACAGACATATCCAGAACAGTATTTGAATGAGTGCACATGTATAAACAATTTTGTACTGGATACTTTTGTGGGTTCACTTGCACAAGGAGAGTAATCAGAGAAGAGGGAGCCCCAGTTGAGGAGATCCTCCATGAGATCCCAGCTGTCAGCATTTTCCCAATTAGTGATCAATGTCAGGGGGCAGTCCATGGTGGTGGTTGGTCATCCTGGGTTCTGTTAGAAGGCATACTGAGAAAGTGAAGGGAAACACCATTCCATGGCCATTGCATCTCTGTTGCCAACAGGATTCTACCCTCTTTGAGTTCCTGTTCTGCCTTCTTTCAGTGATGCACAGCAATGTGGAAGTGTAAGCAAAATAAACACTCTCCTCTGAACTTGATTTTGGACATGGCATTTCATTTCAGGAATAGAAACCCTAATTAAGACATAGTGGAGAGGGTACTTCACCTGACCTTACCCTGTAATCAGATTGGTGATGACCCTAAATCGTCATCACAGAGCCTTTATCCAGTAACTGATGGAAGCAGATGCAGAGATCCACAGCCAAGCACTGGGCTGAGCTCTGGGAGTTCAGTTGAAGAGAGGGAAAAGAGATTATATGAGGAAGCAAGATTAATATCTTGTAGATGTGAAAACCCACAGACACAGCTGACCTAAGCTTGTGGGAATTCAACGACTTGGCTAGGGCTTTCTCACAGTGGGACCAGGACCTGTCTCTGATACATGAACTGACTCTTTGGAACCTATTTCCAATGGTGGAATGTTGGAATGCAAGGGAAAAGATCTTGGCCTGGCCTCAACTTAATACGCTAAGTTTTGTTGACTCTGATGGGGCCTTATGCCTTCAGAATGGAGACTGAGGAAGAGTGGATGAGGGACGGAAGGGAAGCAGGAGAGGGAACGAGAGGATGGAGAGGAAACTGAGACTGATATATAAATTTAATTAAAAAAAAGACAGTCGATCATGAGTGAATTTGTGGTCCTATGTAAGGTGAAAGTTTACTCTATAGAATACTGTACAGACGGGATTCATTTGTTAAATTTCTTATTGATGGGAGAGCTACATTATTGCTCATTTTTTTTTATCATACTGATGTAGCTATTAGTTATTTATCTGTGAGACACTGAGCTAGAACACTCATGGAAAATATAGCTGTTCCATTCAATGTCTCTGACATTTGGAGAAAGAAAAGGGCAGGCATCATAAAACCATAAGTACCAAATTATTTTCAGCTAAAGCTGCTCAATAATGATAGATGTATGCGGTAATTTATCTAATTAACATCACCTGTTGAAATGTTGCAATCTGATTATTGTAAGAAGTATGCAGAAGCCTCAAAAAATTTCTTATAAGGTGGGACTTGTTTCCTTGGAATCAGACTATATCTACTCTACAGCAAGCAAATAATTAAGATAAAATCTACATGAATTCACAGAGCAATGTCTGCATTTGTTGATGAAAGAAGAGAACAAAATACCAAATATTCTTTGAGGCTTGTTTATCATGAATATGGAGAAAATGAATGAGTCATTCATCCTGAGTATACCATGTCAAAGAAAAAAATTGAATGCAGACTCAATATTCTTCAACCATATATAATACCATGACACAGAACCAAGGTCATTCTCTAAGATACTTGTGGCATGGCTCATAAAAGTATGAATAACAAGCTGGGTGGTGGTGGTGCACGCCTTTAATCTCAGCACACAGGAGGCAAAGGTAGACAGATCTCTGTGACCTTGAGGCCAGCCTGGCCTACAAGAACTAGTTCCAGGAAAGCTAGGGCTGTTACACAGAGAAGCCCTGTCTCAAAAAACTTAAAAAAAATGAGGAACAATTACAGAAATAATGTTTGACAATAAGAAAGTAGAGAATTATGTTATGAAAGCACTCATGCAAGAACAAAATTAAGCCTTAGACTATTTTTTCCTGCTATTATATGCCTGTTATTTAACATAGAATAAACCTATTGAATTCTATTTAATGGATATTAAGATATCTCATATTAGCAAATTTAGTATATAGATTAGCTAAAAGAATATGAGGAGTTCCTCAAGTATTCTTTATTTAAGGTAAACACATACAAGCATGCTCGCATATACACACATTCACAGAAACACACACACACTACTACTTGAAAAGCTCTGTCTTATTTGTCATTTTAGTAGAAGAAACCTTATGGTAAGAGATAAAAATGGAATTGAACTTCTTACAGCACCTATATAACAGAAAACTACAAACTCAAAAGCCAGATGACAGAGTTAAAATTTAGAAATAAGAGAAGCATAATTTTCTTAAAGGGGAATATAAAAGAAAAAGAGGTAAAGCTTCAGACAAGACACATTTATAAAAATAGCATGGCACTAGCAAAGATAAAAAAAATGAAAGAAAATATGAAGGAATTTCTTGGGGCCTTGACACTGTTCAAAGATCATGAACATGAGAGCATGAAAAGTGTGTGTGTGACTACTTACATATATATATGAATTTGAAATAGAGAAAGAGAGTGTGGTCTGTTGCAGGAGGTCTTTCCGCCCCTCCAACCAATAGCTGCTGAGATACCAGCCCATTGGGGCGTGGTTTCTCTCCATTCATAAAGCCTCTATTTCCTTCCGCTCGCTCTCTCTTGACTTCCTGCTGGTCTGGCGACTAGAATCTTTTTCTAGTTGTGCAGAGAGCTGTTGTCTGGGATCTGATCTGTAAGTTTTTCCTCTTTAAATAAATACTTCCCTGGTAATAGTAATTACAAACTGGTGTGGCATTGTTCGTGGTTTACGCCTTTACCTGGCGCCCAACGAACGTTTGGCTTTTAGAACCACCCCCCCCTCGGCTGCCGGCCGCAAGTTCAGCTTGGCGGGAACGAGCCCTCGCTTCCTCTGCCTGGGCTTGCGCCTTGCGGCCGATCTCTGAGGCCGGACAGGTGGTGGTGGCATACACTCGGGAGGCAGAGAAAGGCGGATCTCTGTGAGTTCGACCGGACAGGTGGTGGTGCACGCCTTTAATCCCAGCCCTCGGGAAGCAGAGACAGGCGGATTTCGGATTTCGGTGAGTTCGAGGACAGCTGGATAATAGGTAATATGGCAGTTTTTGTTTCCAACATGACTTTCACTGTTTGGGCTACCAATACAATGGGTCTAATCATACAAAATTTATATGACTATGAGGATAACTTAATTTACTGGTTACTATGTTTTAGTGTTCTTTTGAATATTCTATCATTTAGGAAGATTATGATACTCTCAAGAACTCATGCAGGTCAGGAGATTCAGGATTCAAAAAAGGCAATAATAAACACAATAATAAAAAGACTTGAAATGCTTGAAAAAATGATTGGAACTGGTGAACAGAGTAATAGGGCACAAGGACAGGATACAAAGCCAACACCAGCTAGTAGAACTGGCTTACCCAGGGTTTTAGCGGCACACCCTATACTTAATTCTGATAAAGCGTCAACTTCTAAAGGCTAAAAGGGAGTCAGAGAAGCTAGATGGATGCCAATAGCAATGAATGATCTGAAAGAAATTAAACAGGCTATTGTTAATTTTGGCTTGCAAAATGCATATGTAAAGGAAATGATAAGGACTTGGGCTTCTAATGCGAGAGCTACCCCCTATGATTTCCATCAGTTAGTGTCTGCAGTTTTAGATAAGGGACCTTCCTTGATGTTTGGAATTTATTTCAGAGAAGAATCCAAACATATGGAACAGCAAGGAAGAGCAAAAGGTGTTGAGGTTTCCCAAGATCAAATTCTTGGTGCAGGAGAATATGCTGATCCACAGGTCCAAGCTCTTTATGACGATGAAGTACTGCATCTATGTCACCAAGCAGCTTTAAATGCTTGGAATAGGATACAAGATCCAGCAAAAAGGGTTGAATCATATACCAGAATTAGGCAGGGACAGAGAGAACCCTTTATTGACTTTTTGCAAAGATTAATTAAGGCTCTGGACGTAGGGGTAACAGACCCGGATTCTAGACGAATACTTCTTGAATCTCTAGCGTTTGAGAATGCAAACATAGAATGCAAAAAGATAATTGGGCCTTTAAAGTCTAGATCAGCACCTATGGATGAATGGATTCAGCATACGATGAATGTTGAGACATTTAGCTATAATGATGAATCTTGGGTAGGAGAAGCGATTTCCACAGCAATGAGGAGACATCAAACTGCCAGGTGTTTTAATTGTGGAAAATTAGGACATCTGAAAAGGGATTGCAGGCACAGAATTTCTAGAAATAATATCTCCTCTGGGAATGACAAAAATAGGGGACCTAGGCCTTCAGGTATATGTAGGAGATGCGGTAAAGGCCGTCATTGGTCCAACGAATGCAGGTCAACAACAGACAAACAAGGCAACCCGATACCGTAGGGGAAACTCCTTGAGGGGCCTCTCGCAGGCCCCCAATCCAACAGTGGCCCAGTCATTCCCAGTCACAGTGGAGAACGTGCCTCACCAAGAAATCTAAAAGCTCCAATTTCTGCTGTAAAAAGTAATACTAGTCTAAATGGTGAATTACGTGTGGAGGATGAGTCAAAAAACCCAGTAGGACAGAGTAAACGTATATTTTGGCAGACTTCTATTAACGACCAAAGACCAAAGCTAAAAGTCTGTATAAATGGCACTTTTATTGAAGGCTTATTAGACACAGGTGCGGATGTAAGTATTATTACCCCAGAATCTTGGCATCCAAATTGGCCTCTTCAAGAGGTAGATGTTCAGTTTCTGGGAATTGGAACCCTATCTCGTGTAAAACAAAGCACAAGATGGGTGGAATGCATAGGGCCTGAAGGGCAAATAGGAAGACTAAGGCCATATATACCCAATATTGCAATAAATTTATGGGGCCGTGACCTGTTACAGCAATGGAATACCCAGATTAACATTCCTGCAGTTCCAGGAATTCATAATTCTGGGAAAGATATGATGAGGTATTATGGGAAAAGGTCACCAGCCATTCAGGCTGTACAAGAACATATAGCAAATACCAAACCTTTAGAGGTACCAACAGCCCTACCTTTAAAATGGCTAACTGAGAAGCCAATATGGATCAAACAGTGGCCTCTAGCTGAAGATAAATTACAGGCATTGGAACAGCTGGTGCAAGAGCAATTAGATGCTCACCATATTGAAGAATCAACCAGCCCTTGGAATTCTCCTGTGTTTGTTGTAAAAAGAAATCTGGTAAATGGAGAATGGTGACAGATCTAAGAGCTGTCAACAAAGTAATTCAACCTATGGGCCCACTACAATCTGGAATTCCTTTGCCTTCTCTATTACCAAAAGGATGGCCTCTTATAGTTATTGATTTGAAAGATTGTTTTTTCACTATACCGTTACAAAAAAAGGATAGAGAAAAATTTGCCTTCACGGTGCCTACTTATAATAATTCTCAGCCTAATAGGAGATATCAATGGACTGTCCTCCCACAGGGTATGCTCAATAGTCCTACATTGTGCCAATATTTTGTAAGTAAGCCATTGGAAATAATTCGTAAACAATTTCCCAAGTCCATAATTTATCATTACATAGATGACATCTTATTATCAGATTCAAATAAAGATACTTTAGAAAGGATGTTTGAAGAAGTAAAGAAAGTCTTGCCTAGGTGGGGATTACAAATTGCCCCTGAAAAGATTCAAAGAGGAAATTCTATTAATTACCTAGGTTACAGAATAGGGTTAGAGAAAATTAAAACACAAAAGGCACAAATTAGGAGAGACCGGTTAAAGACTCTTAATGACTTCCAAAGATTGTTGGGAGACATTTCCAGTCTACGACCAGCTGTTGGGATAACACCTCATCTAATAGTTCATTTAAACAAAACCTTAGATGGTGATAAAGATTTGAATAGTCCAAGAAATCTGACAGCTGAAGCAGAAAAGGAACTGACAATGATTGAGGAAAAATTACAGGAAGCACATGTGGATAGGGTGAACCCAAATCTTAGCTGCATCCTAGTCATATTGCCTTCCAGAATCTCTCCTACAGGGATTCTAATGCAGAGGGAAGATATTATTTTAGAATGGATATTTATACCCAATAAACCAAGTAAAAAATTAAAAACTTATGTGGAAAAAGTCTCTGAACTAATTATAAAAGGTAAGCTGAGACTTCGTCAACTAGCAGGTATAGACCCAGCAGAAATTATAGTGCCTTTTACTACTGAAGAAATAAAAAAGTTATGGGAAGACAATGAACCGTGGCAAAGAGCTTGTGCTAATTTTTTGGGAGAAATTAATAGCAACTATCCCAAAAGTGGTAGACTTAACCTTATAAAGAGAACTTCTTGGATTCTTCCTAAAATTGTACATGATGCTCCAATAACTGGAGCCCGTACGTTCTATACTGATGCAAATAAATCAGGGAAAGCAGGTTACAAGTCAGATGAATTGAGTAAGGTGGAACAAAGCCCTTATAATTCTGTCCAGAAGGCAGAATTATATGCCATTCTTATGGTGCTAAGGGATTTTAAAGAACCTCTTAATATAGTTACAGATTCACAATATGCAGAAAGAGTTATCTTGCATATTGAAACCGCTGAATTTATACCAGATGACACAGAGTTGACTTCATTGTTTATCCAGGTACAAGACATAATCAGGAACAGGCTTTGTCCGATGTACATAACACACATCCGGTCCCATACAGGTCTGCCTGGTCCTCTAGCACAAGGCAACGCTGAGATTGATCAATTATTGATTGGAAGCGTGTTGCAGGCCTCGGAATTTCATAAAAAGCATCATGTCAATAGTAAAGGCCTAAAGAAAGAATTTTCCATTACTTGGCAACAAGCTAAGGACATTATAAAGAGATGTCCTACTTGTTCTTTCTATAATCAAACACCGTTGCCTGCAGGGAGTAACCCAAAGGGTACTAAGAGAAATGAAATCTGGCAGATGGATGTGTTTCACTTTATGGAATTTGGTAAATTAAAATATGTACACCACACCATAGACACGTATTCAGGTTTTCAATGGGCTACTGCCCTGAGCTCAGAAAAGGCAGATTCAGTAATCACACATTTATTGGAAGTTATGGCCATCATGGGTATACCTGCACAAATAAAGACAGATAATGGTCCAGCATATGTATCTAGGAAAATGAAACGCTTTTTTGATTATTATAATATAAAACACATTACAGGTATACCAAATAATCCTACAGGTCAGGCAGTTATAGAAAGATCAAATCGTACTATAAAGGATATGCTGAACAAACAGAAAGGGACCGAAAATACCCCCAGAAATAGATTACATAATGCTTTATTAACCTTGAATTTTCTTAACGCTAATGAGAAAGGAACGACAGCAGCAGAAAGACATTGGATAATGAAAAAGTCTGCTGAACTAAATCAACCGATTTATTTCAAAGATATGCTGACCTCTCAATGGAAGCCAGGAGATGTGCTACGTTGGGGAAGGGGTTTTGCTCTTGTTTCCACAGGAGAAGAAAAATTGTGGATACCATCAAAATTAATAAAGTTTCGATTTGAAGAGGAGAAACCTCTTGGAAAGGAGAAATGACAACTCATCCACAATGATATTCATACAGGTGGTAAGAAAAACATATAGAATGGGGGCAGGGTTCTGTTCTTATCTCCACAGGAAAACACTCACCTTTGAAAAATTCAAGGGACCCTGGATATTTGGATACTGACAGATGGAAAAATACCTGCCCAATAGGAAATATCAAGAAAACTGAATGGGTAAGTAACACGTACTAAACCATATTTCTAAATTTATAAAGCTGGTTTTGAAGTGGGACTCTGGCTCAGTCCCGCTCCAATTCCAAGCCTGTTAGTAAGAGAAAAACCCAGAGTTTCTGGAGGTTCTGTCTCATGTCAAGAGCCATGATATGGGACAGAAAGAAATATGAGTTTAGAAAACATCTTTGCTTTTCTTCATATCTATCATACCTTTCATTGAATATATCTATCATGCCTTTCATTGAATATATGTATATATATATATGCCTATATATGTCTATATGATTAATGTTTAAGTTTTTTAAATAATCAATGAGTCTTTTCTGAAGTGACATTTGAAGTTTCCAGGAAGAAGATGGGGCCCCACAACAACAACTCTACCTGGTTGATATGACGTCATGATACTGATAGCGCTACTACAAGACCTGTTTTGGGTACCAGCTGCACAAGAAGATCCCAACTTGGTTAGCTGAAATGGTGCACATCTTGTACAACATTCTGGCCAGACCTCCACAAAATACTCAGAGACTATTTGCAATTTTAAAAGACATTGATCTTGAAATTTAACCATCATTTTTCTTTCACAGGATCCCCCAGAAAGAAGGTCGCCCCCATGACAGCTGGAAGTAATTCTAGAGGACGACGTCCCCTCTCCCAGTAAAGTTTGCCCCTGGGTTTAGGGACATCATTTAGGGGTTGGGAAGTTGGGGGAGGAATTTTATAAGCTCAGGGATCATTTTGGGAAAAAAAAAGAGGGTGATGGGATAATAGATTTGTAATTGTGAGTTACAATTTTTAGACAAACATATTGGTATTGATACTTGTATATTGATACAAAGTTAAATTATATTGACTATTGTATGCATGCATGTTTCTACCTCTGTTTAAAATATTTTTTATGTATTGACATATATTGTATCGATATTTACCATATTGCAATGTATATTTGTACATTGTTTATATTTGGAGGTCATTATCCTCATTTGTTACACAGATGTTTATTGTCTTAGTCTTTAAGTTAGATAGATATTGAGAATTATATAGATTAATAGTCATCTAAGTTTGCCATTTATAATTAGACTAATTAGGTTATTTAGATATATATAGAGATTATACTCAGTATAGATAGATGATCTTCAACCTCTGCAAAGAGCTGTAGAAAATGGCCTTTAATCTAACTCAGAGTTTTGTGGTAGTGAGATACAATTGCTCCTGGCAACACCGCTCTATTCCCGAGAGAATGTTGAGCACCAAAGACACTCCACCTGGAGCCTTTCTTTTTGACAGAACTGGCCTTGGGGCAAAGAAATGCCCATACCTCAACCACTGACAGAGATACAGAGTGTGCATCAATGGATAAAACAGGACTGTCATATCCTGCCAAGACAGGGTAAGATAGTTTTGAAAAGTTGCTTGCCTTTGAAAATGGTATGTCAGTTATGTTAGGCCTTAGCCAAAGTTGGTTGCTTCAACGCTGCAAATGTGACTTTGGGTGATTGCCCAGGTAGCTAGTTGTCCCTGTGATTTGTTGCAGGTTTTGGAAGTTGTTTTACTGAACTTCCTAATTACCTAGGTAACATTATTTTCCTTCTCAGATCTTTGATGGGGTTGAAGACTATATAACTATAGTTACTTTTCTCTCATGACTTGGCCAAGTTATTTATTATACAAGTCCTAAGCTAGTTAGAATAGGATATTTGTACTTATTGTATATAATTTCATAGTAGGTTTAGAACTCTCTTACTTAAACAAAAGGGGGAGGTGTTGCAGGAGGTCTTTCCGCCCCTCCAACCAATAGCTGCTGAGATACCAGCCCATTGGGGCGTGGTTTCTCTCCATTCATAAAGCCTCTATTTCCTTCCGCTCGCTCTCTCTTGACTTCCTGCTGGTCTGGCGACTAGAATCTTTTTCTAGTTGTGCAGAGAGCTGTTGTCTGGGATCTGATCTGTAAGTTTTTCCTCTTTAAATAAATACTTCCCTGGTAATAGTAATTACAAACTGGTGTGGCATTGTTCGTGGATTACGCCTATAGTGGTCCTGGGGATGGAATGGGGAAAGAATAGTCAAAGGGAAAGTTGAATGATTATATTTTAATTTCAAAAATTAATTTTTTTGAAAAGTAGTATTTATATATAATCCCAAAAGGTCAAGAATGGGTGATCATTAGGCATTGTTATCTGCTTTAATGGTAGTGAAAGTCATACATCTGGTTATCACACTGCATTTTTTACTTTTCTGTTGCAGTTTGGAAATTCACTGACAAAACAACTTAAAGAAGAAAGGTTTATTTTAGTATATGGTTTCTGGGAGATGGATTTCATCCATGTTGGTGAAGGCATGCATAGCAGGGAGCTGGCTGATATATTTATTCACATAGAGGAGGTAAAGAGCTAGAGATAAAGATAGAGATAGAGTATATATATATATATATATATATATATATATATATATATATATATAAAGATAGATGATAGATGATGATAATGATAGATAGATGATAGATAAATAGATAGATAGATAAGATAGATAGATAGATAGATAGATAGATAGATAGATAGATAGATGATAGATAGATAAGAAACAAACAGAAAAAATGAAGTATGATAAGAATATAAAAGCTCAGAGTTACCTCCAGTGGTTTGCTTTCTCCAGCAAGGCATCACCTTTGCTGACAGACTCTATAATCTTCTCATACAATGCCATCAACTGGAACCAAGTGTTCAAATACACAAACCTATATGGGGCGATTCTCATTTAAACCCAAACATGTGGCTAATACTGTATGTAAGAGTTTTTGATGTGGGAGTGTCCTATATCAATCTGTTGATTTCATTGGTTAAAATAAAGAAATTGCCTGAGCCCATTGATAGGCCAACCCTTAGGTGGGTGGAGTAGACAGAAGAGGATTCTGGGAAAGGGAAGCTGAGAAGGAGTCGCCATGATGTTCCCAGTCCCTGCAGATGCAGGCTAGAATCTCCCCGGTAAGCACACCTTGGGGTGCTACACAGATTATCAGAAATGGGTTAGGTCGATATGTAAGAGCTAGCCAATAATGGGCCAGGCAGTGATTAAAAGAAAACAGTTTTCGTGTAATTATTTCAGGGCTTAAGCTGGGCCATGCGGGCGGCCGGGTACAGAGGCACAGCCAGGCCGCTCCTCATACTACAGATTGGCGCGCCAACGTGCTAATGAACTCCACGTAAAACCTGAGAGGGCTTAAAAAGGATATAGAGAAAATTTAAGACAGCTTTTTGCTGTTTCTGGGTTGCGTACTGCAAAGAAATTGTCCTGACTCAGCAGCAGGAAAAAACTGGCTGTTTTAAAATGCCGGCTTTCTGGGCTGTGCCGCCATTGTGATCTCTGTCTGGCTCCTGCGGGAGACAGAGCTTTTGAATGGAGCATTTGGAGTAAAGTGCTACGGCTTGCTTGATGATAATGTGGACTGCTGTATGCCTGGAACTGTGTGCAGCTCAGGGGCACCAAATGGCTCTGAGGCAGGAGCGGCTCGGCTCCGCCATGTTGAACTGAGTTCTTCTCAAGCAGGAACTACCGTAATTACTGTGATAACAGCACACTTAAGGTTTAGACTTTACAGGACACAGGCAGTACCGTATTACCCCTACATGGTGCAACTTAAGTTTTTAAGAAGTGCTTAACATTTTAAGAAATGCTCCTGGATAGTAAAAAAATTACAGATTCACAATAAAACAGATTCAGACAGACCACTAAATGAGTCACAATGTTGGATAAATGTACGTGGGCTTGAAAGAGAAAAAAATATATAGAGAGAGCAAATAAAGTTAATGCCTTTAAAATTAAAAAGGTAAAGTCTTTAAAGAGACAGAGTACAGATAGTTAAGAGAGTAAAAGAAATAAAGAAAAATAAGCCACGTAAAAATGGAAAATTCACAGAGAGTCTGGATTATGTACATTGTGTTTTCTTTAAAATTTTTGACTGTAAAGGAGCTAAGTACAGAGAGACATTTCATTATATGGGCTGCCAAGTGGAACCAGAATGGATATCATGAGGGTATGACTTCAGAATTTGGGTTTAAGGATATGATGCTTCGGAAAGGGTCTTCTTTTGTTTTCACAGAGGACCAGACCCTATGGATTTCTTCTATTCCGATTTGGTATGATAGACCACGCCCTCCTGAAAGGTTGCTGTGAACACCCTCAAAAAATTACTTCAGTCAACTGCCAACTGAGATGACCCTGGCACACAGGTTATACCATGAAAGATCTAATTAACGACGCCCCCATTCAGCAGGAAGCAGTTTGGAGAGAAAAACTGCGCCCATGTTCCCAAAACATTGTTTATAACTGTTCTTTTACATTTAAAGGGGGATATGATATAGATATGAATAATTTGCATTGGTGTGGATTTTAAGGTCAATTTTGTTATATGTATATGTATTTCTGATCTTGATTAAGGTATTATGATTGTATAGTTCATTTTTAAAATGTAATGTATAATTAGGAAATATAGGTTGTTGTTAAATAATCATAAATAATAGTCAAGCTTGTAGTCATGTTGTTAGATTTTCTAGATATATAGAGATATATTTCAGTTAGATAGACATTCTTCATATCTCTCAAAGATTGCAGAATATGGCATTTAAAATATTTTTATAACTTAGGATTTTTCATGACAATGAGACACGTCTGCTCCTGGCAGCACCAATCTACTTCGAGAGGAAGATGGGCATCGAAGAGGATCCTTATGGAGTTTGATAGCCAGCCATTTGGGCAAGAGACTGTTCTTGCCTGGACTGATGCATAAACTGGACACAAAGAACCCGCAGAGAGAGGACTGCTGAAGTTGCCTAAAGGTGAGATGATCTTTCAGGGTTCCTGATTCATAAAAGAGTCTACGAGACATTCTGCAGGATACAGCAGAAAGTGACTAAACTGTCTTTGAAATTTCCTGCTTCATAAAAATGTCTGCTGGATACTGTGGGCCTGAAGGCCGAAGATAGATGCCCCAACGGTACAGAGGAACTTTGGGTGACTGTCCAGGCAGCGAGATGTCTCTGTCATTACTAGAGTTTTCTTATTTCTTGTTTAGTATTATATCCTTCTGGAGTCTTTGATGGAGTTGAAGAATGGATACATAGTTGTAGTTTTCCTTAGTTATGATAAAAGATAAAATAGATATAAATATTGTAACTATAATTCTTACTTGATAACTGTTTTGCTATATGTAATTTTACTATGTTAAAATGAAAGCCTTCCTTTTTGTTTAAACAGAAAAAGGGGAAGTGATGTGGGAGTGTCCTATATCAATCTGTTGATTTCATTGGTTAAAATAAAGAAATTGCCTGAGCCCATTGATAGGCCAACCCTTAGGTGGGTGGAGTAGACAGAAGAGGATTCTGGGAAAGGGAAGCTGAGAAGGAGTCGCCATGATGTTCCCAGTCCCTGCAGATGCAGGCTAGAATCTCCCCGGTAAGCACACCTTGGGGTGCTACACAGATTATCAGAAATGGGTTAGGTCGATATGTAAGAGCTAGCCAATAATGGGCCAGGCAGTGATTAAAAGAAAACAGTTTTCGTGTAATTATTTCAGGGCTTAAGCTGGGCCATGCGGGCGGCCGGGTACAGAGGCACAGCCAGGCCGCTCCTCATACTACAAGTTTTGGCATAAATGGCTGAATTGCCAAGAAAAAATATCCCTTAAGAACTTCTAAATAAATAATTCAAGTTTTTTCTCCTTAGACAAAGAAGAAATGAAGTTGAATCAAAACTATATATACTCTTTGATAACCACATACTGAGAAAATGAATCCCTGTTGATTTTTTGAAAAGCATTGTATTTAGGGACAGAGTTAACACTCACTTATTGCAATCCAAAATGCTATCAGAAATCCTAGAACAGATCAAGTGTACATGAGAATCATATTTTAACAAGTGTCAAAATTTATGTCCATTTCACAGTGGGCCAACTGGATTTAGGATCTACCTGCCATTTTAGTGGCTATACAACTGTAATACGTATTCTCAACATTTAAATACTCAAAATGCTCCCCCACCAGCAGAGTAAGAGCTACTGTAATGAGAACAGCTAGAGTACTTTAAAACTGGTACAACATCTCTACTAAAATGTGAATGATATGAATAAATAACATTCATATGATAATGTCAGAATTATTGCTACCCATAAAATTTTATAAAAGATAGAGCACGGGATGGGCTTCTCATCATGCTCTCATTTCATTCATTAGCTTGGCACTTGTGAAGCCCAGATGGAGCATGGCACATAACAGAGGATTATCAACAGCATGAGCACATAGCAATATACCAAGCACAGCTCTTATTCTGGATGAGAGAACCTTACTGGAGCCAAAGGCGCAATGGCTCCCAATTTGTATAATTTCCTACTTACTGGTGTTCATTAGTGAGAAAAGCAGTGTGTACTTGCTTTACAAATCATAGATATCATGATGTTGTCATAGAATTTGGTTCATTGTTTTGTCTTTGTTAATTTTACATTCTCTTTGCTGTGTTGAAGACGTATGGAAACAACATAAAGGGACAAGATATAGTTTGGGGTCACAGTGTCAAAGGCCATGGTCATTAAGCTCCACTGCTCCTTGCTGTCAGTCGGTTTTTTGTTTTTTTTTTTTTTTGTCTCTTTTCGGAAGCCTGCCACCCAGCTACTAAATAAACATACACACGGAGGCTTATTCTTTCTTGTAAAAGCCCAGCTTTAGTTTGGCTTATTTCTAGCCAACTTTCCTTAACTAATCATCCCATCTCCTTTTTGCCTCTGGGATTTTTCCTATTTTTCACTTCTGTATGTCTTACTTTTACTCTTACTCCCTGACTGGCTGTGTGACTGAGTGGCAGGCCACTAGCATCCTCCTCTCCTTGTTCTCTTGCTCCTTGATCTTCCTTTCTCTCTTTTTCTTCTTCTGTTTATTCTTTTTGTCTGCCAGCCCCTCCTATCCTTTATCCTGCTTTGCTATTGGCCATTCAGCTCTTCAGTAGACCAATCAGGAACTTTAGACAGGAGAAATAATACAGCTTCACAGAGTTAAAGAAAAGCAACAAGAAGACTGCAACACATCTTTGCATCATTAAGACAAATGTCCCACAACATAAACAAATGTAGCACATCTTAAATTAACATTCCACAACAGCTCCCAGGCTTTCTCAAAGCAATGTATGTGATAGAATAAACCTCTCTTCTAATGTCAGATAACAATCAGTGATAAAAGGAGCCGGGGCCAAAGTAGCTTCGACGACAAGTCAACAGTCAGCAAGACACACGTCTTAATTTCAACCACTTCCCAAAAAACCAGCAACCTAAGACAAAACTGTGCTACTGTGGGAAACTTTTCTTATGAGCTCTGGAGCATGAATAATAAAAACACAGAAACATATATTGGGGTTAAAACTAAAGATTAGGAAAGAAGAACAAGGAACCACTAGAGAGACTATTTACCTCTAACAAATCTTCAGACTGAAATGGCGAGATCCTAGCTCCATGAATCCTCAGTCTGAGCACTCTACTGAGTTCCTGTCTCTTCCCTTTATATTCCTCTCTCCATGCAGTCATATTGTTCCTGTCTCTACCTCCCTTGTGCTGGGATTCAAGATTTGTGACTACCAAACACTGGGATTAAAGTTGTGAACCACCACCTGGTTCTTTTTCTGGGTTGATCTTGTACAGTGCAGGGTAGCCATGAATTCACAGAGATTTGTCTGCCTCTGTCTACTGAGTCCTAGATTAAAGGCATGTGCCACCAACCATTGGACTGTTTGGCTTACTGGTGTGTCTGCTGATCTTCAGGCAAGCTTTATTTATTAAAACACAAATAATATACTACTGTAGAGTTGTTTTGACATTACAAACAACAAATGAGCCAAAAAAGAAAATTTCATATTCGAACCATAGCTTTTTCAAAATGCAGTTTGATAGAATCTAAGTTTGTATAAAGATCATTGTTCCAAAATCTTTATTAAACAGCACCTGAATTTCATTATAAAGAAGATATAAGAGGCCAGGAGTTTTCTCTGAAAAGATATTTGAAACATATACAGAATCACTATAAATCTTACAGCTATAAAAACAGACTGTTGTGATATTGCATTGTTTACTCAAATACTGTGATAGATACACTTTTCTTTCAAAATTGTGAATCCTCCTGATAAAAACCTGAGTACAGACATGAATGCCCTTGATTGGGCTTCTAATTGCTACTCTAGATGTCCCTGCATATTAAAAAAGGGACAAATAATGTTGTGTGTACATTTGTAAAAGGAAACTAGATAATAATGAACACACACTCATTAACGTGATGATGTACAGAAGTTATGGGGGAGGTAGAATTAGTCTTCCTTGTTCTTGTAAAACATGGAGAACCCTGCCCCTTGTCTACTAAAATCTGGTAATGCCCCAACCATCATGCTAATAAATGCTTGACTAAATTACCAAAAAAAGATCATCGTCCATTATGTTAATGGCATGATAATTGACCCTAATAAGAATAAAATGGGAATTAATGAGTGGCTGGAGAACTTTTGTGTTAACTAGATGACAGGAATTCCAGTCCTCCCCCCCCCACACACACAAAAGGTATTGACACTTAGAGATTCTAGAAATTGAATCATCTGGAGTATATTAGCTATTTCTTTTGTAACAAAAGACATATTGCCTTATTTTGAAATATTTATATCCAAAGAATAAAGCTCAGTGATTTACATATCTTTTTTGTCATTGGGATTTAGAAATCACTAGACTTGAGTTTAATACAGGAACCTCTTAAATGGATCAATAGAATTCTGAATCAGGACATTCTGAATTAAGCACAAATTAAGATAGGACTCTGAAATTTTAGGTTTAGCTGATACTACAAGCAGAACAGTAGTTTAGGTTTTGTGATGTCATCAAATTATAGCAATGAAATTTTGGGTAATCCAAAGAGAAAAGTGAAATTTCAGAATAGATAATGAAAAGAGCTGTACAATGTGTGGAAGCAGCTCCTTATGTGTTGCTGGTTGCTTGGAGCTTATGAAATACTCTGCAGTGGAACACAGCATGAATATTTGGAATACTGGCTGAACTGCCAATGATGATTTCAGTATGGTAAGTGCCTTAGTTTGCTTTTCTATTGCAGTGATCGATGTGATACAACACCAACCATAGCCAAAAGCAAGATGGGGAGGTCAGTTTTTGTCTTTCAATTCCTGAACATATTCCATCATTGACATAAGCCAGGGCAGCAACTCAAACAATAATCTGGATGCCAGACCTGAAGCAGAAACTTTGAAAATCTTTAATTGAAAAACAGTGCATTTTAAATAAAAGTAATTACTCTTACATTATTCATATACATGTACTGAAGGAATACACTTATGAGATATATTGTTTGTTGACTTTTCATTTTTGTTTTTTAAAAGAAAACAAACTATCTTTTTTTCTTTTTACATACCAAGTGAAGTTCCTACTCCCTCCCGTCCTAACATTTCCTCTACCTACCCTCGCACCTCACCCCCATCCACTCTACAGAGAGGATAAGGCACGTTGTGTTGGGGAAGGTCCAAGGCCTTCCCTACTATATCTAGGCGGAGCAAGGTATACATCCAAGGAGACGAGGTTCCCAAGATGCCAGTACAAGCAGTAGTGATAAATTCCTGAAGTCTGCCCCAACCATGCAAATGTCAACAACATTCATAAGGACTAATTTGGACCTATGCTTGTTTATTCCCTGTCCTGTACAGAGTTTATTTATTTATTTATTTATTTAGTTAGTTAGTTTTTTGAGACAGGGTTTCTCTGTGGCTTTGGAGCCTGTCCTGGAACTAGCTCTATAGACCAGGCTGGTCTCGAACTCACAGAGATCCACCTGCCTCTGCCTCCCGAGTGCTGGGATTAAAGGCATGTGCCACCATCGCCCGGCAAATATAAGTTTCTTTTTTAAAAATATTTATTTATTTATTATGTATACAACATTCTGTCTGTGTGTATGCCTGCCGGCCAGAAGAGGACACCAGATCTCATTACAGATGGGTGTGAGCCACCATGTGGTTGCTGGAAATTGCACTCAGGACCTTTGGAAGAGCAGGCAATGCTCTTAACCTCTGAGCCATCTCTCCAGCCCTGTACAGAGTTTATGAGCTCCCATTAGCTCAGGTAAATTGTTTCAGTGTATGTACCCATCATGGTCTTGACCTCTTTACTCTTATTCTCACTCCTACTCTTCAATGGAACTTTGGGAGCTCAGTCCAGTGCTCCAATATGGGTCTCTGCCTCTGTTTCCATCAGTTGCTTGATGAAGCTTCTGTGGTGATATTTAGGATATTCATCAGTCTAACTACAGGGCATTGTCAGTTAGGGCTCCATCTCCTCCATTGCTTAGGCTCTTAGCTGGGCATATACCCAAAAGATGCTCAATCATACTACAAAGACAATGTTCAACTATGTTCATAGCAGCATTATTGTAATAGCCAGAACCCGAAAACAACTTAGATGCCCCTCAACCAAAGAATGGATAAAGAAAATGTGGCACATTTACACATTAGTGTACTACTCAGCAGTTAAAAACAATGAGATCTTAAAATTTACATGCAAACTGATGGAACTAGAAAACACTATTCTGAGTGAGGTAACCCAGACCCCAAAAGATAAATATGGTATGTACTCACTCATAAGTCAATACTAGCTATAGACAAATAATATTTAGCCTATAGTTCATGATCCTAAAGAAGCTAAGTAACAAGTTGCTTGACTTTTTATGGGAAAACATGAACAAATGCAAATTAATGATATATGTAAAACTTAGAAATCAAAGAAAAAGTTCCAACCAACCATATCTTGTAATTAACATATGGAAATCAATAAACATAATCCACCACATGAATAAACTGAAATAAAAAAATCACATAATCTACTCAGTCATTGCAGAAAAAAAACTATTTGGATGTTGGAATACAGCTCTCTGGTGAAAGGATATGCTGATTGCTGACCTCAGTGTGTCTTGAATCTGCATTTGGTTTTCTGCCGTGCTTTCGTGCTTTCACAGATATAATCTATAGTACATGCCAGACAGCTGGTTTAAATTGCTTTGTCCTGAGGATGTTCTCAGAAAGAAATGCAGTGTTATTATTTAGTTAGTGCTCATTAGCATTTATTTACATGTTTTTTTCTGAAATTAAACAACTCTCCTTTGTTCATTGCCTTCTCTGTTATATTCATGTACAAAAGTTTCACTGGAACTGAAGTAAAGTTGTCAGTCAGACTGATTCTTTAAAGTCCTCAGCCCCAAGTCTCAGGTGCAGTTCTACATTCGTTGACAGAAGTTCACAACATATACCTGTAATTCCCATACTCTGGATGTGGTCAACTGCGTTATCAAACTTAGTGAATTCCAAGTAAGTATATAGAATATGAAGCTATTTACACAAAAAAGTTTCTAAGATCTCTCAAAAGCAATTTTTGTTACAATAACAAAGTACTCAATAGTTCATTTCTAAATCATATTATGAAGAAAAATATACCAACAAGATCAAATGACAGAGTAAAAGTTCTTAGATTATACCTTTACTCACTTTAAGGTGTTCAAGTGATGATTATAATAGATATCCAACTATATTTACTTTGCCCAAATCTTTTAAACTAAATTATACTGAATTTCTTTAAAATGATATTTATTATAGTATTTCAGTGTAGAAATAATAAATATGTATTTTGATGACTATATAACAATGAACTACATTGATACCAGAAGTCAGTGTATGTGATGACTTACTGGTGGTATTTTACATGTTAATTATGGAACACAGAGGTGGAATCATGATAGAATTAATTTAAAATATAGTAGAATGCTTTGAAATTTCTATTTACAATGTGTGATAAAGGCAAAACATTCTGACACTTTTAAAATAAGCATAATAAACATTTCCATTGTAGAGTTGTGCTGAAATTATGTATTGTTATCACTAGTGTCATTTTACTCCCCTTAAATAGTTCTTAGTTCACATAACAATTGCTCTTGTGTGAGTTACTTGCCTTATAATAATGAAAGTTCTTCACGTCTATATAAATGCCTCATGGAAAAACATAAAAGCTCATGTTATCAGATAATTTTAAAATTAGGTCCTTGTGTTTCTATGAAGCATTTAAAGCTTTCTAGACCCTCCTGTGTGTTACTAGGTTTTCTTTGCATTAGGTATATGCAAAGAATATCACTATATCTTATGATAATTTGATTTTACTATATTTGTATATATTTAATATATAAGTCCTCATATACAGGTAACTTTTGTATTTCAGATAAAGAAAATACTTACTTCTGAACTCACCAGGCCATTCTATACCAGATTTTTGAAATTCTCGGTCATCAGAGCATGTTGAAAATTACAAATACTACAAAAGGCTGGTGAGAGGCCAGCAAAGGAACAGTGCTTGTTCTTATAAATGTTAAGTCTCTCTGACCTGGATGTTTTCATTAGGAGTAGGCTGGAAATAAAGTGGAGTTAACCTTGATAACAAACTCATAACTGATTTTCCTACTGTGAATGTAAAATACTGAAGAGAAATTGGCTTTTTGTTCATAGTCACTTGACTTTTTCACTGTACCCCAGCCTGACTCAAAAAAATTTATCCATCTTCAAAAGATGGTTCTTCAGAGTAATTCACCTCACTGTGTGCAATTGTCCCCTACTGAGTCCATCTACAGCTTTCATCTCTGCTTTAGGAGACCTTTGACTTCAGAAGGTACTCTGAAGAAATACCACAAAGGTTCTAAAAGTCACAGAGCATTTAACCTGTACTTATGGAAAAAAAAAAGTGCTAATGATTTTGATGTCAGCATCAGACTCATATGTGATATGGGTAGAGAGAATCTGCACACAATAGGGCCATAGTAAATAATTGCAATCAGTAGATTCAGTTACTTTTCATAGTTTTCACAGAAAATTGTACCACACTAGGAAAATATATGAGAGAACTTTGCAAATTATTCCTGTACCTCCTATAAAAGCTATAGTGCCACAAGTCTATCTTCGTGTATCCCATGTTGTCTCCTCTCTATATTTGACAATTCAATAATCTACTTTTTTTCAAAGAATTTATTATTTATCAGTTCAAAGTTATAATAAGAAAGAAGTTCACCACTTTCCAAATGGTGAGTATTAATTCATAAAATAAGCAAGGACATTCCATTGGCTTATTCATATATGCATTTAATAAATATAATATGTCTTGCTACATTCCTGGGGCATTCTGGATATTGAACATACATTAGTGAGTGAAAAAAATACAATCTCTAATGCTACGGAGCTGATATTTAAAATAGTACCAAAGCTTTGGGGAAATATTAAAATTAATTCATACCAATAGGCCATGTAGAAAACAGATTCAGAAGCTCATTGAAGACTCAGTGAAGCTTGTATGGGAGCTAAGAGAAGGCAGAAGTAGAAATGGAAGCAGAAGTGTTGAGTGGCTGAATGTATTATCTGTGTTTGTTTTTAGATAAATTAATATACTTTATTAGTGAATATTTTCTGTATTCAGATTAAGTGGTATATTTTGATCCATGAAAAAATTGTATTGGCTGAAATAATATGGAGAAGCAGTTCCCTTAGAGCACATCAGTGAACAAGCGAGTCTGTAAGTTCATATTATCCTGACATTGCCTTACACATACTCTGGCTTTATACACTTCTTCATATCTTTTAATATTACTAGTTTCCAAATTCTAAAGGTTTGGGTACTTCAATATATCTTCGTATGATTGTGTCTAGTGATGTTGAATAGTCTGAAATGAAACTAAATTAGACGATCTTTTCTGTGCTTCATCCTAAAAATTACCTCCTTGTTTTCATGAACATTTACAATGATTGATTTAAAACAAGCAAGCAAGGACAGCAAACAACCAGCCTTCTGAACAGTTGTTATGGATCGTTTCAGGAAGTAAATGCTCTCTAACAATCTGCTATTTGTTTGCTAAGTTTTGTTTTGAAATCTAGACACTGAGAGAAAAAGTCCTTCTCTCCCTTTTCTTTAGCAGAGATTAATCCACAGAGGATTCTCATGCTACCAGCAACCATAAACGAAGCCCCACAGTTTTTATCAGATGTTTAGAAAGTGTGAGGAGTGATGAAGTGCACAGAATCAACTTCTGCAAAGACAATAATGACAGCACATCTGGCGAGATTTCTGCTGGCCCTGTCCCGCTGTGTATCCTCCATGGAGATCTGTGCTCCAGATGTTCCGGATGCAGCTGGATGGTCACCCACGGTCTGTCACCCTAAGGCACAAGAGCAGAGCGGAAGCCAAAATAGGCTCTAACTTACTGATCATAAACATTTCCTAAAGAATAGAGCTACCTTGGGAGCAAATGATCACATTCTAAATGGTGAAAACTCAGGTTCACAAAAATTGACTAATTTAAAGAAATATGTAAGAATTTTTAAACTGCTTAGTGTGCTTCTGCCAAGTGTTTGTGAAAATTGCGAATTCTTCTCTTGTTATATATTATATCGTACAACCTCATTTAGAACCTCTATATCATTTTCTCTAAAATCTGGTTAAGCTACAGTCCTTCTTTGGAAATGCTGCTTATGAGATCAATGATTGCATATCAAAATCCCCCCCCTCTGACTTCACAGGATTACTCTAAAATGTAATTTTTCAAGAAAATATGTTTTACGAATGAGATAATAATTCTACTGAGCTCCATCTTCTATCACAGCTAGAACAGATTTGTTAAGCAACATTTTCTAGAAAGTAAAATTAATGATATCTTTCTTAATTGCTTAATTTAAATTTTATTAAAATCCATCGTAGCAGCAAGGTAGCACATGTTTGTAATCCTAGGACTCAGGAGACTGTGGCAGGATTGAAGGGTGTTCAAGGAGAGTATATGTTACAACAGTGAATTTCAGAATATTCTGGGCTACAGATACTCTCCTAATCAGATAGACAAACACCTCCCCTGCCACCAAACAATAAGACCCATCATACTTTTTAATTCTTTTATTGAGATTGTTTATAGATCTCAGGCTCGATGGAATTTCACAAATGCCTTCTACCCCTATTTGAAATCTCCAAGATTCTTTCTCCACCTTCAAATCTACCTCTTTCAACAACAACAACAAAAAAAAAAAAAAAACTGTGTCTTTCTTCAGCCTCCATCAACGCATTTTGCTTTATTTAGACCTTCTGACCTCTTTGTGGTAGCATCCATTGTGAGTACATTTGCGCTGAGAAGACAATCAAGCATGATCTCAGTTAATCAAGATTCTTAAATCAATCACATACACAATAATCTTCACTATGACTGGTAACATAATTGAAGATTTGGGAGGATTTTTTATTTAGATCTTTACTCCTCAACCTACTAAATATTCAATGAAAGTATGACCCATCCACATGTGAATGCCTTATCATGAGCATAAACAGTTCGACATAAATCATCTAGAAATGGGTCAATAAACATGTTAGTAGAGAACGAAAGAAAATAAAACCCCCAAATCCATTTAAATTCTTTATTCACAGAAAAACATATCGATCCTCTGTCCCTTCATTAATAATTCCTCATGGTTTGATTTTTCTTGACCACAGAGGTTTGTGGGTTCTTTCTTTTAACTGAAAAAAAAATTTCTGCCTCCTCCCAGCCTCCCATTTCCCTCCCCCTCCTCCCTCTCCTCTCTCCCTCTCCTCTCCCCCTCCCTCTCTAGTCCTGAATTTTGCATGCAAATGGATGGAAATAGAAATCACTATCCTGAGTGAGGTAACCCAGACCCAAAAAGATGAACATGGGATGTACTCACTCATAATTGGTTTCTAGACATAAATAAAGGACATTGAGTCTATAATTTGTGATCCTAAAGAAGCTAAATAAGAAGGTGAACCCAAGGAAAAACATATAGTTATCCTCCTGGATATGGGTTCTTTTTTTAAATTCAAGGAGATGCTAACACAAAAGTAAGATAGAAGAGAGTTGTACAAACTAGAAACAGGTGATTTTTCATGATGTGTTAAAATCAAAAACTTTATAGATTTTTAACAATCTACATTGTAAAACATTATGATTACCAAGTTAAACTCAGTTTTAATGTAAAAATAGAAACTTGAAGTTATCATTAAAGTTAAATATAATTTATCCCATTAAAAGAAAACTAATCAAAATCTCTGATGACTAGAATATTTTTCTATGTAAAAAGTTATAATAATCATTTTCTTGAATTATTTTGGTAAAAATCAGTGAGCATTTGAAATTTAAAATGAATACTTGATGTGGGATTCCCCTCTGTATGCTAATAAAGAAGCCATTTTGGCCTATGGCAGGGCAGAATAGAACTAGGTAGGGAAAGCTCAACTGAATGCAGGGATAAAGAAGGCCGAGTCAGAGAGATGTCATGTAGCTGCCAAAGGAGAATGGTGCTAGAACCTTCCTGCAAGCCACAGCCTCGTGGCAATACACAGACTAATTGAAATGGGTTTATTTAAGATATTTATTAAAATATTATAGCTACTTAGATAATTAGTTGCTGATTAAATACAAATCACTATCTTTTTTCAACTTGAATTGTCTATGAAATAAGGGAATATTTTCCATACCTAAAGTGGAACAACTTGTAACTGTGCCTCTTCCTACAATGAAAATGAAGTTGTTATGAACGTTATGTGATACATTTAATTGTAACTGTATCTGTAGACATTGCTTTAAAGTTGAATAACTAAAAATTTCTTCCTACTCTAATGCTGTTACATTTCTCAAGATAAACTGGCTTTTTTGAATTAATTCTGATTAAAATGAACATTTATTTATGAAGATATATGTGAATTACTTTGATTCATGTCAAAAGAGATAATTTGAAATTCACCTCACAATGACTTATTAGAATTAAATGATTTAGATTTATAAGTCATTTGTATAATTCATTAAATGTTTATTTAGTTTTAGGAGGGACCAGTAGTTTAAGGACAATTTGTGGTCTTGAAGGGCATACACTTTATTATAAAATGTACTGCAGTCTTTACTAGCAATCTGATTTATTAAAAAGAGCATTGTTCACTGAATTCTAAATATCAGTTTTCAGGAATATAGTGAATCTCACTCTGACTCAGGCCTGCTTTTTACTCACTATGTAGCCCAGACTAACCTTAATCTTTCAGAGATGCTCCTGAATCAATCTTTCCGTGTTGTTTGCATACACTTCAGATTGTCTTTAGCTACAAAGAAGATAGGACCATGCCCTAGCATATGCCAAAGGTGATGTGCAATACTCGTTAATGTTCGATCTCTATGGACTTTGGGAGAAAGAATTTAGCCGCTTTGATTATCTTTATATTCTTTAAATAATCTGAGTTGTGATTGAGCGTATTATTTTTTTTTCTCTATTTGAGTCAGGGTACAATCATATATACCAAATAATCTTCCAACATATATCTTCTCCCTGCTGTGGATTTTGAGCACTGGGATTATATACATTCACCACCATATAGAAATGTGATGACAGATAATCTTTTGCTATATTGGCATTATATTTACTATCTAAGAACCAATATTGCTCACTGAACTTTTTGCACAAAAGTTATTTACAAAACCTTGTTCATGTACAGCGCCATCTCATCTACTTTTTTTTCTTTTTTTTTGGAAAAAGAAATTTCTGCCTCCTCCCTGCCTCCCATTTCCCTCCCCCTCCTCCCCCCCCTTCCCCCACTCCTCCCCCTCCCTCTCCAGCCTGAAGAGCAGTCAGGGTTCCCTGCCCTGTGGAAAGTCCAAAGACCTCCCCCCTCAATCCTGGTCTAGGAACGTGAACATCGAAACTGGGTAGGCTCCCACAAAGCCAGAACATGAAGTAGGATCAAAACCCGATGCCATTGTCCTTGGCTTCTCAGCAGCCCTCATTGTCCGCCAAATTCAGAGAGTACGGTTTTATCCCATGCTTTTTCAGTCACAGTCCAGCTGGCCTTGGTGAGCTCCCAATGGATCAGCCCCACTGTCTCCGTATGTGGGTGCACCCCCTGTGGTCCTGACGTCTTTGCTCATATTCTCCCTCCTTCTGCTCCTCATTGGAACATTGGGAGCTCAGTCCGGTACTCCAGTGTGGGTCTCTGTCTCTATCTCCATCCATCACCAGATGAAGGTTCTTTATTTATCTCTAGAAACCAATTATGAGTGAGTACATCCCATGTTCATCTTTTTGGGTTTGGGTTACCTCACTCAGGATAGTGTTTTCTATTTCAATCCATTTGCATGCAAAATTTGCGAAGTCATTGTTTTTTACCGCTGAGTAGTAATCTAATATGTATATATCCCACACTTTCTTCATCCATTCTTCCATTGAAGGTCGTCTAGGCTGTTTCCAGGTTCTGGCTATTACAAATAATGCTGCTATGAACATAGTTGAGCAAATGTCCTTGTCATATGATCGGGCTTCTCGTGGGTATATTCCCAAGAGTGGCATGGCTGGGTTCATGGGTAGGTTGTTCCCGAATTTCCTGAGAAACTGCCACACTGCTTTCCAAAGTGGTTGAACAAGTTTTCATTCCCACCAGCAATGGATGAGGGTACCCCTTTCTCCACAGCCTCTCCAGCAAAGGCTATCATTGGTGTTTTTGATTTTAGCCATTCTGACAGGTGTAAGATGATATCTCAATGTTGTTTTGATTTGCATTTCCCTGATCACTAAGGAGGCTGAGCATGACCTTAAGTGTCATTTGGCCATTTGAACTTCTTCTGTTGAGAATTCTCTCTTCAGCTCAGTGCCCCATATTTTAATTGGGTTAATTAGCATTTTAAAGTCTAGTTTCTTGAGTTCTTTATATATTTTGGAGATCAGACCTTTGTCTGTTACGGGGTTGGTGAAGATCTTCTCCCAGTCAGTGGGTTGCCTTTTTGTCTTAGTGACAGTGTCCTTTGCTTTACAGAAGCTTCTCAGTTTCAGTAGGTCCCATTTATTCAGTGTTGCCCTTAATGACTGTGCTGCTGGGGTTATACCTAGGAAGTGATCGCCTGTGCCCATCTGTTGTAGGGTACTTCCCACTTTCTCTTCTATCAGGTTCAGTGTGTTCAGATTGATATTGAGGTCTTTGATCCATTTGGACTTGAGTTTTGTGCATGGTGATAGATATGGGTCTATTTTCATTCTTCTACAGGTTGACATCCAGTTGTGCCAGCACCATTTGTTGAAGATGCTTTCTCTCTTCCATTGTATACTTTTAGCACCTTTATCGAAAATGAGGTGTTCATAGGTTTATGGGTTAAAATCCGGGTCTTCTACACGATTCCATTGGTCGACTTCTCTATTTTTATGCCAATACCACACTGTTTTCATTACTGTAGCTCTGTAATAGAGTTTGAAGTCAGGGATAGTAATGCCTCCAGAAGTTCCTTTATTATATAAGATTGTTTTGGCTATCCTGGGTTTTTTGTTTTTCCATATAAAGTTGATTATTGTCCTCTCAAGATCAGTGAAGAATTATGATGGGATCTTGATGGGGATTGCATTGAATCTATAAATTGCCTTTGGTAGGATTGCCATTTTTACTATGTTGATCCTCCCAATCCAAGAGCAAGGGAGATCCTTCCATTTTTTGGTATCCTTTTCAATTTCTTTCTTCAATGCCTTAAAGTTCTGGTCAAATAAATCTTTCACTTCTTTGGTTAGAGTTACCCCGAGATATTTTATGCTGTTTGTGGCTATCGTGAAAGGTGATGCTTCTCTGATTTCCCTCTCTGCTTCCGTATCCTTTGTGTATAGGAGGGCGACTGATTTTTTGGAGTTGATCTTGTATCCGGCCACATTACTAAAGGTGTTTATCAGCTGTAGGAGTTCTTTGGTGGAGTTTTTGGGGTAGCTTATGTACACTATCATATCATCTGCAAATAACGAAAGTTTAACTTCTTCCTTTCCAATTCAAATCCTCTTGATCCCCTTAGGTTGTCTTATTGCTATTGCTAAAACTTCAAGCACTATATTGAAGAGGTATGGAGAGAGTGGACAGCCTTGTCGTGATCCTGATTTTACTGGGATGGCTTTGAGTTTCTCTCCGTTTAGTTTGATGTTAGCTATCGGTTTGCTGTAGATAGATTTTATTATATTTAGGTATGACCCTCGTATCCCTAATCTCTCCAAGACTTTTATCATAAAGGGATGTTGAATTTTGTCAAAAGCTTTTTCAGCATCTAATGAAATGATCATATGTTTTTTTTCTTTCAGTTTATTTATATGATGGATTACATTGATAGATTTTTGTATGTTGAACCCGCCTTGCATCTCTGGGATGAAGCCTACTTGATCATAATGGATAATTTTCCTAATGTGTTCTTGGATACGGTTTGCCAGTATTTTGTTGAGGATTTTTGCGTCCATGTTCATGAGTGAGATTGGCCTGTAATTCTCTTTCTTGGTTGAGCCTTTGTGTGGTTTTGGTATCAGAGTGACTGTAGCTTCATAAAAGGAATTTGGCAATGACTCTTCTGTTTCTATATTGTGAAATACCTTAAGGAGTATAGGTATTAGGTCTTCTTGGAAGTTCTGGTAGAATTCTGCATTGAAACCATCTGGTCCTGGGCTTTTTTTGGTAGGGATGTTTTTGATAACAGCTTCTAATTCTTCGCGACTGACAGGTCTATTTAGATTGTTCACCTGGTCCTGATTTAACTTTGGTATATGGTATTTATCTAAAAAAGTGTCCATTTCTTTTACATTTTCCAGTTTTGTGGCATATAGGCTTATGTAGGAAGATCTAATGATTCTCTGAATTTCCTCTATGTCTGTGGTTATGTCCCCCTTTTCATTTCTGATCTTATATATTTGCATATTCTCTCTCTGCCATTTGATTAGTTTGGATAGGGGTTTATCAATTTTCTTGATTTTCTCCAGGAACCAGCTTTTTGTTTCATTGATTTTTTGGATTGTTTTCTGTGTTTCTATTTTGTTGATTTCAGCCCTCAGTTTGACTATTTCCAGTCTTCTACTCCTCCTAGGTGAGTCTGCTTCTTTTTTTTTTTCTAGAGCTTTCAGGTGGGCTGTTAATTCTCCAATGTGTGCTCTCTCTGTTTTCTTTAAGTGGGCACTTAGGGTTATGAACTTTCCCCTTAGGACTGCTTTCATAGTGTCCCATAAGTTTGAGTAGGTTGTTTCTTTATTTTCATTGTATTCAAGGAAGACTTTAATTTCTTTCTTTATTTCTTCTTTGATCCAGGTGTGGGTCAATAGTTGACTGTTCAGTTTCCATGAGTTTGTAGGCTTTCTGGGGGTAGCATTGTTGTTGAATTCTAACTTTAGACCATGGTGATCTGATAAGACACAGGAGGTTACGAATATTTTTTTGTAACTGTGGAAGTTTGCTTTGTTACCGAGGATGTGGTCAATTTTCGAGAAGGTTCCATGAACTGCAGAGAAGAAGGTATATTCTTTCCTATTTGTGTGGAATGTTCTATAGATGTCTGTTAAGTCCATTTGATTCATTACCTCCATTAATTCTCTTATTTCTCTGTCAGGTTTCTTTCTGATTGACCTGTCCATTGGTGAAAGAGGAGTGTTGAAATCTCCTACTATTAGTGTGTGCAGTTTGATGGCAGCCTTGAGTTTTAGTAATGTTTCTTTTACATACGTGGGTGCTTTTATATTAGGGGCATAGATATTCAGGATTGAGACCTCATCCTGATCAATTGTTCCTGTTATGAGTATAAAATGTCCCTCTCCATCTCTTCTGGTTGATTTAAGTTTGAAGTCAACTTTGTTAGAAATTAGTATGGCCACACCTGCTTGTTTCTTAGGTCCATTTGCTTGATAAACTTTTTCCCATCCCTTTATTCTAAGTAGGTGCCTGTCTTTGTGGTTGAGGTGTGTTTCTTGTAAACAGCAGAATATTGGATCCTGTTTGCGTATCCAATCTCTTAGCCTGTGCCTTTTTATAGGTGAGTTGAGTCCATTGACATTAAGGGATATTAATGACCAGTGGTTGTTAACTCCGGTCAGATTTTTAGTCATAGAGTTTGTGTGTTTGCCTTCTTTGAGTTGCGCTGGTGAAGGGTCTCTAGATGTTTGAGTTATTGTGGTCATTGTTGGACTCCTTGGTTTGTGAATTTTCCTTCTATTACTTTCTTTAAGGCTGGATTTGTGGCTACATATTGTTTAAATTTGTTTTTATCCTGGAAAATTTTGTTTTCTCCATTTATAGTGAACGAAAGCTTGGCTGGGTATAGTAGTCTGGGCTTGCATCCATGTTCTCTTAGCTTCTGCAGTATATCTATCCAGGACCTTCAGGCTTTCATGGTTTCCATAGAGTAGTCAGGTGTAAGTCTGATAGGTTTACCTATATAAGTAACTTGACCTTTTTCCTTTGCAGCTCTTAATATTCTTTCTTTATTCTGTATGCTTTGTGTTTTGATTATTATATGGCGAGGAGATTTTTTTTTTTTTTGGTCCAGTCTATTCGGTGTTCTGTATGCTTCTTGAACCTTCAAAGGAATATCTTTCTTTAGGTTGGGAAAGTTTTCTTCTATAATTTTATTAAATATATTTTCTGGACCATTGAGCTTTACTTCTTCTCTTTCGTCTATTCCAATTATTCTTAGGTTTGGTCTTTTTATTGTGTCCCATATTTCCTGAATGTTTTGTGATGAGAATTTGTTGGTTTTGCTGTTTTCTTTGATCAGTGTGTTTATTTTCTCTATGGTATCTTCAGTGTCTGACATTCTTTCTTCTTTCTCTTGTAATCTGTTGGTAGTACTTGTCTCTGTGGTTCCTGTTCATTTACCCAGATTTTCCATCTCCATCCTTCCCTTGGTTTGTGTTTTCTTCATTACTTCCATTTCATTCTTCAAGTCTTGAAATGCTTCCCTTACCTGTTTGATTGCTTTTTCTTGCTTCTCTTGGTTTTCTTGGGTATCTTTGAGTGATTTATTCATTTCCTCTTCCTTTTTGTTTGTCATCTCTAATTGTTTATGGCAGTTTTTCACCTCCTCTTTAAGGTCTTCTATTATTTTCATATAATTCACTTTTGAGTCGATTTCTTCTAATTCTTCTGTAGTAGGGTGTACAATTCTTCTTGTTTCGGGATCCCTGGATTCTGATGATGTCATGTTGCCTTTCAGGTTGTTGGAAGAATTCTTGCATTGACGCCCTCCCATCTCTTCCTTCAAATGGTGCCAGGAGAGGTCTGGTGTCCTGGTCCAGTCTTTGCTGTGACTGACTCTCTTGGGTGTATCTCTTCAGTGTAGAAGCAGGAACTGACCCGTCCAGATGGAACTCCTCAGCACCTAAACAGGGCCGCCTGGTAGCCCAAAGATTCAGGGACAAGAGGAAGGAGGTGGGAAGGGAGGCAGCGCAGGTTCCAGGAGACCACTGGAGACCCTGGAGCACCAGCTGTAGGTGCCCGAGCTCCCTTACAGGGAACCTTGAGACCTGCCTGGAAGGCAGGCACTCCCCGCTCTGGGTGGGTCCTTATGTACTTTTTTATTCTTATATTTGACTTTTCTCATCAAAGACCAGCTACTTCAGATAAAATACAATGATCAGGTCCTAGGAAATGCAATTACTCACTATATTAGTACTACACTCTTTATGCTACTATGGCAATTTGCTAAACAGTGAAATAATGTCTGATCTTGATGGGAAGCTGATATTTGCAGTTGGTGTTCAATATAAATTACTCCACTATTCAATTATTCAGACAATATACTTTATCACATCATTTTTTTCAAAAAATAGATATATTTTCTGTCAATAAAAAAATCTCTGGTAACAAACAAATATCCAGAAGGTTTTTAGTTCCTTAAGTGTTAGCATATGGTCTAAAAATGGCCTTATGTTTTTCACAGTACAGACTATCCATTTGCTGTTCATCAGCAATTGTCCAGGTTGCAGAAACATCGACAACTTGATACAATATTTAACTAGTGATAGCAGATCCCCAAACTCAATCTTTCTTCAATTTCTTTCCAGGTATAAAACTCCTCTATACTGATCATTGAACCATAATTTTAAAATCTCTTCACGATTCCCTGACCCTGCACTTTTTGAGATCATTGCAAGTCCTGATATATTTCTCCTCAGGAGAAGACGTGTTTGCATCATCACCAATCATACACCGAAGGGCAGATTTGCAGGTAATTTTTTGTGGAGGAAGTTAAAGCCAGTGGGATATATCCAGTGGAGAAGCATGTCCATTATGAGCTTCTCTTGTACTTTCAGAAAAATATTGTAGTTATTTATTTAAATATATACTTGAAAAATGTTTGCTGTAATTCTTGGTATAGTAAAGGTTTTCTTTGTGTGAAACAGACAGTCTCCAAAGTGCATGTGCCAATCACATGTTCAGAAATGATGGTACATGTTGATAGAACACCAGCCCTCCAGATGAATAGCAGTGATGTAAAATTTTTGAAAACTTCAGCGAGTATAAAAGGTCAAGTCTAGTTAGCGTGAATCTCAATGAAGATGGTGTGTGATTTGGGTTAATCTGATAAAGAGCTAAAAGGTATCACACTCGTTTAAATGACTCAATAGGAGCCTGGTAAATCTATAGAAGAGATCATATTATGTACCCCAAAATAAAATAAATTTGGCTTGATACTAGTATAAAATTCCATCAAATTTTAGTTTTCAGCACTTTGGAAATTTCCCATGGTCTCTAACAGTGTTTTCTCTTATATAACAATTTATGTTATTCTATCTGAATACATGTTCACAACCTTACTTTTTAATATCCTTGTCCTTGTCTTTTTTGTACACCCAGTAGCTCTATACAAACACACAGCACAGAAGAAACTCTGCATGCATAAACCTTCTGGTATTTTCTTGTCTTGTTAGAAAGCCACAGTTAAAACTACCAACTTCCATTTGCTTCTTACCTATATTTATTTATCTTATTGTTAGACTTTTTTTTGGTTTTGGCCGTTGTAAGTTAAATAGACAAATGCATCCTGGAGTATGACTCAGCCCTTCATTTAGAAACACCTATAAAAACTCATCTTATACTAGCTACCTAAAATTCTTTATGAAATTTATGACTCAAAGAAAGTAATATGAGGCTGCAAAATAACACCTGACCTAATCATGTCTTCAATATTATACCCATAAGGTAGAAGACTTTTATTAGAAACTTTGCTATTTCAGTCTAAACCCTACTTCTGTTTTTCCCCCTATTGGTACTGACATCAGGAATCATTAGTTAAGGTGAATCATTAGTTAAGGTGAATATGTTATTATGAATAATAACATAACATTAGTTAAGGTGAATTTAGTTCATACACTAAAAGTGGAACTATACAGAGAAGATTAAAACAGCTTCTGTGCAAGGCTAGAATATTATTTCATAAATCATTCTATATTTTGCACCACCCATGTAAGTGGAGTCTGCTCATTCATTCCCAGGTGTTCAGACCCAAAATAATTACACAAAACTGTATTAATTGAAACACTGCTTGGGCAATCACTTTAGTGTATTGCTAGCTTGTTCTTATATCTCAAATTAACACATTTCTATTATTTTTAATTTTACCATGAGGCTTGTGGCTTACCTGTAAAGTTCCAGGGCATGTATGTCTTCTCTGGAAGGTACATCACATTTCACTGACTCTGCCTTCTTTCTCCCAGCATTCAGTTTAGTTAGGTTTCCCACATAGCTCTACTCTGCTAAATTTCTTTATTTATTAGTCAATAAAAGCAATATATATATATATATATATATATATATATATATATATATATATATATATATATGGTTTTCCCACATCACTCCCAAATAGTAGAGGAAACAATACTATAGCTCAAGACGTGAAAGTAAAAATATGATTCAACAAAGCAAAAATGAACTGAGTGAAATCTGGAAATGGAAAATGAAGGCACTCAAACAGGAACCTCAAAGGTAAACATAATCAACAGAATAGTACAGATGGAGAAAGAATATCAGACAATAAAGACATGATAGAGAAAATAGATTTTTTTATCATAAAGTATTTTCACTCTAAAAACATCTTGGCATAAAGAATCTAGAAAATTCCGGACAGTCTGAGATTAACAGGAATAGAGGAAAGAGAATAAACCCACACACAGACACACCAACACACACCACACATAGACACACACATGCACACACACCACACATACATACTTGCACACATATATATATTACACATACCACACATAAGTACTTCTTGGGACCAGTTGGAGTCCTGGCCTTCAGCCGCTTTTCCCTGCTAGCACCTTCTAATTGAAGTTACTAAAAGCTGTGCCTTGCCTAGAGGATCAGAGGATGGGATTTTCACGTGTTGGCCATTGACTGCAGGGTATTTAAGCCTCCATGGTGCTATTAAAGAAGGGCTTTGTACCAGTGATTGGAGGTCTGTGTGTCTGTCTGTCTCTGTGTGTGTTTCCTCAACCTCCAGCCCCTTGCCCGATTTAGTGCATAGAGTGCAGACGGGGGGGTGGGGGGGTGCGGTGTGGAGCAAGTACTCACAAACATATACACCATACATAGACACACCAACACACACACCACACATACACACACATACAAACACACACCACACATATATACTCACACACATATATACCATACATACACACATCATATGTACACACACCACCACACACACCAACACACATAAACACACATCACACATACATACACAAATATACTCCACACACACCACACATATGTACTCACAAACATATACACCATACACACACACACCATATATACATACAAACACACACCCCACACATACACACACGAAATGGCACATAAAGAAAAAAAATAAAATGAAGTAAAAGCTGCCCTTCCCTCTTGTCTAATTATCCCTGGTATTTGTTATTGCAATGCAAAGTTGGCCAGTGCAGCCCTATATTTCCAGATATTCATACAGAAACTCCAAAGAAATGTTCGTATAGCTGAAACAACAACTTTCTGACATATTTACAGCCACTGACTTTTCCCAGATATAGTCTTACTCAGAACCTTCATCTGAAAATTGGTAGCTGGGATAAAATTCTGAGAAGCACTCACAATGTTCACCCTGTGGTAGTTAAAATCTTTTGGCTTATGCTGGGTAAGAAGCAGATTTGGGCATCGAGCCTAGCTAATTAAATGGCACAGTTTCTAGCTAATGAGCAGAGTCTTAGTCCAGATAGCTTGGATGTGTAATAATTGACTGTACCATGGGATAGAAGATGCCTCACAAAACATATGTAAAGGACACAGGCAGCCTATATATGCAAAGCATAAACCTATGTGGACAGTCAGCAAAGAGACAGGATACCAATAATGGGATATCTGGATCGCTAATTAGCTTAACAAATTCTCGAGGGCTTTCACATAGAAGCCTTATCCAACTAACAATTTAACATCCCAGCAGGTGACACTCAGGCAGATAATTCAGTCAAGTTTATGAATTTTATGAAGTAGAAAACTGTTGAAGTGTAAATCGGTGCTATGACAAGTTGGCAAATTTCTATTAGTTTGTTTCACAACAGTTGGCACTTCCTAGAGGTTTGGTGTCTGGAAGTGTCACACTTCCTTCACAAACCTCTACATCCTGAGGCTGTCTTTGGAAGTGGTCAACAGGTGGATGGTTTAAATATGTACATGAAGATGTCAGGAGTAGTGAAAGATGGGAGGGGCATGTTATAGGCACCAAATACACAATGGTATTGTTGAATAGTTGTACACTTTGTAAAGATGTATTGCTGTGGTTGGTGCAATAAAGAGCCGAATGGTCAATAGCTAGGCAGGAGGCTGAGGCAAAACTTCTGAGAAGACAAAATAACTCTAGGAAGAAGAAAGGAGAGAGTCACCAGCCAAAATGCAAAGGTAGCAGGATGGAAAATATAGAGAAAGGTAAAAGACTAATATAAATAGGTTAATTTAAATTATAAGAGCTAGTAGGGCAAACAAACTAAGGCTGAGCTTTCATAATTTATATAAATCTCTATGTCATTATTTGTGAGCTGACAGCCCAAAGAAAAATCTGACTGTACAGTGGCATAAAGTTTATTGACCATATACTCTTTAAATGTGTGGTTTTAGTAATAATCCAATTGTGGTTATGCTGACCAGACTTCAACCCCTGAGAGATAGACAGTTTAGTAAATTAGAATTATAAGGTTCTCAGGAAGTTTAAGTCAGTGCTTTCTCTCTAGAGAAAAAGTCAAAAATAGAATAACAAATATTTGGAAGTGATTTTTTTCATACAAATAAAATAAATTCACACAAACCTCACAACGCTCCTGTGAAATTTATATCATCATAAAAAGCCATCATGGTCATGAAGTTCTGATACACAGTATTTTAAAAGAAACCTTTCATCTCCAAACTTCAAAAGTCACTTGAACTTAAAGATTTGTTGCCCATAAGAGCCCCTGAACTGCCATGTTTGCCGGAACAAATCCTACACATGAATGACCAAGGTAACCAAAATTCTATTCTGTTTTGCAAAAGGGCTCAAGAGGCCTCACCCTTAGTTGAGGAGCCAGTGGGCAGCTGTTGATGCCTATTGAGATGGGGAGAGTTGTTTTCCTTAGGCATGTAGTAGCCTCAGGTAAGTTGTTCATGGTCAGGAGATGATCCTACATCCGTAGGTCTATGGGTGCTATTAAATGACCTTATAAAGGACACATGGTATTGAGGGCTTTGCACAAATGGAAAGGAGGGTGTGAGAGCTATGTATGATACAAATACACTATATAACATAACGTGAAATGTCTTGCTTTGTTTATACACATGGAAGGGCTGCTCCTTTCTGAATAGAAACAGAGGAGGAGTGAACTGAGGGGTAGGGAAGACAGGAGGTTGGGGAGGGAATGAGAGTAGAGGAAGGAGAGGAAGTTGGCATGTTAAAAAAACTAAATGTACTATTTTTTTTAAAGAACTGAATCAAAAAATGAAACTCTCAAAGAATATATATAAGGACTGACATAAACAGGAAGTTCTAAAAATCAAGATCTACATTTGCCTGTTTTCCTTCTGTTCCAAGTTTAATATGATTTGTTAGTTTTTCCAAGGCAGAGAGAAGACTCAAGTATCCGTTACTTCCATCTTTTTTTTTGTTTTATAATTTATTTAACTTTATGTGCATTGGTATGAAGGTGCCAGATCCCTAGGAACTGGACTTACGGACAGTTGTGAGCTGCCATGTGGGTGCTGAGAATTGAACCTGGGTCCTGTTGAAGACCAGCCAGTGCTGTTAACTGCTGAGCCATCTTTCCAGCCCCCTTTACTTCCATCTTAAAAAATAGCATAATATCATTTGTGATTTGCTTATTTCTTTTCTTTTCTTTTTTTTTTTTTTACTCTGCTTCAGCAGTTCCATTGACTCTTCTACCTCCTTTACAAAACTCTTATAATTAAACTGGTCCTAAATTACATAATGCAGATAATCTTCCCAATATACAATGTTTAATAGAGTTAAATCTGTATAGACTTTTTCCATGCAGGGTAAAATATTAGTTCCCCAATTGTTAAAATATAGGCATATTTGAAAAGGACAACTTATAAGTTTATTACACTACGTCAGGGTGATCTTAAGATTCTGTTCTACATACAAAATGATTACTCCAGCACTCCCAAGAAGCCTGAAGTCACTGCATCATTCATTAAGAGTTAAAATATCAACTACATCTCACGAACTAAAAATAAACTAAAAACAAAACCCCCAAAACTAACTCTCTTGATCTTGTCAATTAAGTCAGGAACCAGTGAGAATGGAATTGCTATCTGTCCTCAGGAAAAGATGCTTTAATATACAGTCCTCAAACCTTGAAATTAAGTCCTTCTCTTGGAAATTATGATGCGTAGATATGTGTAGGAATTCCTTGTAGATATGACCATTCAAGAAGGAAGACCTTTAATGGCTGTGATTCTTGTGCATTCTTTAAATGCAGCCAGTATATCTGTATTCTAGATCAAATCTATGAAAAATGCTTTAAGGTTCATGTTTCTGCAACCTTTGGACCAGTATTCCACTTTATGTTCATTTTTTTTTCTTCAAAGATATCCTGTTTGTTGCTGAGTAACTTTATCAACCTGTTTCCTGGCTGCAGAATTTGGGAATCCAGCATTAGTCCTGCCAATGCTATATGTGACTTCATTGTAAACTCTAAAAACTCTAAAAAGTCTTGTTGGCCTGCTGTATATGTTATGTAGGTTCACTGCATTCGTAAAGAGACTGACCACAGAGATTTTCTGGATAATCCCATATCTGTGGGTGGCTTCTGCTGAGATTTCTGGGATATTCCACGAATCAAAGAGCTAATCTCTACAAAGAGGCATGGGAATGATTGAAATGTCTCTGACCTTTTCATCTTTCTGCAGCTACAGGGAAAGGTTGTGCAATTGGAGGCTGGGTTGATTCTTTCACACATGTTTGATTGACAGTGCGACTCCTCAGGTAGACTGAGAACTTCTTAAATCACCAAGTACCAACTAAATATTTGGCAGCATTTGTCAGGCCACAATTATTTCCTCAACTCATTTCGCTTTGCCTTCGTTGCTGTAGCTTACATATCAAGAACCTAGAAGGTAGAAATGAAAGCTAGAATTGAGAGACGATCTTTTAATGTCTAGTTAAGCATTCAGGACAATCTGAGAGCTCAGATCAGAGGAAAGTGTCAGGAAGCTTATTTCCAACCCTGAAATCTGTTGTAAATTTTTATTTGAATTTTTATGGATGATATGATAACATTTGTCCACTGGTCTTTTTTATTTTCTATTTGCACTTTTGGAACAAGTTACTTGTAATCATTTCCCTTTACAGACCATTGCATATGTGTCCAAGGCAATAATATTTTTCTTCTTAGATTCGAGGGCTCTTCAACGGAAAAGACTTGTGCCTGGAAGCAGTACTGAATGGACTGCATTTAGAAATCTTTCTTATATTTGACTCAGATTATTCAGATTATAAGATTTAGGGCTTTTGAACTCTGTTTATTTGAAATCATTTAGTTGTAGCTGAAACGGCAATGTGATGACTCTCAGAGAATTTCAGAAGGCTTGAAATGTTTTGCATATGTAAAAAAAATCATGTGATTCTTGCAGGCCAGAGTACTAACTCTGGCAGGGCAAATTATAAAGGGGCACCACTGGTATTATTTTTTATCATTTTTTGCTATTTTATATCAAAATGTAAATCATTCAGAAGGATTTAATCCAATCTTATGTATTATGTTAAATCTTATAAAATGTGTGTTCAGGGTTGCAGAAGTTGCATATGATGGTGCACATCATAAAGATCTTATAAATAAAAATGTGAATGGAAGAAGGCATTAGAGATGGCTTTTGCTGCAGAGAGGAGAATTCTAGTGATAGAAGACAAGGGCATGAGAATCGTAATGTCAGTATTGCAAAGAACACTCATGAGCAATAAAGAAGAGCTTAGAAGGTGATTCTTCCCTTAAGTCCCCAGATAACACCCTAGCCATGGCTTACACCTTGACCTTAACTTTTGAGGATATAAACAAACCACCAGCCAAGACTACTAGAGGTCTCATCTAAAAAACCGTTAGGAAACAAAACGATGTTGCTTTGAAACAACAAAATTGCTAAGAAATTTAAAACTGTGAGTTAAATTACTTGATCTGATAGTATCCAGTGCCTTGTAATGTGCTGTGATTTATTTATTTATTATTTATTTATTTATTGGTTTTTTGAGACAGGGTTTTTCTGTAGCTTTGGTGCCCGACCCAGAACTAGCTCTTGTAGACCAGGCTGGCCTCGAATTCCCAGAGATCCGCCACAATGCATGAGCCACAGTAAAACTTTCTTCTGCAAGTTGCTTTGGTCATGGCATATTATCACAGACATTTAAGGCATTTCCACGTTAGTTGTTTCATTCTTGGATAAGATAAGTACGTGTGTGTTCCAAGAAGTATATTATTTTCTTCTCTGGATATGTTTTTTTCCACTGTCTTTACTTCTTAGGTCATCATTACTCACTCTCTAAGTTTCATTTTACATTTTTATCATTTTTTTATACTAATAGCATAATATAGTTTATTAGAAATTTTGAAACTCGTATTCTCATACATAGATGCTTTCTAAAAATTGGCTTTTTTTTTTTATTGGAAAAAAAAAATTTCTGCCTCCTCCCCGCCTCCCATTTCCTTCCCACTCCTCCCTCCCCTCCTCACCTCCCCCCACTCCTCCCCCTCCCTCTCCAGCCTGAAGAGCAGTCAGGGTTCCTGTGGAAAGTCCAAAGTCCTCCCCCTTCGATCCTGGTCTAGGAAGGTGAACGTCCAAACTGGATAGGCTCCCACAAAGCCAGAACATGAAGTAGGATCAAAACCCGGTGCCATGGTCCTTGGCTTCTCAGCAGCCCTCATTGTCCGCCAAATTCAGAGAGTCCGGTTTTATCCCATGCTTTTTCAGTCAGAGTCCAGCTGGCCTTGGTGAGCTCCCAAAGACTCAGCCCTCACTGTCTCCACGGGTGGGCGCACCCCTTGTGGTCCTGACTTCTTTGCTCATATTCTCCCTCCTTCTGCTCCTCATTGGGACTTTGGGAGCTCAGTCCAGTGCTCCAGTGTGGGTCTCTGTCTCTATCTCCATCCATCGCCAGGTGAAGTTTCTATGGTGATATGTAATATATTCATCAGTATGGCTATAGGATAGAGTCATTTCAGGTTCCCTATCCACAGCTGCCCCAGGAACTAACTGGGGACATCACCCTGGGCACCTGGGAGCCCCTCTAGACCCAAGTCTCTTGCCATCCCTAAGATGGCTCCCTTAATTAAGATGTGTGCTTCTCTGCTCCCCTAACCAACCTTCCTTTATCCCAATCATCCCGTTGCCCCAAGTTCCCCCCACCCCTCCCCTTCTCACATTTCTCTCCCCTTCTCCCCTTATCCCCCCCCTCCCACCACCCCCCCCAAGATCCCAAATTTTTGCCCGGCAATCTGGTCTACTTCCCATAACCCAGAGGATAGCTGTATGCTTTTCTTTGGGTTCACCTTCTTAATTAGTTTCTTTAGGGTATCAAATTATAGACTCACTGACCTTTATTTATCTCTAGAAACCAATTATAAGTGAGTACATCCCATGCTCATCCTTTTGGGTCTGGGTTACCTCACTCAGGATAGTGTTTTCTATTTCCATCCATTTGCATGCAAAATTCGCGAAGTCATTGTTTTTTACCGCTGAGTAGTATTCTAATGAATATATATTCCATACTTTCTTCATCCATTCTTCCATTGAAGGGCATCTAGGTTGTTTCCAGGTTCTGGCTATTACAAATAATGCTGCAATGAACATAGTTGAACAAATGTCCTTGTCATATGATCGGGCATCTCGTGGGTATATTCCCAAGAGTGGCATTGCTGGGTCCATGGGTATGTTGATCCCAAATTTCCTGAGAAACCGCCACACTGCTTTCCAAAGTGGTTGCACAAGTTTGCATTCCCACCAGCAATGGATGAGGGTGCCCCTTTCTCCACAGCCTCTCCAGCAAAGGCTATCATTGGTGTTTTTGATTTTAGCCATTCTGACAGGTGTAAGGTGATATCTCAATGTTGTTTTGATTTGCATTTCCCTGATCGCTAAGGAGGAATGATAAAAATGATAAAAATGATGCTCAGCCTCATTTTTATCATTTTTAAAGGATTTTGGGAAAGACATAATTCAACTTCACAAGTCAGTTTAAAAAAAAATTATGAGAAAGAGAATCTCATATGAAACCCTTAAAAATTGGTACCGTAGAACATTCTCAGCAGCTAAAGGCACTTGCTGCTCTCTGAGATAACTGGAGTTTATGTTGTAGCACCCACACCAGGCTGCTCACAACTTTCAGTAGCTCCACCTGTAGGCAATCGAATGTCTCTTCAGTCACCTGCATTCACATGGGTAGAATCACATACAAACACACAAAACAATTACACAAAAACTTAAAAGCAATGACTAGCCAATGCCAGATGTTCAGTCCTGAGATCATTCATTATGTGTGTTTGTGTGGATTACATATGTAATATTATGTGGGCTGACTTGGTCACACTTATTTATACATATATTTGTATATGTTTAATAACAATTAAGAAATAGAGGCCATGAATTTGAGGGAGACAAAGTAGGGTTGCATGAGTAGGGATAGAGAAAAGAAAGAAAAGAGAAAGATCAATGTAAATAGATTTTAATCTAAGCTAATAGCGGTATTAAAATAAAAATAAATACTTTTAAAATAGAAAATACTTGCATAGCTATCAATAATTAAATAAAATTTAAGACTTTTTCTTTTTTTTTTCTTTCCTTTAGGGTTGTTTTCTTTCTTCTATTTTTTGAGACACTTTTTCGTTATGTAACCTAGGATTTCCTTGAAATAACAGTTATTTTTTAGTCTCCTGAGTACCAAGATTCCATTCCTACACTGCAAGCAATGACTTTAGCAAATTAGTATTTTCAATAGAAAGTTATCATATGCCTGCAAGACCAGTCAGACTTCCACGTGCGACCTACCCCACTTGCTAGGAAGCCTCTAGCATACTTCTGAATCCCCCACCCAACCACAGGTGTGGCATTCCCAAAGAAGGCAATCTTGGAACTCGCCCCCACGACAAACACACACTTTTGGTTTTCTGGCAGGCAAACAACCCCTGCCCAACCACAGGGTTATCTTGTTAGAAGTCCAAGTTGGCTGCTTATCTGCAAACTTCACCTTTCTAGTCTCCCTCTAGCAAACACCACTCCACAACCACAGGCCCTATTTCCTAGAACAGGTGTGTGAACCTCAGGAGGAACTACACACACACACACACACACACACACACACACACACACACACACAACTGTATCTGCTCCCTCGAGTAGACAACCCTGCCCAACCATAGTCCTCCCAGTCCTCCTTCTCCCTATCTAAGTTCCTACAGCAAACTCTCCTGTGTAATGACAATTACTGACTCCCAGACTAACAGACAGGAAAGTCACTTGAAAAACTTGCTCCTAACATCTTTCCCGCTCCCTCTGGGCAGACATCCTTGTCGAAACATAGGCTATACATTCTAGAAGGCTAGGTAGGCCACCCACACAGTCACCTCTTCCCCTTTGCTATATCCCAGACCCAAGCTCAGAATGGTATTTCCTGCTGGAATGAAGACCACAAGGTCACAAAAATTCCATCCTCTAACCCTGGCCAAGGCTACCTGCTGAATGAGACACCGAACTGCCTGCCAAAACTCATGCCTCCTGCTTGATAAGAAAATACACTGGTCAAGAGAAGTCCACCCCCCAAATCATGTAGAGATTACCTGATTAACCAGAGGACACAGAAGTCAGAATATCAGAGAGGAAACAGAAATCAAGGTACAAAACACAGATCTAACAAAGGCAAACCCAGAAAATATCATTTAGATATATAATTCCCACAAACCCAAATTCTTAGGGGCTAGTGTAAAAACAACAGCCAGCCTAATAAGTTGTCACTAGAGCCTAGATATGCTATTAAAGTAAGTCTGGAATATTCTAACACAATCGAAGTACAACAAAAAGACTGAAGACCAACTTTATAAAGAGATAGAGGTCCTTAGAAAATGAATAAATTCCTTAAAGAAAGTGATGAACAGACAAACAGAAAATTGGAGGTAATTAGTATATCCCTTGAAAAAAATGAAGAGAACAAAGAAAAATAAATAAACGTTAAAGAAAACAAAGAGTTAAAGACCTGAAAATGGAAATTGAAGCAATAAAGAAACACAATGAAATTCTAGAAATAAAAAATCTATATAATCGAACAAAAACTACAAACACAAGCTTCACCAACAATATACAAGCGATAGAAAAAAAGAAGCTCAGATGTTGGAGATACAATAAAAGAAACATATTAATAAGTCTATTGTGAAATCAGTCTAATATGAAATCTAATATAAATTCATAACACAAAGCATTCAGGAAACCTGAGACACCGTGAAAGAGTTAAACATAAAAATAATGGGAATAAAGAACAATAGTCCCTGTAAGGCCCAGAAAACCTCTTAAATTAAATTATAGAAGGAAATTTTGATAACCTAAAGAGATTTAGTATAATAATACAAGAATCATACAGAATACCAAATGATTAGACCAGAAAATGAATTTTGCTTGTCACACAGTAATCAAAACACTAAACATACAGAGTAATGAAATAATATTAAAAACTGCAAGAAAAAAGACCAAGTAATATATAAGAAGGAGCATCATAGGCAGACCTTTTCAAATTAAACCTGACTTCTCAATGTAAACTGTAAAAGCCAGAAAGGCCAGGAAAGATATCCACCAGACTCAAGAGACTACAAATGCCAGTCTTGATTACTACACCCAGCAAAATGTTCAATAACCATAGATGGAGAACACAAGATATGCCACAATAAGATCAAATTTAAAGAATATATATCTACAAATCTAGCCTTCCAAAAGGTACTAAGAAGAAAATAACAAACCAAGGTGGCTAGCTATACCAAGAATACACAGAAAATATGTAATTTCACACCAGCAAACCAAAAGTATGGGTGTACACAAAGACACAATACACACACACACACACACACACACACACTGCCACCATCACTAGGAACAACACAAAAACAAGAATTAGTAACCGCTGGTCACGAATACCTCTAAATATCAATGTACTCAATTCCCTCACCTAAAGACACAGATTAACAGAGTGGACGGAAAAACAGGTTTTATCTTTCTGCTACATACAAGATGTACCTCAGCTGGGCCATGGTGGTGTTTTTAATCTCAGCTATTAGGAGGCAGAGGCAGGCAGATCTCTGTGAGTTCAAAGCTATCCTGGTCTACAAGAACTAGTTCCAGGACAAGCTTCAAAGCTACAGTGAAACTCTGTTAAAAAAAGAAAAAAAAAGAAAGAAAAAAAGAAAAATATTCACCTCAACATGAAAGATAGACATTATCTCAAAGTAAAGGGCTGGCAAAAAATTTTCCAAACAAATAGACCTAAGAAGCAAGTTGTTATAGTCTTTCTAACATCTAACAAAACAGACTTCAAAACAAAATTCTTCAAAAGATTTGGGGAAGAACACTTCATATTTATAGAAGGAAAGGTCAACCAAGATAACATTTTGGTTTGTAACATCTTTGCCCCAAACACAAGTGAAGTCATGTTTAAAAAAATAAACTTTTCTAATGCTTAAGTCACAATCTACTCTCACACATTAATAGTGGAAGACTTCAAAACCCCACTCTCACCAATGGGCAGGTCATCTGTACAAAAACTAAACAGAGAAACACTGAAGCTAACAGACATTATAAACTCAACAAATCTAACAGATATTTAAAGAACATTTCACCCGAACACAAAATAATATACCTTCTTTGTAGCACCTAATGGAACATTTTAGAAAATAGGCTAAGTACTCAGTTACAAAGCACATCTCAACAGACAAAGGTAAATTTAATTAATCTCCTGTATTCATCAGAGCATCAACAATTAATGTAGGACTTTGAAAACAATCAAAACAACAAAAAGCCTACCAACTGATATAAACTGAGGAACTCTCTATTGAAGGACTACTTGGTCAAAGGCAGAAATAAAGAAATTAAAGACTTCCTATATTTCAATGAAAATATTTGGATGGTGTACCTAAATTTATTTGCACCATAAAACAGTGCAAAGAAAAAGTTCAGAATACTAAAAGTCAGAGACTATTCAGATTAACCAAGTCATAAATGAAAGAAGGAAATAATAACACACACAAAAGAAATTCATAATTAAATTAAATAGAGAGAAACTCAATGCAAGTCTACTAAAATCAGGAACAAGACAAGGCTGTCCACTCTCTATATATCTTTTCAATACAGCACTTGAAGTCCTAGCTAGAGCACTAAGATAACTGAAGGAGTCAAGGGATACAAAATGAAAAGCAAGAAATCTGTATAACAGATTGTAATATAACTTATGTACTGTGCAACTGCACACAAAAACTACATACTCCTTTTTAAATATTAGAGTATCCACCAATTGACCACCCCACATCTTGTTCCCCTCTTACCCTTTTTTTGTGGCAAGCATGATTTACACCTAATTTGTCTGAGAAAAGTAATTTTAGAAGATATATTAATGTAGGAATTATTTCTGTCTGCCTCATTTTATTATACATAATGATTTTTTTCCATTTTTATTGTGAGAAATGGCAGAATATTGTTATATTCAAATATTAGTACATGTGTTCATGGGCCCCATTGTATCTACTTGTCAATTCTTGAGTGCTTACATTGCTTTTATTTCATGCCTTTTGTGAGTAATGTTGCAACAATGAGAGTGCAGATGTCTCCTTAACATACCTAATCACCTGCGGGCCTCAAGTTTTGATATTATAATAGCACTTTTGAGAAGTGGAAACAACCCAATGTTTAGGTAATTTTTTTCTGGTAGGCTTGTGTCAAAAAAGATATCACACTTACAATAACTTATATCTTCAGTCGTCAAGCAAAGGATAATAATTATTATTGTATCAAGTACTGTGATCTCAGATAGAAATTATCCAAAGTCACATTAAAGTTCTTCTGACTGATGGCCTTGTAATTATGAACAAGTTCTTTATAATGCAAGAAGAGCAGTACTCTTCAGTGCCTATCTATAGTAAGAAGTCCTGCGTTAATATTACAGCCATTTCCCACAAAGAATGTGGCTTCACCAATTCATATTTCAGTAAGCTTCTGAAGGTCTTTGAACAATTCCTACCATAGTGGAAGCTGAAGAGTCACTAGTAACATTGACAAGCTATTCAACTCTCAAATTTCTGATTATTTTGATACTTACCATAAATTTTACTTTATAAACTTTATAGTACTTTTTTCTTGAGGATTTTACATTTTGTCTCATTTGTTGTAACATTTTTCTTGTTTAAATAGTTTTAATGAACATCTGTGTTTGGGCTAATAACTGATGCTATAATTTACATAACTTATTGATTGAAGTCAATTTTATTTTAATTTAATATGATATAAGTAGCACACTCTTTAAAATGAAGAGCATACTAAATTTAGAAGAATCAGTTGAATTATGATCTTGCAGGGACTTTCTTAATGGATGATGAAGAATTTGAAATAATATTAGGATTCACTTACTCTCTTCTCTTTGTTTTAAATGTCTTCAATAGTTTCAACTATAACTTCTGAGGATTCATCATGGCACTAAAATATTAATTTACTCCCACTCATTCCTACATATAATTAAATTTTCTTATTAAAATGAAATTCTATATTATGCAATAGCAGGGTGACTAAAAAACTTTGACATTTTGCTTATAAAGATAAATATTATATTGGTTCATTTCTTGAAAATATATTGCAAGAATTTTTCTAACAAAGCAATGAGAACAAATCCTAAAGTGGGGGAGAGGAAGCGTGTGCTCTTTGTCCTGTAGGAAAATAATAATAAGAGCCGAAGGGCCGAGAGTAGAAATCCAGATAGAAAAGAAAACCTGATAATATAGGATAAAGTTTAAAGCATCATGACAAGGCATACAATAGAGATAGCTAAAAGAGGAATTAAATTAGCTGTCAGACATTAAGAGCATACTTACTAACTAGTGCTGCTAACAATTGGTCCAGAATATCTTTCAGTTTTCTAAAGTCCATGACAAGCATTGACAAACTTAAGTAACCAAGCTAAATTCTCTTTTAAATATGAAAATACCATGGTGTATTTTTGCCAATTGACAATGATAATTCTTCTGTTTTATAAACTATATATAATCTTTATGCTGTACTTGTAAAATATGCAAAAAAGGGTATGTGCAGGCAAAATAAAAAACAATATTTAAAAATTGTTGGCATATTTACTTATAGAGCAAAATAGTATTTTTTAGTAGCTTCAAAATAATACCTCTAGGAAGGAACAGTCAAAAATATCAAAAATAATAAATTTCTAATTTTCTGGGTGAAACTTTGACTCTTTTCTCCAGAATAACGTAGGTTTTCCAGTTATAAAATGCATTTGTTTTACTTGACACTGGTTGGAATCAGAACAGTTAAACATGATATGCCATCAAGATACTGATCATACAGTATTTGAAATTGCACATTTGAGGATATTTCATATTTTGACAAAATTTTCTTAGTTTTTTCTCAACTAAAAGCTTGTGAATTTTCATGCAACTGCATAAATACCAAAGGACTGATATGATTTCAAATCAAACATATTCATAAAGACTGTTATGGTTTTCCTTATTTGTCGGGTTGACATGGCTTGGAATAACCTGTAAAGATTATCAGTGAGGTATTGTGTACATTGGGTTTCTTGCAGGCCTGTCCATAGAGAATGATATTAGTTAAGTGATGTGGGAAGACTCAGACCTGTGGCAGAGACACGATTCCCTAAGCAGGGGTCATGAACTATATAAAAATACAAAATTCAAGAGTGTAAAGAAGAAAGTAAGCAAATAAGCACACATGCCTTCATTTTCCTTTACTCTTTACTGCACATGAGATGTGTGTGATGAGCGGAATTCCTTGCCTAAACTTCCCTACAACGACAAAATATAACCTTGAAGTTTAACCTTAAATTCATGACTGTCTTCACGAAGTAACATTTTGTCAAGCTATTTTTAATCACAGTAACAGAAAGAAAACTAGAACATACATCCATGCTTTACTAAAATGTGACCTCACAAGAATAAAGCTGGAACAACATCTGGAACCGTGCTGTGCTAAAATGTAATCGCAGAGAACCTGAGTAAAGTGGGTGTTGCCAGAGGGAGAGGGAAAAATTTCCCGGCCCCTAGTCTCTTGCCAACTGCAGCATCTGACAGAACTGACACTGGCCCTCATAATAAGCAGAAACAGGAAGATTAGGTCCTGTACTTAGGCTGGGCAAGATTGTAGTTGACAGAGTTGTGGGAGAGTTGGTCCTGAGGAGAAACAAAGTATTTTGAACAACTAAAAAGTGACAAATCAAAATTATACTGATTTAGAAAGCATAAACCTATAGGGAATACATGATCCTATCTTGAGTTTTATTTTATAAAAAAATTAACTCATGCGATACGCAAACATACACGCATGTACTTGCACATACATATGCCTAATGTTTAAATTTTTCTCTGCCTTTTAAGAGACTACCAGTCCAGGTGGTAAGTAACAGGAGGGTCAAGTATGAGCAGACAGTCAAAAAAGAGGAAGAGCATAAGATTTCACAGTGTACTTAATAAGTAATTTGGAAACATACCTCTTAATAATTCATAATTTTTGAGCAAATTTTACTTTAAAAAGGTTTATATAGCTAATAGGTTTATGAGGCAGTTTGTTACAGTTGAATGTCTAGCTTAGATACAGATTTCAATTTTTAACTTTTAATAATGATTTTGGAAAAGCAGCATTATGTTTCATCACTTTTATTACATCATTTCTTGTCTGAATCATTTGATCCACCAGTCTCTGTATAGCTCTTAAAATAATACCCTTGGTTGTTAATTAATTTGGAACTTTCTATAGAAGTATTTCCTATAAAGTATTCTTACTTGGATATTCTAGGCCAGTACTAGTTGCCTAACTTATTCTGATGTAAGTGTACACTTTCTTGATAGTACCTCTGTTACTATGTCTTGATGTTTTCGGATTAGACGTTCTTAGACATGCTACGAGGAATATAGCGTTCAGAGTTTTAGATACCTTTATTTACACAAGTTTCATACATGTACTGGGTGACATTATTGCCTTATCTGGAGTAATTGAAATAACCCAAAGAAGTTATGTGTTTAAAGTTTTCTGCTCCTGAAATCATCTAATGCTTTCTGTTTAGATTCTCTTGAAACCTAAGATGTCAAGATCAAAAGTGACAAATACTAATTTGCCTCACTTCAGGAAAACCAGTTCATTCACTGGGCATCAGCAACATCATGCAACAATCCTAGAGCAATGTACTCTTTAATTTCTCAAAGAGAAAAGTACATTAATGTATGTCTCCTGGGGCTGAATCCTTTTTGTTGATGTATTCTTGCAAATAAACTCTGTTAGTTTTACATTATTGATGAAAAATGGCATACAACCTGGAAAAGAAAACAAATATTTAAATTAAGCAGACATCAAATTTTCAATACAACATACACCCTTTGACACCTTTATTATTACAAAAATTATGAATATGTTTACAGAATCAAAAATGTGTAGTAATTCTTAATCAAGTAAAAGCATAGGTTTATAAACCGAAAATAGCATAGATAAATGGGTAATCAAGTTTTTCTTTAGGTGATATGCTAATATCTAAATATATCTTTTCCATTTTTGGCAAATGTACTAATTCAAATCTGAATTATCAATGGTGCTTTCCAGAAGACTCTAGACAATGTGACTATCAATGTCAACATTTTAATAATATCTGTAAAAAGTTAAACAAGCAGGGGATTAATATTTTTTGGAATTTTGAATTTTTCTACATTATTAGGAGATGATTAATTTAGCTGCCTCCCCTATAAAGATGAGAATATGATTTTGATATTTTGAAAATGAAGCAAAACAAAATACAAAATTATCATTTTCAATTTGAAAAAATTATTTTGTTTGTAATTTTATTAGTTTATAATCACTTAATTTGTTGATTGCATAGAAGCTTTTAAAAAGATATAAAAATCATCACATCAATATAAAATACTCCTTGAGACTAAAGTATAATTCATATGTTATTTAACATATGTTAGCGTTATAATCTATAAATAATCTTTTTTTTTACTGTTTTGTCCTCATAATAGCAAGTTTCTATCTGTCTAAGTACATACAATATTTTTTTTAGATTTTTCATATGATGCACAGAAGGATAGGTTTAATAGTTTACAATATGACTCTGATTCAAGTTACTGTGCTGTAAGAGCCATTTACTTCTTAAATGCAAGGTCACAGCTTTATTGTGTCCTTTAGTTCATGACATCTTCCATCAACATTTCTGGGTGAAGATTGATCTCTCCCTTCTGCCTGCCATCTAGATTGTCAGATATATAGTTTTATTAGGATTGACCTGTCAACCATGAGATGTTGTCAACCACAGCCTGGAAAATAAAAATAGTTCATATTTTCCCGAACTCAAAGATGTGCTCAGGCAAACTTTTAGCATGCATACCCCATTATGAACTTCAGCAATGACCATTCATTTTAGTTCAAGACCAACAATCTTAAATTAAAAGCAATATTTGTGATACATCATATTTGACAGGTAAATATATCTTTGGATAGATATAAAAAGAGTTCTTCTAGAATATAAGATACTATAGATCACCGGGAATAACTCATTTTTAGTGTTAACACTCCCATTGGAAGAATGATTGCTCTCATAAGTGAGGGTAGATGCTGTCCTACTTTCTTCTGAAATATCTGGTTTAAATATTTTTAGAAATCATAGTCTTTGCTTGCTTCAAAACTTCTCCTTCCTAAATTCCCAAGCTTACAACAGACTACTCTACTTAGAATTATTTAGCATGTAATAAGATATTCCATGCCCATAACAAGGCTATGATTTACGAGATATAAATATTTTTAAATGAAGACTCGGGTACAGCGAAGTTAATAAAGTGTTTACTTAGTGATGACGATGATCTCGATTCCGTTCTAAGCACTGCACAGTACAGATGTGGTAGTGCTTATCTATAATCGAAGCATGGGGAAGACAGATCAGTAAGAAGTTTAGGGCCATGATCAGCTATACAAAACATTCTAGGCCAGCTGCAACTTGAGTAGCAAACAAAAGGAAATACAGAATACAGTACAAAGTGGAACAAGACAGTGGCCTTTACGTTTAGAGTTTTAAGACAAGGATGGCATTTCTAATACTGGGCAGTGGCACAATGGAGAGCGTGTCTGACTATGGAGAAGATTCATTTTTTTATGATCATTGCTAGATACAATATATACTGAATGCCTATCATAGCTCATTATCCTCTGATTTTAATCTTTAATAAATAGAATTTAGTATAGGATTCTCATTTCTGCTTACCCCAGAGCAAGGATTATGGTGCTGGGCTGTTTTCGTAACTGCTTGCTCTGTTTCAATTCCTTTGTTTGAATTTTTTTTTCATTATTTAGTCTACATAAGTAAAAAATTGTTAGGAGAAAGTAGACCCTTTCTTTCTTGTTGTAGGAGGCCACTTGTTTGTTCCTGGTTGTTCAGGCGTGAAATAATCACTCAGAAACCATATTATTTGCAATACTGTTTGGCCAATAGTTTAAGTGTATTTCTGACTAGCTCTTATATCTTAATTTAACCAATCTCTATTAATATGTGTGTTGTTACAAGGCTGTGGCTTAATGGGTAAGGGTCCCACGTCTATCTCCAGCGGGACTACATAGCTTCTCCTCACTCTGCCTTCTTTCTTCCAGGATTTAATCTAGTTTTCCCCACATAGTTAGGTTCTGCCCTGCCATAGGCTTAAAGTAGTATTCACAGCCTATAAAGAAGAATGTCATATCAGTTTCTAGGTGTCTCCCAGGAATTCTGCTTCATAATACATTTGGGAAACTGAGAGATTTAGGGCAACTTCAAACAGGGCAAGTCTCTCCTGACTAACCTCCACAGAGGTGGAGAAGACAAAGTTTAGTTTGCTTTCTTTGACTGACATATAAATACACTCCATTCTGGGAAAATATGTGGCCTCAGCCTAAAGTTGTCACTCAAACATCTCCCCCTGCTACTTTGGACCCCCTTGCTCCCACCCTTATCCACACATTCACTTTCTTAGACTATTAAGTAGCTAATTCTTCCCCAGAAGCATCACATGGTTTCATCCTCATCTGCAAACACAGGTATCCTAGACATTTAACTAGAATTTCTTCTTATTCTTCAACTAGTTATGTCCTGTTTATATAGTAAATTCACCACAGCAGTCATACCCTTAATCAAGATGTACTCTTCAATTGTTTCTTTTTAATGCTTCCTTGCCATACATTAAATATTGTTTTAGCATTATTTATGAATATTATAACATCTTAATATATATGTCTGTTAGTCTTATATTGGATCTACATGAAAACAGAGACCATAATTTGTTCAGTGATCTATGAGAATTAATCAATGTTCTTGCACTAAGATTTCTCCCTAACTATCACCCCAGTACTTAGACTGCTTCACTATGTATACCAATAGTAAACAGGTAGAAGTACAAGAATTATGATTTTGTTAAAAGATAATCATCCTTATTGCTGAGATAATTCTCCAAATTCGTCTGAATTATGAGCTAAATTCATGCATCTTAATCAAATATATTACATTTTATATGTTATTACTAGTATATACATATATAATATATATCACTAAATTATTCAGAGAATATAGATTAAAGTCTTGACTTATCCCTCACTAGAAAACCTCTAGTTATGAGGAAGTGCAGTTGTATACATACTTTTGTAAATCAAAGTAGAAGCTGTCAACCTGACAGAAGTCACAAAGCAATAGCTATCTTGATGTCTTTATTGTTAGAAAGACTGAAAAAGCATTAAATAGTGTTATGGCTCAAAGTCTTGAAAAGTAGTATGTCATTCAGGAATTCAGTATTAAATTTGTGTACAGCATCATTAAGAGTAATTTTAAAATATAATTGGTTTAAGGTAGTTAATTCCGATGCCTACAGACCTTGTAAATCATGTAAATATATACAACAGGGGTCCGTGCTAAGGAATCCATTCTATTCCAGGAAATATCTAATTAGCACTGACAGACAACAACAACAAAACAAACTCACCAAAAAAACTAAAATACTAAAATCAAGCTATACTTTTGGGCAAGCAAAACAAGAATGTGGGCTGATGTGATGTTGATTATTATTAGAACAGAAATAATTTTCTTTTATCGTACTCTGTTTAATTTCCTACAGATTTCTTTGTTTCATATGTGCCCAATTTACTCTTGATTCCTTCATGTTCTGAATACCCCGCTGTATCTGGTAGATTGCTGATCTTAGTATTAACTAATAGTTCTGCTTACAAATTGCATTTACCTTCAGAAGAGTAAAAACGAATTTCAGATAGCTCTAGGCCATCAAATGGCCCCCACAGTATTCAAAGAGCCTCTCCACAGTTAACTGTGGAAGGGGAGGAGAAAATAGTAAAACATTTCAATAAATTCAAAGTGTTACATTCAAGGCACAGCTTTAGTTTGCATATTGAATAGGTTTTCTTTCAAGTTTCTAGGTCATCAGGCAAAAAAGAAATACCAGATTTTTGAATTTATTATTTCACAATGCCATGACACAAAACCTTTTCTGTGCAAGCAAATGCAAAAGAGTTTTTTTGCTTTTAAACATAACTGAATTTCCCCCCCATGTTATCTAAGTTACTGGTATTTTGCTCACAGTTTGGCAAACTTGCAAATCTTGGAATTTAGCAGTAGATATCCTTTGGAAGGATGTACCATACCACACCACCATAAGGAAAACATTCATTTACACAAACGTTCAGCTCTTAAAAGAACCATGTTTGCATAGGCATTCATTGTTAACTCAGCTCTTAATTACTGTGATTTTTCATACTCAAAGTGGATCTGACTAAAAAGAAAGGCTTCTTGTATACGCTAGCACATATAAAGAATCATATCTCATCTACCAAATAATACCTTTTGATTTTACAAGGGTTAAGACTTAATACTTGTAAGTAACTCCAAGAAATTTCCCCTTAAGTGTGGAATTCCAAAGGCCTAGAAAACTCTTGGGTACTATGACAGCCATTTAGTTTGGGAACACAAATTAGGAAAATCATTTGTGCAATGAAAGTGAAGTTTGAGTGCTGAAATTGATCACTGATTAAATAACACTTTCTTTACCGGAAATATAAAGGTAGAAACTTTCAAAGATGATCTTATTTTACTAAAGTCTTTGTCTTGAATTTCAGATTGTAACATACCGATTTTTGGTTATTTTCAATAATTTCCATTGAATTATGACAGGTTTCTGCAGCATTTGTTCAAGACAACAGCAATCTGCTGTATGTCGGTCACATCAATAAAAGTACCAAATACTAAAAATCAAATACTTCTTTCATTTTTAAAGCTATAATATAATTACATCACTCTCCCTTGCCTTTCCCCTTTCCAAACTCTCCCACATGCCCTTTTTTGCTCTCTTTCAAATTCATTGCCTTTCTTTTTTTTTACATTGTTTTGTGCATGTGTGTATGTATGCATATACATACCCACTTAGTCTGTATAATGTAAACTATGTTTTTGTTTTTTCCACATCTTACCATTTGGTGTTTTTATCATTAAGGAAACTTCATTTTTCAACAGATAAAGACCATTTTAGAAGATTTCATTCAATCAGAATGAGGAATCGTAGAGCCCAGACCCAGGAATAAAAAAACTGCCATAGCTAAGACATAAAAAACATTGCAAAAGAGACAAAAAGATTGTAATAGTCAGAGGATTGGGGGTTTAAAATAATTATTGTCATAGTTAAGGTATCTGTTGCTGTGAAGATATACCATGACCATAGCACTTCTTATAAAAGAAAGTGTTTAATTGGGTCTGGCTTACAGTTCAGAGGTATTTTAACTACCATCAATGTGCAAACAATGGCAGACAGGGTGCTGGAGAAAGAACTGAGAGTTCTACATCCAGATAAGTAGGAAGCAGGAAGGAAATTGTGAGCCACTGGACTGGCATCTGAGACCTCAAAATCTGTCCTGAGTGGCACATTTCTTCCAACAAAGTCATGCCTACTCCAGCAAGGCCACAGCACTCAGTAGTGCTGCTCTCTGTGGACCTATGGGGGATATTTTAATTTTAACCACCACAGATATATTTTTATATTTGTCTTTTTGAAGTTACTTGATCAGTACTTGAGCATGTCACATTCTGAGAAAACAAATCTATTATTGAAGAAAAATAACTTAAGACACTATAAGTAATATTGTAAGGTCTTGGTATATTTTTTATTCTTTTCTTTCTTCCTTCCTTCCTTCCTTTTTTTTTCCTTTTTTTTTTTTGTTGTTGTTGTTGGTTTGTTTGTTTGTTCGAGGCAGGGTTTCTCTGTAGCTTTTGGATCCTGTCCTGGAACTGGCTCTTGAAGACGAGGCTGGCCTCAAACTCACAGAGATCTACCTGCCCCTGCCTGTGCTGGGATTAAAGGCATGTGCCACCACCATGGTCCAGCTATGTTTTTCTTTTTATATTTCATATATAAAAAATAAAAAACCAAAATATCTTGTTCAACCTAGGCCTAATTGTTTTGGCTAGACTAGTTGGCTACTGGACCCCTGGTATCAACCTGTGTTTATACACTGCTCTCCCCCACCCCCAAATACACACACAGACAAAGAGACAGAGAGCTAGAGTTACAGTTGCTTTAATTTTGGTGTTTTCTTGATTAGGGGACTGGACGCTGACCCTCATTTTTTCACAGTGAACAATTTGCTAGCTTATTCATTGCTCTGTCCCCAGAATGTGTGGTTTGGGGCTATTTATATCATTTTCAATACTTTTTTTTTTTTGCTTTTTTTAAAATTTATTCATTTATTAAAGATTTTTGTCTCTTCCCCACCGCCGCCTCCCATTTTCCTCACCCTCCCCCAATCAAGTCTCCCTCATTCCTCAGCCCAAAGAGCAATCAGGGTTCTTCGCCCTGTGGGAAGTCCAAGGACCACCCACCTCCATCCAGGTCTAGTAAGGTGAGCATCCAAACTGCCTAGGCTCCCACAAAGCCAATACGTGCAGTAGGATCAAAAACCCGTTGCCATTGTTCTTGAGTTCTCAGTAGTCCTCATTGTTGACTATGTTCAGCGAGACCGGTTTTATCCCGGGCTTTTTTCGGACTCAGGCTGGCCTTGGTGAGTTCCTGATAGAACATCCCCAATTGTCTCAGTGTGTGGGTGCACCCCTCGCGGTCCTGAGTTCCTTGCTCGTGCTCTCTCTCTCCTTCTTCTCCTGATTTGGACCTTGAGATTTCTGTCTGGTGCTCCAATACGGGTCTCTGTCTCTGTCTCCTTTCATCGCCTGATGAAGGTTAATATTCAGGAGGATGACTATATGTTTTTCTTTGGGTTCTCCTTTTTATTTAGCTTCTCTAAGATCACAAGTTATAGGCTCAATGCCCTTTATTTATGGCTAGAAACCAAATTTGAGTGAGTACATCCCATGTTCCTCTTTTTGGGTCTGGCTTACCTCACTCAGGATAGTGTTTTCAATTTCCATCCATTTGCCTGAAATTCGGGATCAACCTACCCCTGGACCCAGCAATACCACTCTTGGGCATATATCCAAGAGAGGCCTTATCATACACCAAAAGTATATGCTCAACTATGTTCATAGCAGCACTGTTTGTAATAGCCAGAACCTGGAAACAACCTAGATGCCCTTCAATTGAAAAATGGATGAAGAAAGTATGGAATATATACATATTAGAGTACTACTCAGCAGTAAAAAACAAGGACTTCTTGAAGATTGCAGGCAAATGGATGGAAATTTTCAATACATTTAAAGAAAAAATGTACTAATAAAGTAACTGTTGTGAGGGGAAATAAATACGGTGAATAATCAAACGCAGAGGCAAGTGGAACTATTTCTCAGTGCTGGAAATCCATCTGCAGTGTGGTAGATGACAATGCATAGATTAGCCTGTAACTTTACTAAGTAAAATATTTGGAATGTAGCACTGTTGATAAAATCTTAGATTTCTATGTCAAAACCATTTTTCATGTATCTCAGTATACCATATGGCTTAGTAAATGCAATAGAACACACATTAAAAGAAAATAAAACCTATGAAGTAAAGCATTATTGAATGCATACTTAAAGATAAAACCTTATTTGAGAACATGAGGTCACTGTGACCTTGGGCAGGTTAGTGCATCCTCTGAGAGAGACTCCTCCTGGGGGAAACAAGCACACGTGGCCAGAACTGATCAAAGACATCAAGGGGAATCACTGCTCAAGGTGAAGACTGAGAAGGAGTATTTTATATGTCTAACAACAAAACACGGGTGACTGAAATGCTAATATTTAAAAGTGACAACTTACATTATATGAAAAACAATATAGTAAATCAAAATTACAAAGTGTGAACTCATCTATTATATTTAGTACTTAAAACTTTTGCATAAAACTGAAATATTTGTATAAGCTTTTGGAAACAACTTAAGGTAAATATATGGGAATACATATATATGTATATGTATGTATATGCACACACATATAGACACCTATATGGACTGATGAAAATAAATATAGTAGCAAAGGTCACACCACTAATCTTTCCCAAACAATTCCACAAACTAGGCACCAGTTGTAACACCCGATTTTGGTGTTACACCCCCGGTACAGTTCGCACGCAGCTGTACTGAATGCCAGTCCGGGCAAGGCCTGGAGGTTGAACAAAAGAGACAGAGACCATGGGTCATTCGAAAGGAGATCAGCCGAATGCCGTTTATTCAGACTTGGGGGAGCCTATTTCTAACTCACTGCAAGCTCTAGGACCCCCGCCCAGGAAGGTGGGAAATTACCATATCAGCAAAGGAATGAATGCCCTGTGGCTAATCACCAGGGGGGGAGGAGGAAAACAGGAACTTAACCAGGTGGGGCAGGAGGAAAACAGGAACTAACAGAATGCTAGTCATCTGACTAGAAACTGCATGTGTCCCAGGAATAAGGGCTAAATACTTAGTCATGCTGACCAGAAATTGTCCTCGAGATGCACCCCAGGAATAAGGGAGGCCAGGGCCCTACAGGTCCCCCCTAAATATAAATTATGACTAGGCCTGTCTTGGGTGGCCTTGGACGTCAGGCAATACCCCTTACCCATCATGGGAAAGCATCCAGGTCAAAACACATTCCTGTCTTAGGTTGAGGCAGCCCCCCAAAAGCCTTTCCCGTCATTGGCTCACTAGTCATCCAATACCGAGTTCAGCCAGATCTGTGCTGAAAGATTCTCTGGGGCAATGGCTAAGAGGACTTGCCATGTGGCAACATTGACCTGAGTTAGCCTTTGGCTCTGGCATGACCATGAAGATGATATTCCAGCACACATAAGCGTCCCTTAAGGAGACTGTGCCTGCTCAATACTTAATAATTCTGCCCAAAATTGGAGCCTTTTAAGTAAGGTCTCAGCGCTGGTGAAAGGAACCCTGGTATAGCTAACTAAAACAATTTTAGGAGCCAATTTGTAAATTGTACACCTCAGGGTTCAAGAATAACAACAATAAGCTCATTACTGTTAGCCACAAAATTAACTGCAATATTCCTATGTAAATTTAGCTCAAATTTAGCTATGGCATTTGCAACCTGCCCTGGGAAGGTATCCTTGTGCTAGCAGGAAGCAACTGACTGACTAAAAAGAATCATGGGAAAGGTAGATAGGTAGATGGGCAATCCTTGGCACTCGGACCACCGCAGTCAGCTCCTCAGGAAACCCGCAACTCTTCAGTTGACATGCCAGAATCTCCTTGATCTCTTGGCTCTGTCCTGTCTTCAGGCTTCTGGACAGGAAAATCCACAGCACGCACCAGCCGCTCAGGTACCCATATTGGATTGTCAGCATCCTGCGGGAAAACACAAACAGCCCCTCTACCCCACACCAGTACGGGATCTGGACCATACTAGGTGCCATCTGATAGATTCTTCCATTTATATGAGGCTTGCCGGAAGAATCTGGCCGCCAATGTCTGTCAGCAGCAGTATGAGATTGAGCATCAACAGTCAAAAAATTTAAAATGTATAAAATGAAAGATAAATGCTCTCTGGGGGTGGAACCATATTCCCCCTTTTTAGTTTTATGCAAATTACAGAACTATTGGCCATACCCTGGGGCAATGTTACCCATTGGTAGCGCTTGTATGGTTCTTTTAAATTTACAGATGGTACACTGAAAGCAAATTTATCAGAGTCTTTTGGATGCAAGGGAATGGTGAAAAAACAATCTTTCAGGTCAATTACTAAAAGATGATATCCTGCAGGAATACCCACAGGCTGAGGCAACCCAGGTTGAGTTGTCCCCATAATTTCCATGCAATCATTTACTGCTCTAAGATCTTGTAGCAACCTCCATTTACCAGACTTTTTCTTAATAACAAAGATAGGGGTATTCCAGGGAGAAGTGGATGGCACTATGTGCCCTGCTTCTAGCTGTTCCTGAACTAGAGTACGAGCAGCCTGTAATTTCTCTTTACTCAGGGGCCATTGCTCAATCCAAATGGGTTTTTCAGTTTTCCACTTTATAGGAATGCTTTCTGGCTGCTCTGCAATGGCCCCTAGGAAAAATTTTCTAACCCTGCACGCTGTCCAGGAGACTGTATATATTTTTAACACAGTGTAAACTATTTAGAGGTTTTCTTACTCTTTGAATCTCTCTTTACTGTATATCTCTCTCTTTCTCTCTCTCTTTTTTTAATAAACAACAGTCAAAAGCACCCATGGTGTTTTCTTGCCAGGAAGCAAGCTGCAACAATGTATCCATAGCTCCAAAGTCCAGACTGCCTGCTTGAAACAGTCAGAGTTTTCCCTGGCAGGAAGGCCCAGAAAGCCGGCATTTTTTTAAAACAGCCAGCTTTTTTCCTGGTAAGGCTGAAAACAAAAATGCTTTACTCTAGTCTTTTCGAGCTTTATCCATCTCCATAAATTTCTATGTCCTGAGGCAAGTCCCTGTGTTTGCAGCTTTGCAGACCCTCAGTGCTGCTTGGCTGTGGAGCTACCTAGAGCTCCTTGGCCTTGGAGCCGCAGCTGCTCACACTCCATTGCAAACTCCGGAGGCCTCGGTAACTCAAACCAAATGAATATCACTCCCTTCCTTAGCATAAAATTGCCAGGAGGCTGCGAACCAAGGTGCAATGGTATCGCACTTCTCCAGGAACCTCTCTAAAGTGCTCCCTTTTATCTTTAAGTTTCCAGAACGAAGCAGCTCATTGAGAGCCAAAAATATTGGGTGTGAAGATGAAGCGCCCATTTGACAATCCGTTTGACATTTATGACCCGTTTGACATTTTAAGATTTCCCTTCGACCTGTCCGCTGTGGTTGCGGCTCTACTACCCCACTCTCCCTTCTTCTACTGGTGAGAGCAGAAAACCCACTTTTGTCGTGGACCCCCAGTCTTACCTGGGGGCTGTCTTGAGTTTCCTTTTTTAGGTATACCTTTTATCTTTTTACTATCTTTTTTTTATGTTTATTCTTTTCAGTCTAGACCTGCCTAAGTCCATAGGGTCAGAAGCAGTAGTACCAGGATTATTCGGAGGAGGTCTCATGGAGACATCTCCCTTTGCTTCCTTTCTCTCCTCTTTTTCTAACTTCTTTTTTATCAGTGCGATCTCCTTTTCTAAAATTTCTTCTTCTTCTATATCCTTTCTAATGCTACCTGTTCCTAAAACTTCCTGTTCCTCAAAACTCTTAATAGAAGTTACAGATTCTACTTCCTGAATCTCCTCAAGGGTTTTGTTTAAGCTCTGTAATTGCTCTTTGACTCTAAGGTCATCACTGAGAAGAGCATCTCTGACCAAGCGCCATAGTGAAAATATCGCCATGGGGACTTCTTGTGGCCCTCGATCTTTCAGAGCATCTTGAAGATCAGCCTTCACCTGATCCCAATCAGTAATGTTAAAACCTCCTGCATGTAGGAACCAGGGACTAAACTTTAAAACTGTCTTAATGGTCTCTTGTGTTGTCTCAACCTTAATACCGGTGCCTCTATTTTCCAAAAGACCTAACAACTGGCATGTTAACTGGCCATCCAACATAGGAACAGAATAAATTGCACCCATAACCAATTCACCCTCGCCGCACAATTTCTTACCTTGCTGGCCAGTCTTCCCGAGGGCGACCTCTCAGGGATTCCTACTTCCCGATCTCGCAGATGGGTCTAGATGCCGATGATGTATCCCAGCGGTGCCTCCAATTGTAACACCCAATTTTGGTGTTACACCCTCGGTACAGTTCGCACGCAGCTGTACCGAATGCCAGTCCGGGCAAGGCCTGGAGGTTGAACAAAAGAGACAGAGACCATGGGTCATTAGAAAGGAGATCAGCCCAATGCCGTTTATTCAGACTTGGGGGAGCCTATTTCTAACTCACTGCAAGCTCTAGGACCCCTGCCCAGGAAGGTGGGAAATTACCATATCAGCAAAGGAATGAATGCCCTGTGGCTAATCACCAGGGGGGGGCAGGAGGAAAACAGGAACTTAACCAGGTGGGGCAGGAGGAAAACAGGAACTAACAGAATGCTAGTCATCTGACTAGAAACTGCATGTGTCCCAGGAATAAGGGCTAAATACTTAGTCATGGTGACCAGAAATTGTCCTCGAGATACACCCCAGGAATAAGGGAGGCCAGGGCCCTACACCAGTATCCAAAATTATTAGTTTATATGTGTCATTTAATTTAAACCATCACAAAAGACTTGATTACACCTAAAAGAAACAGATTTTGGTCAAAATAAAAGTACTTTTACTGAAGTCATTTGCTATTTTTTTGCTACTTTTTAATCACCTTATTCAACGAAATGATCATTTCAGTGATAATTTGGTAGAACAATCAATTTAAAATATTTTGACTTCTAATTTGTGTGATGCAGTTTTTCTCAGTTATAATGGAAAAGGAAGCAAAACTAAGAAACAGACAACATTTATTTAACCGTTGGCATTTTATTGCTTCATTGCTCTTTTATTTATGGACATTATTTCTTTGGTTCACAATTGCTATGTAACGGTATTTATAATAAACCCTTTTTTGCTTATCAATTACTTAAAAAAACAGCAGTACAAGAGAATCAACATTTTTAACAATGATAAAATTTGGGGCACTTTAATACAAAAGCCATCATTCAATTTTAAATTCCAAACTATTTGCATGGGTTTTAAGACCAGAGCATTGTCTGTTGTATATAAATGTGTGACCCCAAAAGAATTCTGAACACAGAAAACTAAAATGAGGCCAAATATCAAAGGGATATTAAATATGATGACAACCCCTCCCTGCCATTGCTGACAAAGCATTAGAATCCTCTTTGCTTTCAAGATTTAGAGTTCAAAGAGATATCTTCAAAACTCCTGACACATACATGTGATCCCATTAAACATTATGCTAATCCAGGCCCAAAATACCTAGACTATTAGTCTATATTCTTATATCAGTTCTTTATGGCAGGTGCACCTGCCAAATCAAGCCACCCCAAGAATTAAAATATTTACATTACATTTTAATAAGAGAACAGAATGATAGTTTTGAGTAGTTAATTTTCAATTCTTTTTGTCATTAGTTCTCATATTTTTTAGTAGAAGTTATTAATTAACATTCACACTGTCATGATTCATCTTTAACTATGTTTATACATTCACACACATGCGAAACATATAGTTCACATAATGCAGAAGTATGAATGTTCATTTAAGTTAATTTTAATAATAAATTTTATTTCTCCTTTGAAAATTCCACACATGTATATAACATTTTTATTATACCCACTCCATACTACCTTTTTGAACCTGTCCCTAGGACTCAGTAACACATCTCATGTCTCCCTTTCAACATCATGAATATGTTCTTAATTTACCAGCCAATGGAGTCTAACCTTTGCTTTCCAAATAAACATGAGTAAAGAGCCATCAAAAGGAGCATGGGCAACCTACAAATCTCCACACTCCAAAGACTTAATCCTCCAATTTTAGAAGTCCACAGCTGCAAAAGCTCCTCAGCTAAGTGTAAGGCCTCAGAAGCCCTTTACCCATCTATGCTGGAATTTTGAGTGTTTCGTCCTGTAAAAGTAGCCACACCTAATCATGCTCGTGTGTGTGTGTGTGTGTGTGTGTGTGTGTGTAATATCCCTACCATGTGTAGAAGATCATATTTTACAACACTCTCCACATCCTCTGGTTCATTGCACTTCCTCTTTTCTAATGTTCCCTTGGCCTCAAATTGTTTCAAACTATTTGTTTTTATACTCACAGATTCTTGCTGCTCCAAACCTTGTTAGAGATGTATTTTGAGTAAAGTGGTTAGTGTAGAACCTCGCAACTAAGATGAAGCGATTCTGAGTGCTCAGCCATAGATGCATCACATATTACATATCAAACTTCCTCTACCCAAAACCCAAGGGGTATTCCCTAAATTTGACCTAGAATTTTACATATACAGTTTGATTAAATTACATACATTATTATTCTAATAATAAGTTTTAAATTATGTATACCAGTTCTTCAACCAGTCTTGAATTATTGCTCGATATAACATATAACAGAAAATTTAATGGAAGTTAATACCACATTTAAATTGAAATATATACCAGCACTTAACATGCTGTCCATTATCCTCAATTAAATTAAGAAAATCATAGTTTCTTTCTTGTCACTTTTCTCCTGCCGTGATGCTTACGTTTTAATTAGCTTCACAATGAAACCATATATTAAAGGGAAAACTCCTAATTCAGCATTCAGACTTCAAATCTTAGTAGATCTGCTAAGTCATGATGCCGATATTTTTGTTCCCTCAAAATCAGCTTTAGAACTTCTTATCGGTTGTTAGATAACAATTTCTTCTTTTTATTGTCTCTATTTTTGGCCACATATAGAGCTCTGTAGAAACATTTTGTAAACAGCAATATGCTGTCCCATCTTATCAATAAGTTAGTAGATTGTTGCAGATATGGGGAAATAATCTAATGTGGTTATAAAACTAGTCAAAAGAGAAAAATGTCTTCAGTTTGTATTGAAGACTGTGTATAAAGTAAAATAGAGCTGAGTCATTGGCCCTTGGTTCAGGACTTCTGTGAAAAAAAGAGACAATATTTGCATGTTGGAGGATTTCTAATCAGGCAATTCATTTACAGCCGGTTGTGTTAAGGGCTTATTTCATCTTAACCATGCCAATTGCCTGAAATGCTATTCCTGTGTCATTGGTGTCTGTTGAGAGCCAGCATGAGGTTAAATGCCAATTCTAGTATTAAGTGTTATTCTAGTTTATGTTTTTCTCTTCTCATGGTTAATTAAATGGTGATTATAATATGCCCTATGCTCCTGGTCACATCAATTTAAGTTAATGCATGTATATGCTTTCACATATTTAAAACTATAACCTACTGAGTCTGATTAGTGATACCAGTTGTGGATGGGTATGGGGAATAACACACTGAAGCCTGAGTAATCTACCATGGGCATTGTGTGTAATAGTCTAACATCATCAGCCTGACTAAATCAAAAGACAGTTGAGAAGTAGTAAGTCTCAATTAAGAAGATGTTTCAATAAAAAGTACTTGTAGGCAAGGCTGTAGGACATTGTCTTAATTAATGATTGATGAGGGAGGGTCTAGCCCATTTTCGGTAGTACCATCACTGAATTGTGTTCCTGGGGTTCTCTCATAAAGGAGGCTGAGCAATCCATGAGGAGTAATTAAGCAGCCATTAATAGTGTCCCTCCATCGTCATTGCATCAGCTCCTGCCTCCAAGTTTTTGATATGACTTCCTTCAGTGATGAACAGTGTCATGAAAGTGTAAGACAAATGAGCACTTTCTTCTCCAAACTGCTTTTGGTCATGGTGTTCATCAGAGCAATAGAAACCCTAACTGATATAGACATAAACCAAACCAAAAAGAAAATAGATTCTTTCTTCCAAAATAGCTTTTAACTGTCATTAGCTGAAAAGCTAGATATGGTGCCATCTTAGGCCCCCTTCCTCTCCATGCCAGAGAGAAAACTGGCTTGGTGTACGGTTTTGAACTTACAGCTATAGCTTCTTTTTGTCCATGAGTGCACTAGTGTGTGCAGTCCTGTCTAGAACACATTATTTTAGAGGACTCTTCCCTAAACCCCGTACTGATAATCCTTCTGCTCCATCTTCTGTAATACCTAGATTTGGGAGGGTACAAAGTTGTTTTCTATAAGTTATGTTTTTAAATAAATTTTACCCCTTTAGGCCTTTTTATATACACATGGCTAAATATGTTTAAATAATAGTATGGAGCTTATTACATGATAGTATCCTAATGTTCTCCTCCAATCTACATTTGTAGTGCCTTCTGCAGTTGCATAACTTTCTGTTGTTATTTGTATGTAATTGTCCAGTCTGTTGCCTCTTACGAATTTCATGCTTACCCAAATGTTGTAACCATGACAGCATGTATAATGTGGTAATATTTTTTTCTAATTGTTTTTATGTGTTTCCACTTTAAGCATTATTATCCCTGGTCTGATTATCTGACTAACAGCAGATGCTCCAAAGAGGAAGAAGTGGAATCACGGAAGTCTTCTTTTCTAAAATAAAGGTAGCATTTGAAAAGTAGGACTATATGGTATTACTAAAGTCATATGCTAATTAATTTTATTTTCCATGGTTTCAATTAATTCTCATTATTCTCATTTTTTTACTAATTTTGCATTGTAAATGTATTCTATTTTGTAAGCAACAATCAAAATACATTTGTGCTACTGATTTTTTCAAACAGTAAATGGGGTCTATTTTGCAACTCTCTTCAAAGTATGTTGTAATTTTGAAGCAGCCGAGATAGCTCAGTGTCCAAGAGATTTCCTGCACTGCCATATGATGCTAGATCAGGTCCCAACAATTTAATATTGTTGCATATATCCTCTTACAACTCTAGTAACAAGCATCCTAGACATCTGGGTACCATCAAAACTTTCATACACACCTACACACATATGCACACATGCACCAAACATCCCCATATGTATGCACACATACATCCATGCACACACAACTATGTGTATAGATATGAATATATAAAATATAACTTGATGAGTACATTTTTGTTATTTGTTTGTACATTATTTCAGAACTAACTTCTCTGTACTGAAAAACAAAGGGTTTTCATCCCAGAGAAAGGATAATTGTCACAGGGGTTGAGGTTGGGCCCTGACTGATGGAAAAATTGCACACTTAGTACACAGGATTTGAATGATTAGTGCTGGATCTGATTTTAAAACCTACAGTCCAGCTCCATGGTTCCAGAAAATACTGCACACGATGCCAATAATGGGAATCAATTAAATACTACTACCCAGCTAAAGCATCTGTGAGTTACAGCAATTACCAATACGGCAAGACGTTCTTAAAGGTGCTTAAGTGGTGTTCACATAACAGTGGCAACCAATAGCTGTCTAATTAGACTTAAAGCCTACATGCTAAGAGAAAAATCAAGGAAGTACTGAAAACCTAGCCAGCTTCCCTAGGCTAGCGTAGTTATGGAGCTTAGAAAAAATATGTTACTGACACTTCACACACACACACACACACACACACACACACACATTTATTTATTTATTTATTTATTTATTTATATGAACTTTCCTTTAACAAAAATAGTTAAACATTGAAGAAAATTACAACTGGACAAAATGTGTAGAGGTTAACAGATTGTGGGAAGCCCAGCCCTACAACTACATATTTTCCACAGCCTCTGCATTATAGCTCAGGACCTCACAGAAGATAGACCAAGAATTGTTAGAGGTGGGATTCCAGAAAATCTTCTAGATATGGCTGCATAGGCATCACCAGACAATGCCAATATGATTGAAAATGATAACATAGAAGTAGGAACATTTTGATGGATACCAGCCCTAGACAAAGAACTACAGGCAACTCGTAACTGTTCAAAGGATAATTAAAAGAAATTTTGAAATAAAGTGTATTCTTATATTAAAATCCCTCATTTCAGTATCTCTAGCCCATGTTTATGCAATAAATATTTAAAATTTGATTGAAATTTTATATGTAACTTTTAAAATTCATTGGTTATAATAAATAAAGACAGTGGTGCTTTTATTTCATTAAGCTAGCAAATAAATACCAAATGAATCCAATTTTAGTGGCTCTTGTATTCTTAGATGTAGTCATTACAAGAATTTTATTGAGTATGAATTTACATATATGGGTTTTAATTAGGAGTGCATTTAGTGAAATAAGCTACTTAATTCTGTGTCCTTTTCTTAGAGTTCAGAAAATTAGGCAAGTTTTTGCATTAATTGTAAAATAAAGTGTGGGTTCTCTCTGAGGTAAAATTTAATTGATCTGCCTGCCTTGATCATCTATGTGGCTGTTCTATCTGCCTATCTATCTATCTATCTATCTATCTATCTATCTATCTATCTATCTATCTTTCATCTATCTATTTATCAATCTATCATCTATCCTACAAATGATAGTTTTTCACAGTGATATTTTAATATAGCGTAGTAGGGCAGATTATCTCATTGAAAGATCTTTGATGAATCCTTGTTCCTTAGCCATTATTTCAGAATTTTCTTTTTTCTGATTATTCAAAGTTAAAAATTTAAACTTTTTATATTTTCCCATTTCTTCCCTTGTCAGCTAAGAAAGATTTATAAATATGCTCACCAAAATTAGGCTGAAATTCTATACATGGTATAACTAGAAGCAGAATGCTAAAAATTACATATGTACTAGTCAATTAAATCTATCTACTGTCAAGTGAAAAAATGAAAATGTATTATGATAATGAAAATGTGAATAAACATGTTTTGGAATACACAATTCTGCAATATATTTCTAGGAACAGAATTTATTTTTCCAGTGTTATACTTAATATACTTAAAGCAAAACTATTTTACTAGAATAATGATGACATTTTATGTACAGAAGCATAAACTTCATGAATTGTATTGGTAATATTTTATTTACTTACAAGATTTAATATTTTCCTAGTCACAAAATCAATATTAAAATATTTATTTAGAATTTAAAGTAAACAGAATGTAAATGCGGTGATAGATCACAGTTTAATTATTTTGTCTATGCACATAATGTGTTTACTTTATTGAGTTTGCAATCATTTATCATCCTGCCATAAATATATAATTTAAACACTTTATCAGTGTTTTTCCTGATTTTTGATTTCCTAGAAAGGAAAAATAATGCATTAACTCTTATACATTCCAGGCACGATTCTTTGCTGACATGATCTATTTATGTTCAATAATTCACCTCTCAGGTGTCACTCAAACCAACTTGGTATTCATGTCTCTTAGTTACTTGACATTCATCAAGCCTTTTTCTCTTCTTGGGCAGAGATTGAAGAAAGAAAAATCATCATAAATACTTGAGACTGTGGTGTGAATACTCAAAGATCTGCATTATTGCAAGGATAATGCTGTGTGCTTCAACATTGGATGCAAAGCTTACACAAAACAGAAAGAATGAACTAGGGAGGGAAGGTTTGGTGTGTAACAATAGGGAATGATAACATAGGGGCCAGTGAGAAGAAGGGGTCTCTGGCAGTGCTGTGTAATTTGGCCTTACTTGCCTAACAGTTCTACTGGTACAACCTCCATTGTCTTTACTCTTCATCTCAGGGATAAATGAGTGTGTAAGCTTTTCCACTGGAAAAGGAGCCTAAGAGTTGCCTGTTTGGTCTAAACTCAGATCCCAGTGACTTGGCATTGAATACCTCTATTACTAAATATTTTTAGCTGCACATGAAATTACAAAAATGAAATTAGGGTGCTGCATAGTTAGGAAGAGACTACAATGATTCAGGTTATATTTCCATATTCTATAGGAAATTTCTTTGCCATTAAGGAAAATAAATAGATGACTTGGAAAAAAACACTCACATGATCCTTAAAATCAATAACATAATGAACACAATATTATGCACTCAAATTTATTCAGTTCCATGAACCAATTACTGACATGAGAACTTTTTTCCATTACTTCATTAAATCGTTGAAGCAGACTTTTGAATAAAATATCATTATCTCCCTATGTTTTAGAGATAAAGAAACTAGGGTTAAAAGTAGCAAAGTTAATAAGAAATGGAAACAGTTTTCAATATATTCCTGTCTGATTGCAGAACCAAACTTAATAATGTGAATGCACTAACAATCTTTTAAAATAAAATAACATCTATTTTTTTGTTTCTTCTAGAAAGGATATAATGGCAATGGAAATGTTCATTAAAACAATGTTTATGTCACAAAAAAACATGAAAAACTTGTGTTTTCTGTCATTTCTGAAGTAGTAACATTGTAAGATATTTCCTAAAACATCATTTAGAAAAGGTCTTGCAATTAAGGTTGATAAAGACTTTATTTTTTCATCACTAAAATTAGTAGTAATATTTAAGATAGAATTATCAAATGGTAACTTGATTGGTAAATAATAGCTAATTTTTATCGTGTTATTCTTTGTGGTCATTTTTTACTCAGGAAAGGAAACAAAAACACCTTACAAATCTTCCTATTATATCTACTTATTAATCAATTAAAATTGTGTGAAGATACTCAAAACTGCATTTATATATGAATTTCAAATCAATGTTTTATTTTTAATACATCCTGAAGCTTACTAAGATGAACTTTTTTTTTAAGCAAGATTTTCAAATCTCTATTGATCAGCTCCACTTCCACACATCTGGAGGTGATGTTGTAGTTTACATTCTTCTCACAGTAATTATTGCTAGGTGAAATATCCCTTTGAAAAGTTGTTTTGAATTTTTCATTATCTTTATTTGAGCTATGCAAGATCAAATTATATTTAGCATTTTCTGGAGAGAGGCAGGAAGGAGAGAGAGAGGACGAGTGAGGGTTAGAATATATATAAACATCTATACATTATAAGACTACACTCATTTCAGAGTTCAGAATGTTATTCTGGAAAGGCTACTACTATTTACTGTGGAAGATACTTTACAGAACCAAAATTAAAACAATACAAAAATTAAGCAAAACATGAAATCAATCAATTTTTAAAATTAAATTGCAAATAGATATAACTTATGAGTCTAAAAAACAGACTAATTAATGTTTCCACTGAAATATACAAGATCTATTCATATCACATTTTATTTCTGTAGCAACTGAGTGGAAGAGTAGCCTTACAGTTAGATTACTCTCTAACACCTCCATGCATCCTTATTATGACACTGAATTTTAAATATAGAGAACCAGATGTTCCCTATGCACTTTGCCAGTTACATGTGTTAAGGAATTTAGGTCATATTCCTGACAGGATGAATGATAAAGGAAATCAGCAAAGGTGAAGGGAGGGAGGGAGGGTAAAGTTGGCCATTAGTTGCCTAGGAAACAAAATGAACACATAATTGTCAAAAATCTACTGCAGAACTCATTACACATGTTCTTCGGAGTAGATCTAGTGTCTGTTAGAAGATAATTTGCTACCTTGACTACTTATGGTCACAGGTGATTATTGCTGTATTTAGATAAGAATGGGAAGTCATTACTAGCAAGATGCCATGAAAACGGAGGGCCGTGACCATGTGAACCACCTGGTTTCTGATAAACTTGACTGCTACTTTTCTACACATGTGCCTTTGCACACAGGCACTGATTAATTTATCCTTGGCTATATACTTGTTTCTCTTCTAAGCTTCCATCTTCACTTGTTTGTGTAGCTCCACTTTTTATATATGTAATAAAATCCACACACTATGTGCTATAGGCTTCTTATACCAAATTACTTAATGTTAAATGACAGTAACAGTTGTCTTAGAGATTAAGACTCCAGAGTGCATAGACATATAGATCTTTACACACTGTTCCTGATATTAGAGTTTGTTTATTGAGTTCTGAGGCTTGAATTTTATGCAGTGTTTTCCATTTGGGTACTAAGCTTATTTAATATAGCACTTTGCATTTATTTTTATTATTTAGTTTTTGGTGCAATGTTGGATGTTTACTAGAGAAAAAAATCATTAAATTTAAGCAGGACAATATGAACATTTCTTTCAAGCAGGAATTTCTATTATTGTCATGATAATTTCAGTAACGGAGGATATTGATTACCTATTTGTGATAACTTTTAATTAAATTTTTCTATACTGACACATAAATGGAAACGTGATCTCTTGTTAAGTAATGGATTTCCAGTTGTTCTAATAGAATTTGTATGGAAAGTTTCAATCTCTAATCTGAAGGGGATCATCATTGATAGAGTAAAGGCTTTCATAAAATGTACATCCATATCTTCCTCAAAGCTGACAGCTTAGCTTGATTACTAAACATTCCCAATGCAAGATCATCACTGAGGATTTTTTTAATCGATGTGTGGCTTCTTTCCTGCCATATATTACACAAGAGTTTGTTCCATTCTAATTTTCTCTAAGAATATTTTTTATCTAAATTGCAATATAACCCATGTTAAAATTATCTCTCCTTTGTACTTTCTTGTATAAATTTCTTGTATGTGTAAACTTCTGCTGTTTTTATGCAATGAATTTACTTATCTGACATATTATCTATAATCAAATAGCAGGCATATTTCATCTTTTTTCTTTCTTACTTTGAAAATACATATAAATGTACATGGAAAGCTAAACATATCTGTTGAATGATTCACATTGATGTGAATGAGTTTCACATGTATGGATTTTATACATGGACATAAGTTTGAATACATACTATTCAACTAAAGTGAATATATTTGGATATTGATGTATCCTAAATTTTAGAACTGTAGAAAAATAATTCTCAATTTCCTAGAACTACAAATGGTTAACAACTGTTATACTCAGTTTTTACAGCTTTTAAAGTGTTGATTATATATGTTATTCATTATAAATGCAAAATTAAAAGATATGGAAATTATCTAAGACACTGATACCTGAAACACACCCCAAAATGAAATGAGTTTGATCAGTTTTAGATACTGGACCCTGCACAACAGAATTATTTGAGGTAAAACTGATTTATAAAAGAAAGAAAACTACATTAAGATTGACACTTAATGGCATACTTGTAAGCCCTTATGGAATGGTATTTACTTTAATTAAAGATATCTAGAAAATATGAAATCATTCACAGTAACCAGTGCTCACATTAATATTCAACTTCACCCTTCCATGCTTACACTGAATTGCTCAGGTTAACACAATTTAGGATTTGTCTTATGTATGTCAACTTTCCCCTAGTGCTGTGTGGTTGAACTTTGTTATCTCTTCTTCTGTCATGTCAGCATATTGTTGACAAGATACCATATAATTTTGTATACTTTTGATCTCATTGGTAATGTTTATCAGGATCCAAATCCAAAATTACTGATAAACTGCAGTAATATTTTCTGACTCAACACATACGATTAATTCCTCAATGGGCACTTGAAAAGAGAAATGTAAGCACTTATATCATTAAGAAAGTATCATTAAACCCAAAGACAGGTTTGGATATATAATGTGTGGAGTTATGTTAAATTCTCAAACAACTTAGTTCATTATAGTGGGAATAATACCTAAGCAAATAGATAGGAGTTATAAATATGCATATTCTAGACAGTGTCTTAAATTATGATTCTATTGGGGAAAAACCAAAATTTACATAGATCAAAACTGAAAAAGTTAACACATATTTCTAAAAATGTTGTATGTAACCATGAATAACCATGTTAACTAGTCGACATTTTAATGTGTGATATTTTATATGACAGACAATAAGCAAGACATTTTAAATGTAGGGTGGGGAGAGAAATGAATTTCTAAAATATGCAATTAACCTTGTCTAAATCATGTGGAATTGTGTATTTGATACATAATTGTTTAAACATTCATTTAATATTAAATTCAAAATTTAAAACTTATCCTGAAAAAAAAGTATACTTTCTTTTTTAACGTTAGTTTTAAATTAACTTTATTCATTTATTTTACATGCCAACCAACCACAGTTTCTCATCCCTCCTGTCCTCCTATTGCCTCCCCATATCCCTTTCTTATGCTCCCAATCCACTCCTGCTCTGATTCTGCTCAGAAAGGGGCAGGCCTCGACTGGGAATCAGCAAAGCACAGCACATCGAGTTGCATTAGGACTACGTCCTCCCCCTGTGTTCTGCCCAGGTAAGGCAATCCAGGACGAGGAACAGGTTCCAAAAAGTCAGCCAAAGCCTTAGGTACAGCCCTTCCTGCCACTGTAGACCAAACCACAGAACTGTCACATAAGTGCTTAGGTCAGTCCCATGCAAGCTCCATGGTTGTCAGTTCAGTCTCTGTGAGCTCCTATGTGCCCAAGTTAGTTATTTCTATGGGTTTCTTTGTGATGTCCTTGACCTCTTTAGCTCAAGCAAACATTTCCACCTCTCTTCAGCAGGATTTCCCGGGCTCTGCATAATGTTAGATTGGTCTCTACATCTGTTTCCATCAGTTGCTGGATGATGCCTCTCCGAAGACAATTGGATTAGGCACCAATCCTAATCACAAGGGATGACCAGTTCAGGCTAGGTATCCACTACTGCTAGGAGTCTTAGCTGGGGTCAACCTTGCAGATTTCTGAGAATTTCTCTTACACCAGGTTTCTACCCAACTTGAAAATACCCTCTCCTTTCCAATTATCTCTTTAAGTTCTCTACCCTCCCCATCAAACTCCCTACCTTAACCTTTGTATGCTCATCCCCACCACCACCCAGTCCCTCCACAAGATCACTTGTGTCCCCCTCTAGGCTCTCCTTGTTACCTAGCATCTCTGGGTCTGTGGATTATAACACTATTATGCTTTACTTTACAACTGATAGAATTGAGTTCCTGCCATGCTTGTCTTTCTGGGTCAGGGTTACCTCACTAAGGATATGTTTTTTCTAGTTCCATCTCTATCTATAAGGGTTATTAGTGATGAATGTTAAGACATGGCAGCTAGTTTAAGAAAAGTAGGGAAAGTTTATCCTAAACAAGTAAATTAGCTTACAATGTAGTTTACAGAAATTCTAAACCCATCCCTTCACTGAGGATAACATAATGCCTCTGACTTCCGTGTAAAATTCAGCTAGCATCAAAGATTATATATAAGATTTTTGAGTGACTTCCAGGCAAATAAATTTTATACTTTAAATGGCACCACTGTGTTTATGTCTCATTTAGCAATGGCTACCCCCACATTTAGAAATAAGTATTTATTTATTGATTATTATCTAACCTATATCTCACTTTACTCATTTCAATCCATTGTTTTGTGCTTTGTTGGTGGAGGGTTGAATTACAAATAACTAACTTTATTTTTTATAAAATTATTCTATTTCAAGTTAGATGTAATTTTAGAATAATAAAAAGGCAAGTGGAGAAGTAATGAAATTTTACTGGGCTCTTATAGGACATAGAGTTCCTATATCAATATTGCTTTACTTGAATTACAGCAAACAATCTTGATAGTGATGAGGTGGTGGCATCAGGGCGATATAAGGATCTTTGAGGAATTTAACTGGTTACCCAATTTTATGTTTAAATTTAAATATTAAAGCCTTTTAAATTTAGCAAGAACTGAATCTGCAAATGGAAAATTGCCACTTTTTGAAAATAAATCATTAGCATCTTTCAATACACTCACTGCCATAGATATTTAAATCTCATTTTGCCAAGGAAGGAACTCAGGGAGGTGAAAACAAGTTTGCTATGTGTTTAAAAACTGTACCTGACTATTTGGCAAAGTCAGAACTGTTTATTTCTAAGTTTGTAGAGTTGCTAAAATGAGATAATCATAAAAAAGAAAGCAGATAATTTCATGAGGTGATGTTGATTACATAGTAAGTTTCTTCTCACACCTGTTGCTCTAATTGGCAAGGAAAATACTTCTCTTTTTGAATTCTTTCTAAGCAGAAATTTTGGTTTGCTACTTCAGCAAAGATTGTGAGTTATCTATATTTCTAAAATTGTTCCCCTTTGTTTATTTCATAGGTCAATCAATATCTATGCTGCCTGAAGCCATGCACCAAAGTAGGGATCTTTATTTTTTTGTTATTTTTTGTTGTTAAGTTGTACATAAAGCCACTTGTTTAATGCCTGTGAATTCTGAATAAGTTTGCTTGTGAACAAGTTATTACATTTATTGGGATGGGGGTATGTAATATGGCTGCCTAGGCCCTTAGAGCATCTACATTTTAAAAAATCAAACTTAACAGTGAACTCAATAAATCTTTGATTCTAAAATATTAAATTTAGGCTGGGCGTTGGTGGTGCACGTCTTTGATCCCAGCACTCGGGAGGCAGAGGCAGGCGGATCTCTGTGAGTTCGAGGCCAGCCTGGTCTACAAGAGCTAGTTCCGGGACAGGCACCAAAGCTACAGAGAAACCCTGTCTCAAAAAACCAAAAAAAAAAAAAAAATTAAATTTACATTGACTATGAATCAGTCTTTCAAAGAATCACTCACTATGTAATCTCTTGTCTCCAAATTTGTATAATTTTATTCTAATTAAGAAAATCTGACTGTATTGAGAAGTACCCTTATCATAATTTGACTATGAATATTGGTTTACTACATCACATTGATCACAATATTAAGTAATAAATGGCTGCAAAACATTGTATGTACTTGTGGCTACAATTTGGCAAATTATTAAGTAAAATAATAAAGCTACATTTTAAATTTATTTTATGAACCTAGGTATCAGGTTACAAGATAAACATTTATTAAACAGGAAATAAAACACATGAACAGTTCCATTATGTTGAGATTATTTTGCCCATGGTTACACTGAGAGAAACTCAATAGTGTCCAGGTACTGAAGAGGCAAAGTAGGCTATAAGTAATGTGAAAAATAAAAAAAGTATGTCTACGTGTACACAGGAGAGAATTTGGAGTGTGCAATATCCCTTTCAAAAAAAAAACTAGTCAGAATATATTAAGCCTGATTAAAAAACAGCAGAAGATAATTATTTTTTATTGCTTTATTAAACTATATATTTTTCTCCACTCCTCTCCCTTCCTTTCCCCTCCCCTTCTGCCCTCTTCCATGATATCCACATTCCCACTTTACTCGGATGATCTTGAAAAGACAATCATTTTAAATATCTTTCTGCTAAGTATGAGGTGACATTGTGGTGAAGAAATCTAAATATAGCTGAGAAGAAAATCCTCACTAGGAAAAGTTGAAACCACTGTGAACACTGAAAAAGAAAACAGAAAATTAGGATGAAAGATGACTCTTTATTAATGAGTTCGAGCATTTAGTACTGAATAAGTCTTATTCCCAGATTCAGAACTACCATGGAAACACACAGTAATTCTAAAACCAACATGCAAGTAAATCTATTCTTAAAATATTGCAAAGCTTAGACTGGGCGGTGGTGGCGCACTCCTTTAACACCAACACTCAGGAGGCAGAGACAGGTGGATCTCTGTGAGTTTGAGACCAGCCTGGTATACAAGAGCTAATCCAGGACAGCCAGGGATGTTACACAGAAAAAGTCTGTCTCCAAAAACAAAAATAAATAAATAATAGTAACAACAACAACAATAATTAAACTCAGAATCAAGTAAGAATTAAATTTCTCTCATTAATTAAAAAAATCATACTAATAAGCCAAGTGAGATGACACATGAATAATGTCATCTCTTTAAGGTGGAGGAAGAATCATAAGGAGTTCAAGAATAACTTCTACCACAAAGGAAGTCTGAACAACAATAGCAACAATTTCACCCTCACAAACAAGGGAAATGATCATGTTGAAAGGATGAAAAATTTAAATGTACTGAGAAAAAAAGCAACTAAAAATCTGCCAACCTAGAAAGAAACCACATTCAGTGAAAAGACCTTTAAAAATCAAATACACATGTATTTAGATATTATACAATTAATGAAGTTACTTATCACCACCAGAAGAAACTTAAAAAATATTTTTGCATGCACACCTATGAATCAAATCTGTAAGTTTTAAATGACAAACAATTCTGTTGTCTGTAGAAGCTAATTGATCTTGCACAAGGTAACTTAGTTATGAAATTAGCCTCCCAGTGTTAGCTGAGAGACCAGGTCACAATTATAGCATCATAGTTTTTACCATGCCAGTTGAAGCTAGCAGCTCCCAGAGTTCCCCACATCTCTGTTAGACTTACCTACAAATCAGTTTTTCTGACATCCTTCTCTGGTCTGGTAATTTATTAGGATGGCTTCTAGAATTTGGCAGGATTATTATTAGAATTATTTACAGCTATTGCCTTGCTATGGAAGAAAGAGATTGGAGTATGGCGGTGTAGGGAAAGTTTCCTCGTGTCATGTCATTAAGGTTGACATGAAAAGGCAGTATACAATACACTTCTTACAGACTTCAACATGCATTACTCATAGTTGTGATGGCAGAGTGTTTAAGAACAGTGCAGCCATCGGCTCTGATTTAGTGCATTCTTCATTTCCCTTGCTGTTAAGAAGCATTTTTCCCCGTAAGAAACCGTCATGAAGTTCAAAGGATTATTCAGGAATTTTTGAATATTTCATTCAAATGATTGGAAAATACAAGAGAAATCGATAAATTCATAAACACATATGACATATCTTCTATGTTTATGAAAACTAAAATTAATGTCATGTAAATAATTTTCACCAAAACCCACTACCGATTTAATGCTATCCTATGCCATTCTTCATAGACAAGGAAAGGCAATCCTGAAATTCATATTGAAGCAGGAAACACAAAACATCGTAAATAGCCAAAGCAAAAGAAAGAACATAATTCTGGGCATATCAACATAGCTGGTAATATAGCATATCCAAAGTACAAAATCTGTGATGGTCCTAGCACAAAACTTGTAAGAATCAGTGGGATAATGGACCCAGAAATAAATCCTCACATGATTTTTTTATTCTACATCTTAAAGAAAAGATATTCTCCTTAACAAATGGTTCTAGGAAAACTAAGTATTCACATACAGAAAAAATGAAATCTCTGCATTTCTTGTAATACATAGAAATCAATTCAAAGTGGATCAAAAGCTCTAATATGAAGCCCCAAACTCTGAAAGTGTCAGAGAAAACTTAAGAAAATCCTTCACAATACCAGAAAAAGGAATGACTTTCTAAAAATAACCCTAATAACTCATGATCCAATATTATGAATTGACAAATGGGACTTTTCTAAAGTGAAAAACGTCTGCTCTGGAAATGAAACAATTAAGTATATTAATGTTGAAATTGGGGCATCCGGGGTTGCGTCCCCAACACCCCAGCCGCCTGGCTAGCTTATGCCCGAAATAACAACACACAAACTGTCTTCATTTAAACACTACTTGGCCCACTAGCTCTAGCCTCTTACGGGCTAACTCTCACACCTGGTCTAACCCATTTCTAATATTCTGTGTTAGCACCCCAAGGTGCGCTTACCGGGGAGATTCTAGCCTACATCCATCCTGGGTTGAAGCTTCATCACGAGCATGCCTCAGAGAGCTGAGCTATCCCATCCGCCCGCGAGAGAGGAGGCTGGCGTCTCTGAGCAGAGCTGCATGATTTCTCACCTCACTTCCTCTTCCTGTCAGCATACTATTCTGTTTACTCCTCCCACCTATGTTCTAACCTATCAGAACCAGCCAAGCAGTTTCTTTATTTTAACAAATGAAATCAACAGATTGATATATGACACTCCCACATCATATTAAGAGACAGGCTAGATAAAGAAAGACTTTCGTAGATGTCTATCCAATACAGGAACTATATAAAGATTTTAAAAGGAATATACTAAAACTACTGTTCCAATTGATAAATTGGTAAACTAAATGAACAGAATATTCTAAAACGTGGAAGTCCAATTGAATGACAAAATGATGACACTGTGCCCTGTATCCTTAGCCATCACCTAGTACTATACTGATATTTATTTCATATAAAAAACGAGTAACAATGTACATTGACAAGGATACAGCAGATAAAGAACATTTATAAGATCATGATGTAATGGTAAATTGGTCTAGTTTTGACAAAAATATATAAAGCTAGGACCACCATGGGATCCATGACCTTATTGAAATCTACATCAGAATGCTACTGACATGTCTTCATATCTTTACACAGGACAATATGATTTTTCTGGACCACTGTGGGGAATCAGCCTGTGTACTTTTTTAAATTTTGCATTCTACCATTAAATCATTTTTATATTTATAATAAAAAAAACTAGAAATGAGAGTGGGAAAAGCAAGGGAACTAACAGGAGTATGGGGACTGATGTGAGTGGATGTTCCCAAATTATGTAATCATGCCTAGATGGAAATATTTGCCCTATCACTATACTTGTTTTTGGAACACACTAAGTATAAAAGAAAAAGAAAGCTTGCTACTTAGGTTGCCTTCCTTACTATATATTGCTGCCATTTCCTCCGTTCAAGTCTCTCAAAATACTTCTTGTACTTATTTTCCAAATATCAATACACATATTTGTAATTATATGTTTCCTGATATATTGCACTGATATTTATATAGCTTTGTGTATAAGTGCTGCTCTGATGTCTCATCTTTTTTACTTACATTTAGCTACTTCTGGTCCATGTTGAGTAACAATTTCAGAGAATTTTCTTTTTTGCTATGTCACACTCAGTTTATGTTTGTGAGTCAAAGAAAATTTCCTTTTGACTACATATAGTGAAATCTTGGATTAAAATAATCAGTTTACTAACTGTGTCTTTTGCTTTACTTGTTTCCTCTGCTGTGGAATATTATGTTAAGATGCATTACATTTGTTTAAGAGCTGAAGGGCCAATAATGAGGCAGGAAAAGGGAGAGGCAGGGCTGACAGAGAGAAAGAATAAATGGAAGGAGAGATAGAGAAAAGAGAGATGAAGGAGGATGTTGTGGCCAGTCACCCAGTCACAAAGCCATCCAGTAAGAGAGAAAGGAAGATATACAGAAGACAAAAAAGGAAAAATCCCAGATGCAAAAAGTAGACAGGATAATTTAAGTTAAGAAAATTTGTCTAGAAACAAGCCAAGCTAAGGCTGGGTATTCATAAGTAAGAATATGCATCTATGCCATGATTTAGAAGCTAGGTAGACGGCTCCCAGAAAGAGAAGCGAGTTTAAAAATTTAAAAAGAAAAAAAGAGAACAAACAACAATACTTTGGTGTTCTAATGTGAGGCCATAGTAAAAGAAAATCCAGCAACACTTTCTTACTCTATTCTCAGGGATATATTTGCAATTAATTAATAAAAATGTTGTATGAGGCTTAACTTTCAAGTGAACTCCTTCAGTCAAAGACAAAATTAAAAATGGCTTATTGTTGATATACGGTAGATATTTAGATTAGAAGTCATCCTCTCTACATAGTGGATTCCATGACAGTCTTGTCTATGTAGAAGGCCTATGTATCAAAATTAAATATTAATCAAAACACAATATCAAGTTTTATATTCAGATACCATGTAATCACTCAGCACATTCTAAGTTCTGTTAATCCTACATATATAGCATGTCTCCCACAGGTAAACATTTTGAATCCAGTATAGTCTTGTCTATATAGAAGGTCTATGTATCAAAAATAAAATAAATCAAAACACAAAATCAAGTTTTATAAATTGATATCATGCAATCCCACAGCAGAATGCAACACAACTTTGCATCATTAAAATAAATGTTCCACAGCATAAACAAAAGTAATGCATCTTAATAAATAATATTCCACAGCATATTTAGGAAAGTAGCAATAGTACATTCTGCTCTAGGGTTCATAAGGTTCATTCCTTATCAGCCAGGGAGAGTTGACTAGCATTAACAGTAGCAAGAAATTATTCCTTCCTATTTACTATAACAAGAAGGATGTTGATAATTCCAATATAAGAGTAGCACTACTACACCTCTGAGAATATTGTGCCATGTTGTTGTACCTACCATTCAGGAAACATTGCAGAAGATAGCATAGGAAGATTGTAAGAGTCAGAGTTCCAATATACAACTTATTCTAATTTATTATTTATTTCTCAAATGTGGGTTCTTCTCAACTTCCATGATTTCAGGTCTGAATTAAACTGTCATGTTTTATACCTAATATTAATGGTGATTTATTTATAAAAAACATAAGGCATGGATGTCAGGCTGTTTTTAAAAAACTAGAAATAAAAATGTCTTAAATTTATCAATGTATAACTTTTGTGGAAGTTGTAGGGGTAATTTTAAAATGATATATTCCTAGAGGTAAATTTCTTGAGACACTAAATATTCATCTCACCCAACATGGTGTTCATATCTCATGCTCCTCTTTTGTATGTTTTGATTATTTTTCATCTCCAAATGACATTTCATCAGAATGTTTGTGCATGTTTGTTGTGTGAATTACACATAAGCCATGTATATATTTGTGAATGTGGAGAGCTACCCGAGTCAGTTCTGTGTTGCATGTATATGGCCACTCCTGTCTTTCTAAATGGCTTCTGTGGAGATTTCAATCTCAGGTTGAAATACTTATAAAGCAAGAGTTCATACCTCCTGAGCCATTTCCTAGTAATGAGTTGATCAGTTCTAAAAATATTATTTAGACAAAGATGGTTCTACTTATGAATCTTCATATTGCATCCATTTCTACTTTCAGTGATATTTTTCTTGTCTGAAATCAAGAATAGGCACTTGGGTGTGTTTTTTGTAATCCAACATATTGAATCACTAATATAATCAAGATGAAGTATGTAAGGATAAAGAAATGGCTTAGCATGTCAGAAGGCTTGCTGCAAAAATATAAAGACTTAAGTTCAGATCATCAGAGCACACATAAAAAGCCAGACATGTTGTCTGAAGCCTGTAATTCCAGTGATAAAACTGGGGAAGCACTTGTAGGCCACCTCTGTAGCAATAGAACTTTGAGGTCAAGGTTAAGAGAGTGACATTAGCTCAAAAGAATGGGAAGACAGTGATGAAATATGAAGATAGAAGTTGACTTATAACTTCCACACATGCTTGGTTATGTACATCCACACACACTTGCAAAGCCCTCACACACAAATCCATGCTGTGAATGTGTACTGGGAAGCATGATTCCTGACTTGCAGGGTGAACAGTTCCTGAGTGGCTTTAGTCAAAGGCTTATCCAGTGCCTTTACAACTTCTGAAGGAGACCTGTGGGGTGGGCTTCTTTCCTGAAGCTTAGACACAAAAGGTTTGGACCCAAAACCATCATGTGAACTTTTACTCCTAAAGTTTCCTTTACACTCTAACTAAAATGTCTTTCAATAGAATTTCTCTCTTGCTATAGTGTATGTTATTCAGGTTAGAATGGTGTATGAATGCTCTGGAGAGAGTGAGCAGTAATCGAGTCCAGTGCTTGCACATCCTGTCTCACTTGATTCCTGGTGTATTTGTCAAATTTATGATGCATTCTAATGTAAGATTGAAAATATATTTAATAAAAACTTACGATTGTCTCCATCTCATATTAATTTATATAAAATGTTTTGAACTTAATTAAGTTTATGTTACTGGCAAAAATCCCAGGAAACATTTTGGCTAGGAATGAAATCTTTCTCTTGTTTCCAGGAAAGAGAAAAGGCCTGCTCAAGTCTGATTTTGTGTAGTATAATTTAAAATAGGGTTTTATATGATAACCAGAGCTTCTTGCAAACTGTTTCTGTACCATATATTTACTGTTTACTTGATCGTCTATAGAACTCTCCAAGTTCATTTTCACTTCAAGGTTATTGATCTCTTTTATTCCTCTCTTTTCTTTTATCAGCATATAAGAGGATGATAAATTGTTGTGTATAGCGCTACTGAAGATGGTGGCTCTCGGGAATCTCGATATGAGTTGAACCCAGTGCAATTCCTAGCACATCATTCTCCATGATAGGCCTTCTAATGGAAAGGTTAGCTACTCCAATTTCAAACTTTCTGTACCGTTTAATCCTCTTATATAACTGCATGAGTTTACCTACTTATCTAATTTCCATTGATTGAATATCTCTCATGTTTCATTCCTTAGAATGAAGATCACTGTCTTTGAAGTCATTTATATCTTTTGGAGGTTAAGATGGATTTATTCTCTGGGGATAGTGTCTGAATAAAAGGTTTCAGGCTCTCTGAATAATCCTTTTCTTATTTATAGGCACATAAGGTACTCTAGTTTTAAAAATGTTTTTATGAAGTACAACCTTCCACCATGGCCCCTAACATTCCATTTATTTCAGGACAGTGATTAAAGTTTCAAACTAGTCATTCTACCCCCATACGGATTAGAAAGTAGACAAAGTAAAATGTCTAGTGAATGTCCTTTTCATAGCCAAGAACGGTTCTAATGGATACTTATCTACATAATAAAGGAAGTGAGATCCATGTAATTCAAAAATGTCTATATAGCATCACAAATGTAAGATGCTAACAAAAGAGAAAATTTTGAATAACGTACATTGTTAAATCCCATTTGTGTGGTTCGCATAAATTTTAGTGGATCCCTGTTATCCATTTTTTATTTAATTAACATGACCTTTACATTGACATAGAATAATTAATGATTCTGTCTTCTAATGGACACATATATGACTATCGTCTCAAAGTACAGCATATTTTCTTAACTACAATGTACTTCAAAGACTGATAGTTAGGTGTAGTTTTCATGCTCTTTATCAAAGCTGGGTTTCTCTGTGTAGCCTTAACTCTCCTGGGACTTGTTCCCTAAACAAAGCATGCCTAGAAGTGGCAGAGATCCCTCTGCCTCCTCTGCCTTCTAAATCCTAGGATGAAATGCATATGTCATCAATGCCCTGCATTCAATTGCTTTACTAGACCAAAGTCCCAAAGTCTTCAACATTACCCTTCCGCCACCACACACACACACACACACACACACACACACACACACAAAATGATTTACTGTGACTAGCAATAATACACTCTGCTACTAACTTTTATATGACTTAATTTTGTATAACTCTGATGAAACATATTGACCAAAGAAACAGAAAATAAAGTATTTACTGGTTTACTATTTCAGAAAGTTGGGGTCCATAATAGCAGAGCAAAGGCATAGTGTCAGGAAAAGCTGAGAACTTACATCTGATCCACCACTGGGAAACAGAAATATAGTACTGGGAATGGTCTGAGTCTTTGAAACCTCAAAACTCACCACCAGTTACACCTAACAAGGCCACATCTAATCTTTCCCAGACAGTTCCACCAAATAGCAAACAAGCACTCAAACATATATGTCTGCATGGGCAGTTCTCATTCCAAGCACAGATATGGTAACATAAAAATATTAATTTTAAACTAAAGCAATATATTATTCATGGTTCTTTCTTTATAAGTTTTTGTGACATTTCCTTCTTTAATAGAACTCTAGATTTTAATATCAAAACATTAAGCATCTTTATTTTAGTGATATAAAAATAGAGTGTGAAGTCTCCATAAGTAAATTTGCTGCAGAAAAGCTTTAAAAAAGAATCAAGAACTTTGTATTTTTAGGGAATGGGTACCAACTTATTTTCAATTGCTTATGTGTTGTGATAATGTTACTACATTATTTTGACTTTTTCTTGGAGAAAAGTTGACAAACTGGTTATATGAATTGACTGTGGTATTGAATATGTATGAGTAATAATGTATTTTGTTCAATGTTAAAAAATAAGATGTAGTTATTTTTAGAAACTTATTAAAGAACTACTGAAAACATCCCACAATCTGGGTAGAAACACACTGATAAGTGAACTGAGGTGAAAAATACAGTAACAGCAAAGTAAAAGGAGTGGGAGATTCCATCAATCATTTCATCCAAATAGCACCACACAAAAATGAAAAGCCTCCTGGTTACGTGGAACATATCTCTCAGATTGTGCTGATCCTATTACACATGTAACAGTAGGAAACATGTTAAATTCCATTTCTGAAATCAACTCAATATTATTTAACTGTTGATTTTCTGTGTTCAAAGAAAATTTATATACTGATACAAATCCAATAACCAACATTATTTATATTACAGCGATGGTTAGGTATAGTTTTCATGCTCTTTATCAAAGCTGGCTTTTTTTTTTCAGTGACATGGTGCTGAACAGAACAATTTATGATGGTGGATGCATTGGATAGAATTGCAGTCATATGTTAATAGAACTGATAGTGCATATAACCTACTCTTACAAAATGAAAGCCATCTGCTGAATGGCGTGCAAAGGTGTTTGTCATTGTATTTTCCAGATGGACCTCTTCATTTGCTCTACATTTACTTTTCACACAAGACCTTGCTCCATCTTGGAATCTTCTGAGGATGATTCTTAAGAAGAGTAACATCTAAGCGTGCTGAGTTCGTAGTGTACTAGACTTTTCTAGCAACAAAAGATGTGTTTCCAGGGGAGAACCAGTGTAACTCCTACAAATATAAATTGTGGTAGCATGGATAAAATATGTCACCAAATCAAATATTTATAGAAACCCAGTACATCCATTTATTTAGCATAAAAAATTACATAAGTAAGGCACGTGATCTAGCTATCTAGAGATATCTGCCTCCCCTCATTGACACTCTGATAAAATGTCATATAATGTTCTCTTACAAGAATTTATATGGAAAACTCTTACTAAGAAATTTATATGAAGTTTATTGAATGGCTCCTCCCCCTTAACTGTATGAACATTTATATTGGTTTAGTGTATTTAAGAGAATCTGGAAAGACACAACATGTCAGGGGCATATTTCCCTAAATTTTTCTACTTTAGTCAACATTGATTCTACTTTTCCTGGGTACTTACACATGATTTTAAATATTATACACCTTTATTCATCTTTTTTAAACTTTTATTTTTGGGGTAAAGACATAATTTATTTGGAGAGTTTGGTTTATTTGATTTAACCATTTCCTGCTTTTGAGGACAGAGCATAGACAGAAGAAATAGATCCAAAAATAGAGTTCTCAGCATGTACAAATAGGGACTCAGTTTTACTAATATAGTGATGTAGCATTTGAAAAATCTCTCCTGTAGTTTCATGCTTTATACTATTAGAATTAGCCTAATACTGACTTTATTTCTATTGGGATGAATTAAGAATTCATGACATTGATTCAATCCATGGACTAAATTATGCACTGGTTATCAAATGACTCAATATTTCTCTGACCAAGACATTTTCAAGCCATATTTTCCATCCTCTGGAGTACATGAAAATAGTTATTAAAAAGTAACTATATTAAAAATGAGAGCTCATGGGCAAGAGGCCACGGAAAAGGGTTTAAATATTTTATGCTTAGTATTTAAGTATTACATAGTTTGAGATCATTCTTTGTTCTTAGTTTGTTCTTCAGGGTATAGGAGATTCTAAGTCTTCTATTGAGTTTTCCTTATGTGACTGTTTAAATCAAGAAAATAGAGTGTGTGATACATAAATAATTTAAGTGTGGTTTTACTTAATGATGTTTCAAAATGACAAGTGAATCTCAATTATAGGACAAAACTATCAAATGAACACCGAAAGAACAAAATGATCCCTACCAGGGGATGCTAAGGGAGTGTTTAAGCAAGTTAGGATGAGAGGTGTTCACCTAAATGGAGAGTGTTTAGATAAGGTTTGGAAAAGTTATGTGGAATCTTATTGCTTTTTAACCCAAATTAAAATATGAGAGGTAGAATAACAATCTGCATAGATGAACAGTGTTGCATATTATAGACTTGAGTTATCTGACAAAAATCATAGTGTTAGACATGGGATACCTCCTTATGACTGTTGATCACAGACACCACAGAGGTTTCCAAAACAATACAGACTCTTCCATTTCTTCCTGGTTGAACTAGTTCATAAGACTCTGTGACTGAACATTGCACGCACCGTCATATAAGACACATAAAAATAAAGCTGAAACTGAATTGGCATGTGTGTTTTTGCTAGTTAGGTTTTGTAGTGTCAGAAGGTGAATGCATACTGTTGAGTGATGGAGGAAGGTCATTAGTTAAAAAATAAAGAAACTGCTCGGCCATCATAGGTTAGAACATAGGTGGGTGAAGTAAACAGAACAGAATGCTGAGAGGAAGAAGAAGTGAGCTCAGATTCTATAGCTCTCCTCTCTGGGGCAGACGCTATGAAGCAAGCTGCCAGGTCAGACATGCTAAATCTTTCCCGGTAAGCACACCTAGTGGTGCTACACAGATTATTAGAAATGGGCTAAATTAATACGTGAGAATTAGCCTAGAAGAGGCTAGATATAATGGGCCAGGCAGTGTTTAAATGAATACAGTTTGTGTGTTGTTATTTTGGGTAAAGCTAGTCGGTGGTAGGAGCTGGATGGCAGAATGCAACCTGCAGCTCCTACAACAGTTGAGGAAGAATCAGTCATCTCAGTGTCAGGTGAACCACAGTACCGTCCTCACGGGCATGATTGTGCCCACTGATGTAATATATATCCCTCTGAGAACAAGTTTATGAGCTTTTCTTTTTCTTTTCTTTTATTTATTTATTTATTTATTTATTTATTTATTTATTTATTTATTTTTTTGATTTTTCGAGACAGGGTTTCTCCGTAGCTTTTTGGTTCCTGTCCTGGAACTAGCTCTTGTAGACCAGGCTGGCCTCGAACTCACAGAGATCCGACTGCCTCTGCCTCCCGAGTGCTGCGATTAAAGGCGTGCGCCACCACCGCCCGGCCGAGCTTTTCTTTTTATAAATATGTTTTGTCCTTCTTTCCTTTCTTTATTAAGAATTTCTTAATATGACCCTTGAGAAAGGTACTTAGCTCTTTCTTCCCAAGTCCTTCCCTTCTTCTTCCTGCCCCACCCTTCTCCCTACTGTACACCCAATTAACTCATCAGAAATGGTAAAGCTTCCCATGGGGAATGGACAAAGTCTGACACTTTACTTTGAGGCAAGACCAAGTCCCTCCCCCCTAGATCAAGGCTGAGCAAGGGATCCCTCCAAAGAGAATATACTTCTAGATGCCAGTTCAAGGACTAGGGATAAATCCTGGTTCCACTGCTAATGGCACCACAGACTGCCCAAGTCTCACAATGGCCCCCAACATTCTGTGGATCTAGTTTGGTCCTGTGCAGGTTCTTCCATTATCAGCCCAGAGTCAGTGAGCTCTCACTGGCTCAGGTCAGCTGTTTCTGTGGGTATTGCCATCATGGTCTTGACCCTTTTGCTCATATTATTGCTCTTCCCTCTCCTGCACTGGTCTCTGGTAGCTTGGCCCAATGTTTTGCTGTAGACCTCTGCATCTGCTTCCACCAGCTGCTGGTTGAAGATTCTATGATGATCTTTCAGGTAGTCATCAATCTCATTACAGATGAAAGCAAGTTCAGGTACCCTCTCCACTGTTGCTTAGAGTATTAGCTGGGATCATCCTTGTGGAATTCCTGGGAATTTCCCTAGTATCATGTTTCCTGCTAGCTCTTTAACAGCTCCCTCAAACAAAGTATCTCTTTTCTTTCTCTGCCTTCGTCCTTCTTGAACATCTCATTCCCTCATGTTCTATTCCCTCCTCTTCTCCCCTCTCCTCATCTTCCACTCTCCCTTGTCCTCCCCCCATACTCCCAAATTTCTCAGGCTATCTTGTCTGTTTCCCCTTCCCAGGGAGATTTTACTCACTCTTAAGTGGATATTAGACATAAAGCAAAGGATAACCAAGCCATAATCCATGATCCCAGAGAAGCTAGATAACAAGGAGAACCCTTATGAGATTTATTAATCAATTTCAGATTTATTCATTGGTTTGTCTTCATATTTTAAATTGTCTTCCGTCAGATATTTTATTTTATCTTTCTTTTCTTTTGTGTATGATGGTTCTTGTTAATTAACCACATGTTAAAAATCTCATTGTAATTTACAAATGTGTAAAGTTATTATTTTTCAATTCAAAACAATATTTTATTTGAAGAACTGTGCCAAAGGAAGCAGCAAATACTCATTAGGATGTTTGGAGGAGTTTGACAGCACTTGTTTATATCTGTTTGCTTCCATTATACCCTGTTTTGCTAGCTTTAACATCATTCTATTAGTTTTGTGTGCTTTCTTTTTTATACATGTGAAAGAACTGAATTGGTTTCATTTTACATCCTCCTGACAGGACCTAGTGAAAGATTGTCTTAATCTAGCTTGAACCTGAAACACATCCTGCAGGTCTTTGATAACCACCATTATTCATTTGGCCATGCATTTTTTGATGATTTGGTATATTCCATGATGTGATCATTATAGGAATCCTTTTCTTTCTAAAAAAAGATGAATTGTGTCATTTGAACAATAAAATTTTAAGTTACCTGATGAATTCAGCATTAATTTGAGAAAAAAATGATACTGGAAAATTTTACTTGCCTGACAACCTCAAGTATCTCAAACGGGAATGTAACATACCAGTGAATTTCAATGGACCTACAGTGACTGATGTTTTGAACGGTCCTATTGACTTTTCCTGGCTAACTGAACTGGTTAGCCTATGTTTGTCTTTATTGGTCTCTTAATAAACATACTTACCTTAGCCCACTATGCTGTGAGTCACAGAGGACTAATTCCGAGAAGTCCGGTGTCAGGAGGACAGGAAATTCTAATTTGGTTAATGAGAAATGTCACGTCAGAGTGTTTTGTTTTTCCAATACCATTTCCATTCATTAAGATTAGGACAGAAAATGAACTCACCTGACATAAAAACAGAGGCAATTTATTAAACCAAGAAAAATGAAAAAGTAAGTAAAATATTGAAGAATGACTTTATTAGAAAAAAAACAGGACTTTAAAATCAAGAAATATTTTAGAATGTTTCAATGATGTACATAACCAATTCTTTTTTTTAATGCTGCTGTATTTCTTTATTCTGTAGCTAAAAGTCTCTTATGCTAATTTTATTTTTCATCCTTATTGCCATTCTTTCTCCAGGAAGACAGATAGTGGTTTCACCTCTAAGTACCATGCATGGTGTCAGTGCACACTCATGCCTTGAATAACTACTTTAAAGGGTCAGTAACTTCAGCTTTATTTAGCAATCCTGCTGCCTAATGTTAACTAACAGAAGTGAAATGGAAACATATTGAAGACAGACATAGTTTATTGAGGGAGTTGGCTACTTTGAACTGCCAAAATAATAGTAAAAGATTTAAAGTGTACTAGATAACAAAGAACAATTATATTAAATTAAAATTGCCTATATCATGCTAGTTTAACAAATATGCCAATAGGCAAAATATGTAAAAAGCAAAATTACTGCCAAGATGGCAGACAGGTTTTATCCCAGTTTTCAACTACTGAAAGAAATTGCTGGGATATTTTAAAAATTCTTTTTAAGTTCACAAGCTTGAGCTGTGTATGGCTGTGTTGAAAAATGTTTCTTGGATGAGAAGGCAGAAAACCGGGTTAGAATGACTAGCTTCAGTGTTTTCCTTAAAACTAGATAGCTACTGTCTTACAGAGAAATGTGCCAGGGAGCTCTATGCCATAAACGACACACATAATTCATGAGCTATCTAGTCTATATCAGAAAATTTAGTTTGTAGAGGTATCCACATTTTCATATGTTTCTCATGTAGTTCCAGGAGAATCATGAAAAAAAAAATAATGGTTTTCCAGGCACAAAATAAACAGAAGCTATCAAAAGTTTTATCATGAGTGACTTGATTAACATTTGCAAACTGATCTATACAGACAAATAAATCCTCCGCAGCCTTTAGAAGGTTTGAGTGCTGGAAGTCAAATACCGGCTTCTAAAAAGAAGGAAGGAGCTTATGCTGATGGGTTGGTTTTCTATAATAGCTGATTTCACAGGATGTTTACTACGATTGTGTATCCAATGCTGCTAGTGGTTGTGTCTCCTGGGAGACATTCTCAGTATAAGGAATGTTAAATTTGTCAGAATGGTGCATCTTTCTTCCCCTGAGAAGTAGGAGGAGGAAAGCTAGTCATCTACTTAAAATAAGAAATCGCTTTAGGGGAAACCTACAGGGAGAGGTGATCTTTGGGGGCAAAACAATTTCGTTGTTATAGCTGGATTTTTAGCTTTGTTCTGTATCAAAATGCAAGCTTCAGAAAAGGCAGCAGAGAACCTTTAGCAAGGATTTACTTTATTTTCCTCAAGAAACAGAAATATTATTCTTATTTTAATACTTCAAAGAACTTTTCTTGAAGAAATTGTGCTATGATAGTAAATTTATCACAACTTTCAGGTACTAATACATTTAAATGAAAGCACAAAATATCAGCTCATTTTCATGTAAATATTTGAATAAACAGATGTCTGAATACCCATTCAGGCTGAGAGTTCAGAAAACTTAATAAAACATGTGCCATATTAGGATATTTAGTGAAGCAGAACTCAGAAGAGAAGAGGCGGTTCTCAAGGTGATGCTTAACATACAGACTTTGGATCTTACGCCTTCACTGCATATATAATTCCCAGATGTTATATCTTCTGCTGGTGTGATATTGAGTGATTTGCTTAGTCTCATCTTTGTATGGCAACCCATGTTGCCAGACATAAATAATCCATATCAACACTTGACTAAGTATATGGCACGTAGAAAAGCCGATTATAGGCTATTTACCAAAATTATCTTAGAGTTGTGGAACACAAGAAGATTAAGATTAGCTATGAAGAAAATGTCTCTCTTATGTCCACTAGTAAGCCATATCAACTGTGACTAAAGCATGCAAAGGATGATTACAAATAGTATCAGGATGGAGTGGATAAAATTATGTATGTTAAAAAGACTATTTTTTTCTTTCATAAAGTAATACCATATACTCTGAGTTCTTACATGCCGATATTTGCCCCACAGTCAATAAATTCAAGAAGTGTCATGATTCATATTTAAACTGCTGAAAAGAATATTGAATTAAGCTGAATTTTATTGACATCTGAACAATAGTTAATTGTAGTTCTAGACCTTGCTCATTGTTAGGCTTTTTGAGGAGTCACTTTGAAACATTAGTTGCAAGTCAAGAAGAGTGCAATACAAGACTATTTCTAGCAAACTCTCTGACAAAATTAATTGACATTACTGCACTATTGCATGATCTTTCTTCAGACTTAGTAAATAATGTATCTTCTAATGACTGACAGATTCATGCAATCTTTGCTATTATTTCTCTTGGTACCAATGTCACGTTAGTCACTAATTCCACATTCAGCTGCCCACATTCATGATTGAATAAATGTTCTGTGAAAGGTAGATAATATTCAAAATAAAAATGTATGTGTTACTTGTTCTCTCCCTCTAAGTTCATTTACGCATTCAGTTATTTTGACAGAATTCTTCATGAAATCATTACAGGCCAGCTATTTACCAGCAAAGAGCAAAGAACCATTCTTCATTTTAAATTTAAATCATAAAGTTATAATTCTGTAAGAAATCTAAGAATACCAGATTTATCATTTCATTATTTACTTTTACCGCTTCCTCTGTCCTGGGGTATGTGTGAATGTGAGTGACAGAGACTGAGTGTTTGGTTACCTAAATATAATAGGAAAGAGCCTGATAAACACACTGCTATTTGGATGAAAATTAAAGGAGGAGGGGAATTCAAATGAAGATAACTCTAATGTAGTCAAAATGAAAAGCATGTGGAGAGATAATGATGTATTAAGGAATATCACAGCTGTCAGAGAGGGCTCAACATAGCATGGAAAGAGGACATGGCAACAAATGATGATAAAAAAATACTCTTTGAGCCGGGCGGTGGTGGCACACGCCTTTAATCCCAGCACTCGGGAGGCAGAGGCAGAGGCAGGTGGATCTCTGTGAGTTCGAGGCCAGCCTGGTCTACAAGAGCTAGTTCCAGAACAGGAACCATAAAGCTACAGAGAAACCCTGTTTCGAAAATTAAAAAAAAAAAAGAAAGAAAAAGAAAAAAAATACTCTTTGTAGATACATACACGTTTCAGTCATAAGACAACATGTATTTTAGGAGAAGTGATTATAAATATGACAAAATACAATTTTTAGCCATTTTGGTGTCTTCCAGTAACAAAGTAATAATATAGGTCATTGCCAATCTAATATTTGTAGCAACTTGTAATATTTTTAGTTCTTCCTATCTGATTATTCGGTCAGATTTCTTTTCATTTTACCTGGAATATAGACCCTTGGTCTGTGTATTTGCTCCTCTATGAGTTAGGTGCACATTTCCAAAAGCCTTTACATATACAAAATTTATTCTTCTCAGCATTTCTATGTGTAAATGATGATTAAGTGCTTCCCTATAGCAGAATAAGAGCAGATGCATGTAATGAATACAACAAAAACAGAAGCAGATGGCGTGCCCCATGCATAACATCTTAATTCATCTCTTTTCAAGGAAGACAATTACATAGCAATATACTATGCTTAACTGATTTTCTTAGATGTTGCCATTTACCTAAGGAAGTAACAGATAGCTTGTGAACGTACCATACACATTGACACAGATAGCATTTTTGTTGCCATTCTTAGAGTGCAATATCCTCAAAAAAGTAAACACATAAACACATTGAATATATGTGATTTGTGGAAGGCAGTGCACTCACTGATTTTCTAACTGCAAATGAAAATGTTTAATAGAGTAGGCTTCATGGGAACTTGATTTCTGTCATCCCCTGGAGAAAAATAAAAACATGTGAGAAATCTCTTCTTTCATATTATCTTTATCACATGAATTTTTAACTAAAATATGAATCTACTTAATGTGTTGTCACAAAAGTATACTTTTAATATTTGAAGAACTAATTGAGATTCATAGTGAATGACTTTGATCGTGAAGAAAAGATAATTCAGAGAAATAGAAGAACAATGCAGGTGTCTGAATGTTGTCAGATAACAGGAATGATAAAAAAAGTTTGGGTTTAATTATTCTGGTAAACAAAATCAAATAAAGAGTACCCTCTTAACTTTCTGTATGATTTATACTATATGATTATAGACATTACCCATATTCTTGACCAATCTGGAGAATTTGGTCACCAAATCATCTTCTCTTCCTTAAATATGTGTCAACTGCTTCAGTTCACTTTTTGTTAAAGAATATGAGTCTCTAGACTGGGCTCAGGGGCTCATGTTTATAATCCCCTTACAGTTGAGAAACAAAAGCATTAGGAATGTTACAACCCTTCCAGGCAACCTTAGCAAGACAACATCAAAAATTTTAAATGAATTAATTTTTATATAATACTTGGAAATATAGTATACTTTTGTTACATAATTTATTTACAGCCTTTTGAAAACTTATTTTAAACACTTTATAACTTTCATTGCATGTTATTGAATAAGTTACATTTCCCTCAAATTAAGCCCCAAATTATAGGTTAAATTAATTAATATGCTTCTGACACAATCTGTCTATTGATATATTCCATGATCTCAAAATTGAAGAATCTCCACAGAGTAGAATTGGGATACTTTGCATTCATATTATATACACCTATTTCTATAATTATCAATAATATTTAATTAAATACACATTATGTAACAAGATATATATATATACATGTATATAGATTTAGAATATAATTAGATAAGCATTAAGATATAAAAATCGCTGCTAAAATAGTTTTTTAATATTATATGTATAGACAGAGGAGATAGCTCGGCAGTTAATAATACTTGTTGTTCTTGCAAAATACCATATGTAGAATTGTACCACCCATGTCAGGAGTCTCTCAGCTGCCTGTATCTTCACCTCTAGGGGCTGCACTGCAATACCTTAATTGGCTTCCATTGGCTTTTGTAGGCATCTGATCACACCTTTAAAGAATAACACACACACACACACAAATAAATAAATAAATATTTTTTGAAATAAATAAAGTGTAATAAAAGAAATATTATTTATATAGATGGACACAAAATATGATTTCAGTTATAATAAAATAATACTCTTAAAGGGAGGGCCCCAACATAAAAGAAAATCATGGTTTCTTTTTGGATTGTTTTCTACTTACAAATACATTTTGGTCACTTCAGAAAATACTTCTAAGAAAATTGAAAATTATGACCAGTACTGAAACAGTGAAAGTAATAATTAAATTATGTGTTAATGATTAATTTCAGTGTGGTCATTGCTTTAAATTATCACTTTATACAAAATATCTTTTATCCTGCAATATTCCTTGTAATTGCAGGTAAAATTTGAGAAATATTTGTAGCCTAGTATGGTCTTTTGGAAGCAAATGATTTTAGGTTAAGAGAGTTTTGTTCAATAATATTGAGTGTCACCATGTTGGTATTCACTGTGAGATGTAAATATGACAATCTGGTACTTGAAATATAGTTATAAAGTCATTCAGTAAGGCAGAGTTTTCCATGTTTGAATAATGTTTTCATAAATAAACATAAAATTCACGTTGGAACATATTTAAGAAAACAGAAGGTCGGTCTCTGACTCTCCCTCTGTCTGCCTTTTTTCTTTCTTGCTCTCATATACATTCACTTTAAAGAAACAAACTGCTTGTGTGTTTAAAGATTTCTTTTAGATGGTTAGAGAATATAATTACATCCAAAAAGAAAGTTTTATTTAAGATAAAATATTCATTCTAGCATGTCTCCACATTATTTCAAAATTAACTATGAAGCATCAAAAGGTATTTCTCTTTGATACTAAAAATAATGAATGTGGATAAATATTTTAATAAACCAAATTTAAATCAAGTCACATTTTGCATTTAAAACAGTCTGTTTCATGGGATTTTTTTTGTGCTCTAATGTATATTATCTGATTAAATGCTAGAATTCACTCATAACTGGGAATGCAAATAAGTGTAACAGTGGGAAGGAAAATAATGATATTCATTTGTTCATCAAATATTCATTCCGCCCTGTGAGGTGCGTGGTGCTGAACTTGATGCTATGCATATCACAGTCAGATTTAGAGACAATGAAATCTGAACCATCACCAGAAAAGAGTTCATGCTGACAGAAAACAGGGAGGAGCAGGTAATATGGAATGGGGACAACAGAGAAGATCAGCAGAAGAGAGGTCAGAGGAGAAGGAATCGGGAAAGCTTCATTAGTGCAAGTGTAGGAGAGCCTCCTGTTTAAAACAGCACTTCCTGGTTTGTACACACAGATGAAGGAGAAAAGAGAATATGTACAAAAGAAAACAAGGTGTCTGCTTTATGGTACGCATTATTATTTATAAAGGTTTATTTTAAGCTAGTACGTTTCCAAAATTTAAAAGAATGAGTTGGAATTTAAATCATGAGAGGTAAGTGATAGCTTGAATCTAGTTCTAATAGAGAAATGTGCTCTTTTATACTAAGAATTGTGCTTCCTTTATGGCTAAACAGCTTTCAGAATGGGCTGCATATGCATCTACTTAATGTTCTGGCGTTGTATTCCTTCAGGAAGGATCCATGTTTCAATGCTGTGCTTTAATGTTCTAGAAATCCATAAGGTATTTGAACAGGGGCCCCCATGCTTCCATGTTTCTCTACTCCTCACAAACTAAGAAATAGTTCACAGAACTATTTTTCTTTGTAGAACATAAGCTTCTCTTTTCTGAGGGGACCCTGATTTTTTAGAGACCTGGCATAACCAAATTCTCTTTGATGTGAAGTTCCACAGGAACATTTGTCTGAAACCTGAAAATGAGAGTCATCCTTAAATCCACTAGTTGATTTCTTTTTCTGTTTTCCAGTGTGTGTGGTACTCTGCAGGCTACCAAAAGTGAAACTTTAAACACCAACCCAGCCAAAAGCTGTTCATCTATATTATGTCCTTCCTGCAAAACACGGTAGGGCAATGGTGACACAAAGCTTGTGGAATAACCAATCAATATCGGATTGGACTTAGGAGTAGTCCACAGGAATGAACCTGTATCTGAAACTGTTTAAAAGAGCAAGGAGCAGAGACGACATAGTTCAGAGCACTAGGGTAAAACCTCATACTACTGCTTTTAAAAAGTAACAATAAAATTATTCCTAATGACATTATTCTATAGTCAAAGAGCAGTCACTTACTACCTATCATCAGAAAAGCGTCCTTCTACAGCAGATGGGATCCAATGCAGAGACCCATAACCACACATTTTACACTCACACACAGAGAAATCTGGAGGAGCGGGGGGACTCTAAAAAACACTCAGCTCCCAGTGGGATGTTGCCATTAAATCTCTGCCCTCAGATGTTAGGGACACCCACAAAAAAGGAGGCAGAAATAATATAAGAGCCAGAGGGGATGGAGGACACAAGGAGATGAAGGCCCTTGGAATGAACTGAGCAAGGCTCACAAGCGACAAGAACTCACAGAGACTGAATTAGCACAAGGCCTTCCCATGGATCTGCAGCAGGTTCTCTGCACGTATATTACTCTTTTTCAGTTACCATTCTCAGGAGATTCCAGAGAGTGTGAACAACTGAGTCTCTGATTCTGTGTATTCTCTTGGGGCTCTTCTGTTGGTTTGCCTTGTCCAACTTTAATGTGATCTTTTTGGTATGGTTATTATATCTTATTAAAAATAAAAATATAGTTCTGAGCATATCCTAAGATATTATTTAATTGCTTAATTATCCCCAAGAAGTTTTTTTTTTTAGAAAATACTTCCTTTATATCCTTGTCAGATGGACAGTGATTTATTAAGAAGATATGCATAAGTTCACCATTTCACCAATTTTGGTACCACTTAATAATTATATAGACTAGACAGAAGATAGCAGATTTATTGGCTAATTCTATAAAAACAGAAGAGAGAAAACCTCATTACAATTCAAGAATCCCCCCAGCTTTGAGCAGGTGATATCTGTCATTCTTAAAGGCAACAATTCATTACTTCTATGACATGCTAGTATTTCTTTTATGATGTTCATGTCTTACAGCTGTGACAATTGTAACCAGACAAAAGTGAAAAACATAATAATGTATCTGGGCTGAGAAGCTAGAAACAGAAATTTTCTGAGTAGGATTCAGATTTTTTTCAAATACACTATAGCATTTTATCAAATATTAGTATGTCACTATAGTAGATCTGCAGCATACAGAGATTATTAATACAGTAATTACTAAAATTGGATCACTTGCAAGATTATTTTAAACTGTATATAATAAATAAAACATATATAAAAATTTTTACGATGCACATTCTTTGTTGAAACACATAATATGGTCACCTTCAATTTAACATACATATGGAATGTTTAATCTTAAGGGAAGTCATTTAGTAAAGAAATAATTATGGGACATGTTCTGCAGCTGTATTTTCATGTTTCTGTTTTACCAATAAACTACATAATATCTTTGCCAATTTTAGACATTCATGTTTGGGGTACTGTAAAGTTCACAGGTTTTCTGTACATGTGTTGGAATGTTTATTATCTTTTCAAAATGTTTAAATTGCTTGTAGTAAACTGGATTGTTTCATTGTCTTAATTACTCAAGTTACATCAATTATTTTCTAATTTGTCTTTTATGTATGATGTTACTTTTGATCTCCACAAATATTCTCTTTTCTTATTCTTTAAAAGTAAATGTTAATTTTGTCTTTGTGTTGAGCAGTTATTTTTTTCTAGTATTTCTTGGGAATGTGTGTTCTGTGAAGTTGAGAATCTCTTTACTTGCTTGTTTCATGAGGTTAAATGAGATACACAGAAACCACTTTATAACTCAATCATCATTGTCCAATGACATGCTAGGACATTATTGTGGCAAAATGAATTTCTAAAATTTCTAAAACAACTTGGATCTTTTCTTTACTTTCTTTCTTTAAATCATTATATTAATTATGAGGCATAGGTCGAAGTGATTCACTTTGTAATTTCATAATTAGTGTTGATACACTTGATATGCATATTTTGAACTTTCAGAACATCTTTGCTTTGGTAGCTCCTTGTACTTTTTCCCTACTTAAAGATTTAGGGACAGGTCTTGCCAGGTATCCTCAGCATCCCTATCTCAACCGATGAAGGGATTTATAATTTGATTAATCCTGTATGAAGTTTATGTAGTTTTATGTAGTCAATCACAGCCCATGTGTTTAATAGCCATACAATGTACAGATGACAGTACTTCACAGTACTCCTCCAAACTCATACCCTTTGGAATATATATATATATATATATATATATATATATATATATATATATATATATATATATATATACACATGTACACATGCACACACACACACACACACACACACACGCATTCCCTAAAATTGAGGAAGAGAGATAGCTATAGTTGCTCCATCTATGGTTGAGTACTTAAAGTAGTTCATTTTTAACTTCCATCAATAATGTGTCTGCATTAACCACTATACACTCAATAAAAAGTTTCTCGGACCAAGATTGGGAATAGCGCAAATCTGAGGATACCAACAAAAATGTTTAAAAGGGAACATGGTCATTTAGGATAAAACATCAGTAAGTTCTTTCCTAGAGCCTATAAATTTCCTAGCCATTGATTTTTGCCATGTTTTTGTTATCTAACATTAATTCTATCTAGTAGTGAAGGCCTGAAATCCAACCAAAAGAATGATTAATTACTCTATAAAGAATCTTGCTACTATCGCACTGGTGGGAATGTTTTCCCTGGCATGTTGGTGCTGCAGTATGCAAACCCCAGTGACAGATTAGACCGATGATTTCTTTTTCTATGCAGTAGCTTTGCTTGCAAGTCTAGTACTATAAAAGTGAGGGATCAAGGAGGATTTTTAGGACAGTCTCTTTTAGATTGATTTCTCTATGCCATGTAAGTAAGCTGTGTGATGTCTTCAGCAATAAGGCACTAAAAATAATTTCAAAAAATTGATATATAGGGACAAAAGACCAAGTATTGCCTAAGCAATCCTAGGCAAAAACAATATTCTACTACACCTAATTTCAAATTATCATACAAAACCTTATTAATAAACTAGAATTTTGTTGGCACAAAGACAAAGCATAGATCAGATGGATCAATATAGCCCTCTTTAACTACAGATACCTGATCTTTTAAAAAAATTCCAAAAACACACACTGGGGAAATATATACTCTTGAACAAATGAGGCCAGAAACTTGCATTTCTTCAATGTTCAGAAAAATTGATAGCAAAAAGTGAAATGGAGAATATTCCTTTGTCAGTTGGGATTTGACTTGGTAGCAACTAAGATCAGCAATACATCATGTCAGAGCACAACGGGGAGCCCATTTCCTTGATATCAATAAAAGATACAGGTGTATCAGAGAAAAATCAATGCTTCTTATGTCTGTCACCTTCATTCCTTGCTGTTGAGTACGTTAACACTATTCTTCCACTATTGTTTCTATCCTTTGCTGGCACTAGAATCTAGTTTCTTTGGCATTTCAATGTGGAAAATGACCTGTATTTATCTGGGAACCCTCCAGGCCATCAATGCCTGAATGAAGCTTCTAGGAGAGGAGTTCATCCAGTTTATGGATTGGGCAGCTACTGGTTTCCACCCTCTCCAGTATAAAGACAGCCATTCCAGTCTATATAATAAATCTCTTTCTTAAAAAAATCAAATAAACTAGATCTTTACCTCTATCCTTCAGAAAAACACAATTCCAAACAAGTCAAGGATTCAAATGTAGATCTGATACTTTGAAACAACTATAGAGAAAACATAGGAAGTCTATTTAAATGTTTTTGTCTTCCAAAAAATTATTTTTTCCTTATTTTAAAAACTGACTTTTATCTAACAGATTTTTATGTCTATTACAAATTTTATATATATAGTGATGATATCAATTATTGTTTAAACTTTTATTTGAAGTTATAAATGTTGAATATATTTTTCTAATGCCTCATTGAATATTCTGGCATATTCTTCTTGGTTCTTATTTGACCAATTGCCATAAGAAAAAAAAGCAGAAGAATCATTACTTTAAAAATCTTGAATTTTGGAAATGTAGAGTCTATGCTAATTAATAACCAATTATTTCATATCCCATGTTTCAAATAATTGGTACAACATCCCTTGAGGTACATAAAGTATCTGGGAAGTCTGCCTTTTTACCAAGTAATAAGGATGACAACCAGTCTATTATATTCAAGAAATTAATTCCCCAACCCTATGGATTCTTGAACATCTCCTATAATAGAGGATAGGAAAGCAAGGAGCTTCAATGATCTGGTTGGAGGTGTCAGCCTCTGAAGAGATGTTGCATAGATTTTTCCTTGAGAAATTGTCTGCTACCAAAGTTGCTGTGGAGGAAAAAATGCATGCTTTTCACCTGCATTAGATGTGTATTCTCTTCAGTTTCTTATCCTCAAGGGTACTGCAATTTTTTGTGCCACATAATTTTTCCATGTGTACATGTAAGCCTAGCATAAGCCATCTCATCAACAACTTCATTTGTATGTGATATTGAAAAAAAAAACTGGTGAATTGTATCTATTCCTCCTCCTCCTCTTCTTCTTGAAAGGGAGATTCAGGAAGAACAAGAGACCTGCAGAATCTTACTGTTTTAAAATCAAATGGTTTTTGGTAGACTAGAGGGTTGTATCTTGAGCTGAATGGTCAAATTCACAATGGTTATTCACTGTTGGTTGGTTGGCCAGTGTGCTCAGAGATGAGTCATTCCTTTAGTGCTCTCTTTGTTCTGATCAAGCACAAACTCACAGATATGTAAACATCGTTTGCTGGTCTCTGCTAGTTACTGTAATGAATCAGTCATACCCAGTAACAGCAGATCATTTTTATTTTCATTTGCATATGCCACAATTTCAAATCAATCACATGGGGTTAAAAATCATGGTATCATTAGAGCTGGTTATTTCTTAGAAACAAAGCTTTACTCCCCATTCTTCTTTAGCTACTAGTTGCTGTGGGCTTATCATGTCTTCTAAGCCTCACATCAACCTTGCTTTCATTGTTCCAGTTCTTTCCATTCATTCTAATTTCTTGCCTGGAATGAATCTTTTGAGACTATATCAAATCTATTAGCATGATCAGGAGAATTTTTCATCTCAGTGTCATTAACACAAACCTGATGCCATGTTTCCACTCATGATAAATATGTTAGCACTCACATTTCAAATGTCAGCACACAGACATTCAAGGGAGCTAGATCAGGATCAATTCTCAGCTTCTCAAGTATATATTGGGGGGGTATTTAAATTGCCCTACAATTGTAGTTAAGTTTTAAAAGTCTCATAATAATTCAGTTGACAGAAATGATTTGTTCAAACAAATAATACCACTCTGGATTATTCTCCTCATACCCACTAGACACTAAATCATTTGTTTCTTTCTTATATAATTCATCAATCTCTTCTAACTTTAATTTTCTAAATCATACATTTTATCTCTCTTTCAGCTCAAGCAAAAAGATCATAATCACTTTTAATAATGTTCTTGTTTTTATATCTTCCCTATCCTCATTATTTAATTCACTTAATACATTCCATTGTACTAGACTGCTTTGTCTAAAACTGGATCTGATCATGTCACCTTTCTCCCGATTAGAGAAATCTAAAGTTCTGAAGTTAAATTGTGCAGTACTTCCCTGTTGTTTATAGAATAAAAGCTAAATGCCTGAAATTGGTTGGCAAGGCCCAGCCTGTACCTCATAGTCTGTAATCGTACTCACTGGAGTGATGTGCTGTGATTAAGCTCTTGGTTCCCCACTGGACTAAATGTTTCACAATGCAGAAAGCACACTTCCCCTCGCTCACTATTGAATTTTCAGTGCCTAGCCCAGCTTGTGACCAAACATGCCCAATTTGTTGAATAAAGGATTAAAGGGCTTTTAGAATCATGCCTTTTTCTTTCAATCATCTCCTGTTTCATCTAAATAGAAACACGTATGCACATGCAGCCATTCAAAACTCACATGTTAAACTGATTGCTGTCTAGCAACTGATTTTCTATGCTCTTGAATATTGCTATTTTATAATAGATGCTCATAGTCTTTTGTCTTGCTGAGAGAATGAGCAATAATTTAATCTATAGACAATGGACTAAATGTTCCTAACCTATATGTATCCTAGTTTGCATGTGTGTATTTAACAAATGCCTAAGAACACACAGTCAAAAAGCTATAATTATTTACAAAGACTATTGTGTGAAGCTGTCACCGTTTTAATAGAGTTTCATTTAAACACACACACACAAAACAGACTTAGTTGTTTGAAGCAATACATTGACTGTAGTAAATAACTCTGTAATTTATAAACCCTTGGTGACTAAGTTGGTCACCAAGGAATTTGCAAAGAGTCAGTGTCGATTTCTAGGCAAATGTTTTGAAGAGTATCTTTCCCCAAAACCATGGTTTTTCTTGACAGACTCAATCCCCAGCAATTGCAAACTGATATTACCACTAAAATGACAGGTCTCTGCTCAAAAAGTCAGGCTCCTTGTACTTCACTCCAATCCCTTCCACTAGCACAGGCTTTCCTTAATCTCTACAGTAATGCCTCTAACTTCCTTTTCTACCGTTTACAAGCACGTGCAATTGCAGAAGGTCCATTCACATGAGCATCCACTAATCCCCTGATTTTACTGTCAGGCGATTGATAAACTTCACTCATCAGCAAAATCACTACAACCATTAGCTTGACTAGACTTGGACAAAGAGAATGCAACCTGTGAACAGGGGCATGTGATGTCACAGTACTGCTAAAGAGGAAGAAATTTCATCACAGAAATCAAAAAAGGACACCAAGAATGCTTTGAAACATTGAGAAAACTATAGACTGGCAAAACAAAAATATTGTTATGTTCTTGAGAATTTTTAATTATTCATTCTATAGTTTTGCTTTTCATTTCTGTTGGGGATTAATAGCAAAGTGGTTTAAATTTAAATTATCTCAGCGGCATAACTGCATACTAATCAAGGTAAAAGTGTTGACTACACAGTTCCTAGTCTGCAAGATTGGACATAAAAGGAATTCTGTGGGGAGCATTCTGTGAGAAAGCTAATGAGGTAAGAAGCAAGCAGAGTGCATGCCTGAGGCTCACAGGAATCACATGGTTTGACTGACAGAATAGTGATGGAAAATGATCCAACTACAGGAACTGTGGTTTTCTTTGAAATTTAATAATTTAATTCCTTTAAACCTAAACATCAAAGCTGTATTGTTTCCTTTGCATGTGTTATTTTGGAATGTTTCCTTAGAAAGTAAATCATACAGATAGATTATTAGAATTTATAAAGATGTATAGACATATCAAGCAACCCAAATGATATAATTTTAAATAGATGTATTAAAATTTTGTATTTACATGTATGGTTGATATAAAGCATATATATATATATGCATATATATACATGTATGTATATCAGATTGAAATCTTAAAATGTTCAGAATGGAGAGATGGCTCAGTTATTTCAGGTTGGGCTTATAACAAAATATTTCTGAATTTTCAAAATAATTTATTTTAATAAATATAAAAGAAACGTCATTTTAATCAATATTTAAATAACTGGTAGAAGGTACTAATTTTTGTTGTATTATTGGTAAATTTGCATTTTCATCTATACTTTATTTCTTCTTTGCATACAGTGTGGATATGCAGACTAAATTTTGGTCCATGCAACAATCGAAACAGGAAAGGCCTGTTTTTGAACTTCGACAAAAATCAGTCTGTTTTTTCAGAAATAGTTGTTCTGATACTACATAATTCTATGTTGAATAATAAAATGAGTTTGCCTACACAATTGCAGGGAATGATGATAACTTTGCCCCTTTCCTTTTTTAAATTTGGACTATGTGTTCGACAGGTTAAAGCATATGTTGTGCCTGGTGGTGTGGAAGCAGGCCTTTAATCCCAGCACTCAGGAGGCAGAGGCAGGCAGATCTTTGTGAGTTTGAGACCAGCCTGGCCTATAAAGCTAGTTTCAGGACAGTCATGTCTACTCAGGGAAACTCTGCCTCAATAAGCAAAACAAAAATTAAACAAACAAGCAAAATATTCCAGCAAACATGCATGTATCACATATTAAAGTGAGTTATTAAAATATTTTTCTGGGGTTAGGTGAAGGTGGCACATGTCTTTAATATCAGCTCTTGGGAGGAAGAGGCAAACAGATTTCCATGAATGTGAGGCCAGCCTGATCAACAGAGAGAGTTCTAGGAGAGCCAAGGCTCTACTAAGAAACCCTGATTGATAATTATACCTTACCAGAATTTCTAACACATTGTGATTGTTAATCGTTTTCTAGGGTTTATTTCCAATTTCATTATGACAAAAATATTTTCCAATATCATCAGTTCAACAAAACATGTGAAATTAATCATTATTATACATAACTACTGAACCCTAAAATTCAGAGCTTTCTATTTTAAACTAAGATTGAAAGAACATATTCTGTATACTTTTGTGAAAGAGGCATTATTAATGTGTAAAATCAAACAATATATTGATTTACCTTCACATTCACTGTACAAAGAAACTTGCATTATCTGTCATAATTCTCATGTATTATCTTAGAAAGTTCCTTCCTTCTTTGGAACATAATCACACAGATGATGACATTTCATCCGCTAATTATTTCCAAGAAATTCACTTGTTATAGAAATAAATATTTGCCCAATCATTCTCTGAGAGATGTTTTAATATAAAATGAGTGTTGATATTTTATGAATAATAAATTAAGTTTATAATAATCTTGATAATAATTTTATGATTTAAAAAAGACTATACCAAGTAAATTTTTCAACATGAATTGGAAGTGATAAAATATATAAAATAATATATTTTAAATTAATATTTAAAGTAATAAAAATATGAAATAAAAACACATTTCAGGTTAAAGGACACCCAATCTGACCTAAATTCTTGTAAAGTAAGCAAATATTAGATGCAATAAACATGAGCTATATACGTTAGTAGCCAGCCACCTTCATACATCCGTTCTCCTGAAACACTATGGAGTACCTGCTGGTAGGGACTTGGTGTGCTCTGAATTTCTTGGCTTGCATTATATACTCTATAGGCTTAGAAATTACAGTAATGAATATCAGCAATGATATATGAAAGGATGGTTGTGCACAATTTGTTGTGTATTACACTCCATAAATGAAGTGTATTGAGTGATTCTGGAGTAGACTTAGAATATCCATTAGTGTGTTTTAAAGTTCTAGAATAATCATGAAAAATATTATAAAATCTGAGAGGCAACTGGGACAATAACATGAGAGTAATGAATGGTATACTGCAAAATGTGTAAAAAACTTCACATTTTGGATTTATATTATCATATTGTTGGTGGATCTGTATCGCTATTAATTTGTCAAACCTCCTATAATATGAGAAGGCGTTTTCACATTCAACACAACCTGGGATTTTTAATCAGTTGTTCCAAAGAAGTTTGTGAGTTTATGTTTTGTATTTTTGGAATATCTGTGTATATTTAGGCTTTGGAATTTAACAAAAAATATGTATTATTTTAGGTTCATTGATGGTAACAAGGGCACCCCTTGGTTGAGAGCCATTAATGATAATATATCAGTGAATTTATGTGAACATCTGTACATTCTTTTAAATTTTACTACGGGTGTAAAACCTGTTCTAAAGATTTTGTTTTGTTTTGTTTTGTTTCTGTTTTTACAAAGTGACCTTGGAGATATAATGCAGGCATTTACTAACCATCCTCAAGGCCCAGAAGTTAACTCCAAGTACCAAAATTAAAAACATGACTTACAGGCTAGAGAGATGGCTCGTCTGTTAAGAGAGCTTGCTGCTCTTCTAAAGAAACCGAAATGGAAACACAGTCCTCACTTCAGACAACTCATTAACTCTAGAGAAGGAAACACCCTCTGCTGGCCCGCTTGAAAAGCACACAGGTGACATACTTAAACACAAATGCACACATATAACAAAGGAAAATAATACATCTTTAAAATAGTATTTACTAAAATTATCACAGATTATTAATTTCAGGAGGCAATACAAATTCTCTCAGTGATTAGTGAATTATTTTAATAAAGTGTGAACCAATTCAAACATATTGACACTATTCAGAAAATTATGAAAAAACTAGTAGTTGAAGATGAACTGAGTATGTAATCTAAATAACCATGATATGAAATAAACCTATACATAGACCTGTGCTTTATTTACAGGCAGAAATAATATTTTTATATGTTTTGCCCTTCTAGTTCTTTACATCATCACTAAAACTTGACTAATCTTTAACAGAATTGGTAAGAGGTTAAACCAATTTTGAATAGAGCTTTAACAAAAATTGTAGAGGTATTATTTTTCCTTAGAACACTGAACTAAGGTAATGTGTACGGTTACTTGAAGGCTAGATGTTATGTAAAGTCTAGGTGACTTTAGTGGATGGGCCTTGCAAGAGAGAATTAATGAACATTCCATATAGTTTCCACTTCTTCTATCTAGAGCACCTTGATTTGATTCCATTCTAATGACTTTCCCAACAAATCAAAGACAAATATAGAATGTGCTGAAAAATGAGATAATACATGAAGTCATTGAAATACTGAGAAAATATGTATATTGAATTACATAATTACAAGTAGAAATATAAAATATTTACAAGATGGATAGTGGAAGAAAATAAAAGTAATAATTATGTAATATTTCAAATAATTTTATTACATATAACTATCTAAATTAAATATTCAAGTATCTACCTTGATAAAGTTTATGTGTTTTCTAATTTCAATGATTACCATTCAAGAGCATAATAGATTATTTATTTTTATTAAAGAACACTGTAATTTTTTTTATTTTTCCAATACATTTCCTAGCTACAGTTTTTGTATAAAACTTGTCAAAAATTATTTTCTTTATGTCAGCAGATATTCAGTAGTCAGTTTACTTATATAGGAGAAAATTAATCATTTTGACTAAGAGGCATAGAAAGACTGTGATGTGACATTTAAATTTTAGATATTACATAATATTACATCATTATATGAATTTAAAAGAAGCATTTGAATCACAGAAACAGTATATGCTACAAATTAAGCAAATGACACTATAAAAATTTAGCATTTGTCAAAAATCTCAAGAGATATTTAAACAGAAAACATACACATATATGTAGGAGCTTCATCTGAAAGAGTTTATCATGAATAACATCCTTGAGTTTATTTAATGCCACTCAAGACCAAGTCACAATGGGAAGTCAGTCATATAGAAAGCCATACTAGTATAAGCATTGGATTTTTAAAATCATTAAGACAATAAAAATATTTGAATGGTGAGAGAAGAGTACATTGAGTAAAGAGTAACAAAATAAGATGTATTATGATAAGATAAACTGAAGGAAACAAGGTCCTCAACTATGTGCTTTCTTGAACACACAGAGCAGAGGAACAGTCATGCATTTTTCTAAGAGAATTGTGGGACAAGGTATGAAACTAATGCAATGGAATTCTCCCAGTAATCTATGAGTATAACTCTAAATAAGAGTTCTAGTAATGGGGGGGGGTATGGAGACTGAACTATCTTCTGTAATCAGGTAATACTTCCACAGGAGGAATTGGGGCATCAAGCCAACCACAAAACCTTCAACTTACAATCTGTCCTACCAGCAAGCTATGCTGGGGTAAACGTGGCCCCAAAATTATGAGAATGGCCAACCAATAACTGCTTCATCTTGACAAACCACCTACGACATGATAGGGAGCCCAACCCAACACTACCTATGCGGCTAGACAGCTGAGACTGGATAGATCAGAGACCTAGGATAGCACCAAACAGGATTGATTGAAAAAAAAAAAGTCAATGAAACTATTCCTAATGATATTCTGTTATACTAGTAGACAGAAGTCTACTTCTGTCATCAGAGTGACTTCATCCAGCAACTGATAGAAACAGATGCAGAGACCCACAGTTAAACATTAGGCAGAGCTTGGGGAATCCTGCTGAAGAGAGTGAAGAAACATTCTAGGGAGTCAAAGGGGTCAAGGGACAACAAAGCAAATTATCAAAATCCGCTATCCTAGACTCATAGGAACTCACAGAGACTAAAGCAACAATCTTGGAGCAAATATGGGCTGAGCTAGGACCTCTGCATAAATACTATAGTTGTATAGCTTGATATTTTTGTTGGATCCCTAACAGTGGAAGCAGGGATCTTTCACTTCTTCTGCCTCCCTTGGGTACCCTTTTCCTCCCAATGGATTGCCCTGACTGGTCTTAATATGGGAGGTTATACCCAGTCTTTATGTAACTTGATAGGCAATGTTTGATTGATATACATGAGATTCCTGCCCTTTTCTAAAGGAAAAAGGAAGAGTGGGTAGGGGTATGATGGAAAGACTGAAAGGGGAAGCGAGGGGGAAAGCTGAATTCAGGATGCAATATATGAATGAAAAATAAGAGTCTCCGAGAAAATAGCTCTGACACTAACAATGTGACTATGGGGGTGAAACTTATAGAAAAGCAAAATAACATTATGCAAACAAAATTCATAAACATGGCAGATTTATTATTCCTAATTATATTACTTTAAGTAGAATATATTAAATGTAATGAAAGGACCAAAATCATATCTAAGAGGTCTCTTGCATTATAATTTATGAAATAGAATTACTTGATACTAAATATTAATAATAGAGAAATAAGAGCTTCTGAGATATTTGAGGGTTCTGATGTCCTTGACTTTTTTCAAGTAAAATAAAAATTTCCCCTTAATTTACTGCATAGTTAAGATAATTTACATTGCTGAATAATATATAATGTCTTCAAATAAATATAGAATTATTTTCTCTTCCAAATCACAAATGATTGTTTTATCTCAAATTCCAGAGTATATCATGAGTTAGAAGACTCTGGGATTTGAGATAGAATCAGGTCTCTGTCCACTTTTTTCTTTGCTTCATAGCAGTTATGTGAATGTTTGGTTCCTCAAGGAATTCTCCATGATATGTTTCCTTCTGAAAGTCGAAAAGAAACATGTCAATTATCTACCAAATTTTGCCAATCTATGAGCCAAGTAAAGATTTTATCTCACCTATTTGTTGCATCAAGTATTTGTAACAGACACATAAAAGCTTCCAGAGTGGAACATGGTGATTTTGCTAGAGGTTTTATTTGCAGTTTTCTTATTTCAGGCTGCCATAAACACATGCTATACATTGAATGGTTTGTTGACAACATTATTCATTTCTTACAGTTCTGGGCACTGGAAGCCTGAAATGAGAATAAGAACATGACACGACATTTGAAGGGTCCTTTTGATGACTGTAGATCGCTAACTCTTTTTATCTTCATATGGAATAGGAGACAAATAAGAAAGCAGTTTGGGGAGCTTTTATAACAACACTAATTGAAGTAATGAAGGCTGTGTTTTTATGATCTCATAAACTTAATTTCTTCCTAGGGACCCTACATTCTAACATTGTCATACGGGTGAGTAGAGTTTCAACACGGGTGTTTAGGCAAAGGGGGGCACAATTTACCTCATAACAAAGTAAAAAGTAAAGCTATTAGCTATTACAGTAATTTAAAGAGAAATTTAATATCTATGCAGTTTAGGTAGGATTTATCATTCTATTGAGTTATAATATATCCTGAAAAGCTGTTTCATGATGGTGCAGCCCTCTGTAATCCCAGCACTCCGGCTGGATCTCTAAGTTTGAGGACAGCCTGATCTACAGAAAGAGTTCTTGAATGGCCACGGCTAAGCAGATAAACCCTATAAAAACTCTGTATTGTGTTGTGTGTTATTTTGTTGTATTCCCACAATAAAGCTAACCTTGAGCTACAGGGCAGAAATAGCAACTAACTGACCAAAATTCACTGTAGAGGTCTTGGGGAACTGAGGCAGGAAGTAGTAAAGTGGAGCTGAGAGAGGATCTCAGCCTTTTGGATTCAAGTCTAGAGGAGAGAGGTCACTGGTGGATTCTCTTTTGCTTTTCTGATTATTTAAGGTCTTACTCTGATATCTGAACCCCAATTTTTGTTGATAAAGAATAGTTAGATAAATGTTTTACTTGGTGTTCAACTCTGGGCAAGAAAACACAAGACAGCTGGTCACCCATGACTTTGCAGCCACCAGAAGCACAGATGCCAGAGCCACCATGATGCTGGTTGCCCTTTTTTTCTCCTCCAAACCCTTTGAGTGAGTCAGATATTCTTGTTGCTACCTCTCTTATAACAGCCAACAGCTGACACCCAAACTCCACAGGCCCCAAATTCCAAAGGTGTCTAGGCTCCAGCACCTGACTTATCTGTGCATGACTGGCATGTTCTGCCTTCAGGCAGCTCCAAATCTACATGCTGTTTCCATGGGTTCCCCCGTGTCTGCTTTTCAGATAGTTGGCTCCTTGACTCCTTCTCCCTGAGGGCTGGACGCTTTCTTAGGATCCCTTCTTAGAATTCTCTCACACTAAGTTAGCCACACAGGCTTCTGTTGTTGCAACCACCAAATACTCCTAGCTCACACAAGAAGCTACAGCTGTCCTCGGCCAGGCTGAACACTGAATGTTTCCTCTGACTAATTGTGCTATGCAGTGACAGCCAGCCTTATACTTCAGTGACATAATCAGTATATTAGGTAAGACAACTGGGAATTAAATGGGTGGAATTAGTTAAAAAAGAATTTTATTTTCCCAAGTTAAAAATGGGAAACAATGTTATGATGGAGGGGGTTATGTCTCTGTTTGTTTCTACAATGGATGGTTTGAAAATGTAACAACTAAATGTAAGAATAATTAGCTTAACTAGGGTTTACATAATATCAATTTTAATTAATGCCCGTTTGGCAATTTTTCAAGGTTTATTTTGAGTATAATCCTACTAAACCATTCAGGGTTCAGAAGAATCTCTACAGCAGGCAAAGTTCTAACTAACAGGTGTTAAATTTTTTTCCAGCCTGACAAGCCTCTCTTTGGATAAAGGGGGCATCATCTCAAGTCTAGCTACTTCCTGTGGGTGTAAGGCAATGGAGGAGAGGGGAGAGCTGGGAGTTGATGGGTTCACATTAAGTGAGAAGTGTGGTTAAAGAGGCATCTGGTTTACTGCCATCCTGGATACCTTAGGCCTCTGTTTCTTGGAAGAGATGAGAAGGCAACTTGCTAGGAGAAAAAATATAGTTTTATTATTGACCCAATGAATGGGGTTAATCATGGAAAGGGTTATTAACTGCCAGAAAGAATGGGACAGAGAAGTGTCCTAATGGTACAGAAAAAGGCACTGGTGAATAAGTGAGACATGACAGCAGATATTCCCCTTTAAAATCAAAAATTGGTTGGTAGGTGTCCTTTTGAGCCAGGGCAGTTGGTACCAATGGTGAAGTTCAAAGAGCTAGTGCAATTGTTTGTTTTAACTGGAGGGCCCTTTTTAAGTTGGTCTTGCCCAGGACAGCAGGGGTGCCCAGTAAAAAATGCTTGAAAATGGGTGGGGTTAAAATAGGCTCTGAAGACTGTTAGTTTTTACTGACCAGATTTCATGATAAAACAGCAGAACTTTTTCAGGAACCTGCAGGTATTTGCAAGACAACTGGAATAGGAACATTTTAGAAGACAATTAAAGGGAATTGGGAACTCTGGATCTTTGAAGATACATCTGAAATCTGTTACTCCTGGACTATGAAGCCTGTGAAAGAGCCACACCTGTCTGCATTGAAGTAATGAAGTAATGAGTTACCCGAATGCCATTACATAGATCTGGGAGGGATAAATAAGCAGACATGAGACAGTTTTTCTTAGCTATGCAGGCAATCCCAAGTCACGACTTAGTCTTTGGAGAACTCTAGTCTTAGAAGCAGTGCTTGCCATTAGCTGTTGAATCCAAGAAGCACAAAGATTTTTCTTAATTTGGAGGGTGTTTGGAGTACCTGTCTTGGCAAAACAAGAGGATCATCTCCTGGTGTAGCATCCAGGAAGCTGATGAGGTGGAAGGCCACTTTTTTCTGTGTGGGTGGCTTTGCCATACCCAAAGGCAAGCCTCCAGATGGAAGGTCTTTTGTAACCATGTGTCTTTTTGGAGGAGCTATAGGATGCTGTAGGAGCTGGTCGGTCTCTGTATTAGCTCTTTTGTTAAATGCCATACTCTCAGATCTGTAAAAGCATTTGAGAAATGGGTACCATTACCTGTTAGTTATATTTATATTACACATATAAGTTAAATTTAGCCATGTATTTTACCCAATTAGCTACAGGTTTCCAATGCTAGTAAATATAAGCAGATTAAAATGAATATTTTAGTAAGTTAAAAAAAATGGATGCAGAATGTCTCCTTGGTAGATCTAGCACACTTGGGTACTCTTTAAAACGTCAGTTTCCCAAGTGTTTGTATTTTTTTAGAGCTATTGTAATCTGGCATTATAAGTTTTACAGATCTTAAAACACACACACATACACACAGAGAAATAAGACAAGGATACTATGGAAACAAACATACACATGTAAACATAAAAACATAGTGTGGCCACATTATTTTAACAGACAGACAAATAAAACGTTTTTTAGTAACCTGTGTCAGCTCACCAACTTAAAAATCCTGGTGTAGGCAGGTGGTAGAAGCCAGGGAAGCGCACAGGCAGTCCCATTAAAGACAGGATTAGCACACACTGCAAGAGGGAACAGAAACAAAAAGATTGAAAAACTATACAATTCTATCTATCATCTATCTATCTATCTATCTATCTATCTATCTATCTATCTATCTATCTATCTATCTATCATCTGTCTGTCTATCTATCTATCTATCTATCTATCTATCTATCTATCTATCTATCTTCCAGCCTGGCTAATTTCTGTTAAACCATTGGGCTAGAGCAGCTTCTTTATTCATTAACCAATAAAAGCAACACATATACAGAAGTACTTATTACATCATCTCTCCTCTTTTGTCTAAATAAAAAAGGAAGGTTTTAACTTTAACATTGTAAAATTACATATAACAAAGCAGTTATCAAGCAAGAATTACTGTTATAATATTTATATCTACTTTATCTTTTATCATAACTAATGAAAACTATAACTATAAATTTTTCAGCTCAATCAAAGACTCCAGAAGGATATAATATTACCTAAGTAAATAAGAAGTGCATTATAAACAACTAACAAAACTCTAGAATTGACAGAGACATCTCACAGCCTGGACAGTCACCCAAAGTTCTTCTGTATCATTGGGGCATTCATCTTTAGACTATAGGCCCATAGTATCTGGCAGACTTTCCCATGAAGCAGGAAATTTCAAAGACAGTTCTACCTATATTGGCAGTTTGTCAGTCACTTTCTTTGGTGTCCTGAAGAATGTCTGTCAGTCTCTTTCATGAAGCAGGAATCCTGAAAGACTATCTCCCCTTTAGGCAAGTTCAGCAGTCATTTTTTTTTCTGTGGGTCCTGCCTGTCCAGTTCACACAGTATGCCATCAAACAGTCCAGGCAAGAGCAGATTCTTGTCCCAATGTCAACAAACCCCATAATGAGCCACTTCAATGTCTATCTTCTTCTTGAAGTAGATTAGAGCTGCCAGGAGAGTGTCTCACTGTCATGAATCTTAAGCTCTTAAAGCATTTTAAGTGTCATATTTTGAAGATTTCTGAAAGATTTGAAGAATCTCTATTTAACTGTAATTTATCACCATATGTCTAAAAAACCTAACTACAACTAAAAAACATGACTACAAGTTTGACTATTATAGATGACTATCTAGTAACCTATATTTCTTAATTATACATTACATTTTTAAATGAGCTGCACATTCACAATACCTTAATCAAGAGCAGAAATATACATATAGAAATTGACATTAAATTTTTATAAACAGACCAAGTCCACACCAATGCAAAGTATTCATCTCTATATCAAAGACTAGTGGTATATTTCCAATGTCGCTATTCTAGTGGTTATCCTAAAACTGGACTCCCATTCTATGGCCCGTGGCTTTAATTCTAAAAGAAAATGACTGTTTCTGTGTGATGTTTTTTAGATTCCTCATGTTACCCAGGCGGGCCTCAAAGCTCACTTTATAGCTGAAGATGACATCGAACTTCTGCTCCTTCCTCCTCCACACTGACTCCTCAGTGCTGAGATGCTGTTGTGTGCTATTGCAACTGGCTGGTTTACAATAACTATAACTGAAATCCAGCATGGCTGTATTGTAATTAGAGGCAACAAAGCCCAAGCCATATTTCTGTTACAGTGTATTTAAACAGGCAGCTGGAGATCTCTCAGATACTCAGTGCTAATTCCAAACAACATGAGCCATTAGGTTGCATCTCTTCCTGAATATTGAATATATTCATTAAGGGAATGAATTAGAAACCACCAATCTTGACCATAAAATGAAGTAAGAATGAATTTGAACAAAATGGAGATGACATTAAACAATTCCAAGAGCCCATCATGGTGTGCATCCTTGTAATCTTAGCATTTAGGAGGACTGTGAGTTCAAGGACACTCTGGGATACTGTCTAAAATGAGAACTAAGAAAATGAAGGGTAGAAATTAGAATCAATGGGTAGAGGTGGGTGGTGCCTTTAATCCCGGGACTCAGGACAGACAGGTGGCTCTCTGAATTTGAGGCCAACCTGGTCTACAGAGTGAGTTCCAAGACACATAAGGCTACACAGAGAAACCCTGTCTTGAAAAAAAGAAAACAGGTAAATAATCATTAAGTTATGTAACAATAGAGATGGTCAAAATTCAGATGGTGCAGGAACAATTCACAGAAAAGAAATCTGGGAATTTGTTAGATTTCTTTTTCCCTGCTCCCCTGCCCCTATATTATCTTGTATCAGAAATGAAATCACATGATAGCCAGTTGCCCCTGAGTTTGCACCTACCAGAGCTGCAGCACCCTCTGCTGGTTTTTCCTTTCCAGCTCCAAATCTTCTGAGTGAGTCTTGGATTTCTTTATTGTAACCCCTCTACAGCAGCAGGTCAAACTCCACAGGCTCCAAAACCCCACAGGTTCCCCTGACACCTAATGTCAGAGTCAGCCACTTATACCCAGTTGACTCTTGTCAGGCAGCTTCCAACACACATACTTTTTCCACATGTTTACCCAAGTGTCCACTTTTCAGATGGCTGGCTGCTTGGCTAATTCTCCCCACAGGTTGTGGACCATCCCTGGACCACCTCCTTGGGCATCTGTCACTCTAGGTTAGCTGTGTTGACATCCACTTGAGGTTCTATTGTTGCAACCACCACATGCTCTCAGCTCACAGCTACACACAAGAAGCAACAGCTGCCGTCAACCAGGCTGTGCATCTTCTGTGTTCTCTGCCTAACTGTGTTATGCAACAACAGTCAACCTCACACTTCATTGCCATCATCAACTGATTGATGAGATTTCCCAGGATCAAATCCTCAGTGAGGACTATCATGTTGAAGTGGAAAGACAGATTAGATTTGATTATTACATCTTGGTTCCATGACATAGGGCAGATCTGAATGCTTGGAACAAGATTGAAGAATCAGGAAAGTGGACTGAGCCATTTATTAAAATTATACCAGGTGCCAAAGAAGCCTTTACTGATTTTTTTTACAAAGATTAATTTCAGCTTTAAATAGAATAATATTAGAACCAGAAGTGAGATTAATGTTATTTGAATCTTAGACTTTTAAAAGTGCTAATTCAGAATAGAAAAGGGTGATCAGGTCTTTAAATGAATGAACATCACCCATGGAAAAACTGATTAGAAATACATGTGATGTTGGAACTCTACACTTATGACAATACTTGTATAGAAGTGATTTCTAAAAAAGTTTAAGGAAAATCAAAAGGTTAGATATTTTAATTGTGTTAAACCAGGTCATCTGAAATTGGATTATAGGCGAGGAGTTCCTAGGAACATTTTTTTTTCCTAGAGAGAATACAAACAGAATACCCCACCCTTCTGGAAAGCAGGCCTAAATTGAACTAATGAATGCTGATCAATCTGGGATAGATAAGGTAACCTTTGCCATTGGCAAATATCATAAGGGGCCTCTCACAGTTGCCCTTATCAAATTTGGTTCAGTCAATCCCTGTCAGCATAGGGAAAATCCTCCACAGAGTGATTAAAAGACTTAATCCCTTAACAATTTATAAAAAAAAAAATACTGCTCTGGAAGACAGAACAGTTTTAGTTGATAACACAAAATTTTCATAAGAAACCATAAAGCACATATTTTGTCAAACTTCTGTAAATGATCAAAGACAAAAGTTGAAAAATATGAATAAGTGGCAGTATAATTGGGAATTTTGGAGGCAAACTGGTAGATCTAACAATAATTGCACCAAAATCTTGGAATCCAAATTGGTCTCTTCCTGGGGCAAATGTTCAGCTTATAGTGATTGGTAAAAGGCATAAAATGGGTTAGATGTATAAGACTGGAATAACAGAAAGGAAAGTTAAAGTCATATGTTGCTAACATAGCAATGCATTTATGAAAACATGGTTTGTTGAAGCAATGAAATACTGAGGATAATGTTCCTCTAATCACAGAAGCATACCATAACCTAATGTATGTTTCTGGGAAAATATTAAAATGAATTATAAAAAACAGTCAACAACCATTCCAGTTGTTCATAAACATGGCACAACTGATGCTGATCTTTCAACATGCCGACAGCCCTAACTTTAAAATAGTTTACTGGCAGACCTGTCTAGGTAGAACAATGACCTTTGACATTAGAAAAATTTTAGACCTTAGAACAGTTGGTACTGAAGCAGCTAAATTCTTGACATATTGAAAACTGACCAGTCCTTGGAATTCTGAAATTAAAAAGAAATCTGGAAAGTGGAGAATGGTAACAGATCTAAGAGCTATTAATAAAGTGATTCAACCAATGAGCTCTTTTCAGTCTAGAATTCTCATTCACTTCTCTATTACCTAAAAGATGGCCTATTATAGTGCTTGATTTAAAAGACTGCTTTTCTACTATACCTTTGTAAGAATACGATAGAGAAAAATTTACCTCCACAGTGCCTACTTTTAGTGATTCCAGACTGTCAAAAGATATCAATTGAACATTCTTTCAAAGAAATTTTAAACAACCCTACCTTGTGAATATTTTGTACAACAGCCATTGAAAATCAGTCATAATCAGTTTCCTCAATCTATCATTTACAAGTATATATATGATAAATTAATAGCAAATTCAGCTTCAGATACCTTAAGGAAAAGGCTTGAAGAAGTAAGAAATCTTTTGCCTTGTTGGAGATTAAAAATTGCTCCTGAAAAAAATACAGAGTAGAATCTATAATTAATGGATGTACAAAAATTCAACCACAAATAGAGCACATCAGGAGATATCAATTATGAACTCTCCATGATTTTCAAAAATTGCTGGGAGATACTAACTTGCTACAGCCCACAATTGGATTGACAACCTGAGAACTAAGTAATTTATTTCAAACCTTACAAGGTGGTAAGGACTTAAACAGTTCATTAAAATTATCAGCTAAGGCTGAGAGAGAATTAGCTTTGGTAGAAAAGCAATCACAGGACATGCACCTGGATCATTTGGATTTACAGCCTTATTGTATTGTGGTTATTTCAGCTTCTACACATTCTCCTACTGGAATTCTAATTCAGTGAGAAGATATTACCTATGAATGAATATTTTTAAGCACAAAAGCAGAGTAAAAAATAATGACCTATGTAGAAAAGGCTTCTGAATTCATCCTGAAAGGAAAATTAAGACTTCTTCAATTAACAGAAACAGATCCAGGGAAAATTGTGGTATCTTTTACTAATGTTGAAATTTCCTCATTATGCATAGAATATGAACATTGGCAAAGTGCTTGCAGTATTTTTTGGGGAGATTATCTACAAATATTGCAAATGTAAGAGAATTCAGTTTATATAAAGAACCAATTGGAATTTCCTCACATTTTACAGAAAAAAATCAATTGTTGGAAACCCCAACATTCCATACTGATGTAAACAAATCAGGAAAGGCAGGTTATGAGTTAGGAAATTTAAGTAAAGTAGATCAAAAACTTTATGATTCTGTTCAAACGCAGAATGTGTGTTAATCTCATGGTACTATTTGATTTTCCAAAAGCTCTTAATATAATTACTGGCCCCCAATATGCAGAAAGAGATCTTTTACTTATTAAAACTGCTGAACTTATTCCAGATGATTCAGAATTAACTTCTTTATTTATTCAGTTACAATAAATAATAAGAAATAGAAATCATCGCTTGTATATAACACATATCAGATCCATTATGGGTCTACCAAGCCCTCTAGCATAAGGTAATGATAAAATTGATCAATTATTATCAGGAAATGTGCTAAAAAGCTCAGAATTTCATAATAAACACCATGTAAAAAGCAAATTTTAAAAAATATATCACTTGAAAAAAGTCTAGGAAAGTATAAGGAATTGTTCTACTTGTTCTTTGTATAATCAACTCCATGACCTTTAGGAAATGACCCAAATGGTATTCAAAGACATGAAATTTGAGAAATGAATGTGTTTCATTTTGCAGAGTTTGGGAAATTAAAATATGTAGACAATATTATATATGCATATCCTGGATTTTCAATGGACAATGGCTTTCTAGTCTGAAAATGTTGATTCTGTTATTACACGTATATTGAATGGTAGCCATCATGTAATATCTGTACAAGTTGATGATGACAATGCTCCAGCATATGTCTATAGAAACAAGTTCTTTTTATTACAACATAAAGCATATTACAATTACTCTCTACATTCCTACATGGCAAGAAGTTATAGAAAGATCTAATTTCACTCTAAAGAAAGGAGTGATAACGACCTCAGAGAGAGATTGTACAGTAATTTATTAGCTTTAGATTTTTAAAATTCTAGTGATAAATGAATGACAGTTGCAAAAAGATAGTGCATAATTGGGAAAATGCTGAATTAAATCAGCTTCTATATTTTAAAGATGTTTTGACCTCAGAATGGAAACCTAATATTGGGGAAGAGGTTATGCTTTTGTTTCCACAGGAGAAGAAAAGCTAAGGATGCCTTCAAAATTGATAAAGATTAGATTCAAACAGGATAGACCTCTTGATTAGAAGAGTTAATAATTCAACAAAGACTGTGACCATTCAATCTAAACTAACTTATTAGTCTAGTTAATGATTTTCATTTGACCAGATATAACTCTTCAAAAAAGAAACTCTCCAAAGTTAGTGTTGGTACAGGGTTTTGTTTTTGTCTTTCCAGAAAAATGAAGGCATTCAATTAAGGAACCTGATGATCACTTGAAAAGTGAGTCATCTGAAGAAAAAGGACAAAACATCCAAAGAGAATGTCCCAAGAGAAAACCTCAATTGGCCTATTTCATAACACATTTCCAATAAGATAAAATTTCATAAATCCTCCTCTATGTTTTGTATGCTGCTCTCTATAGACATGTAAGTTGAATGGTCTTTTTGTAGTCCCATTTTGATAAAAAATTAAAGCTGGCTTTGGATTTGGGGCGTGGCTCTCTCCTTCTCTAAACCTCATCATGTTTGTTAAAGGAAAATCCAAAATTCCTGTCTCGTGTTAGAATAGCCACCTGATATGAGACAAAAGGAAAATCAAAATTAAGGGCTATTCTATTGGTCACTAATCTTATAATTCTTTGTTTTTATTTTGATTCTTTAAAACTTTTCTTAAGTTATAACTATCCCAGCACTCGGGAGGCAGAGGCAGGCAGATCTCTGTGAGTGCGAGACCAGCCTGGTCTACAAGAGCTAGTTCCAGGACAGACTCCAAAACCACAGAGAAACCCTTTCTCAAAAAAAATTATAAAATAATATATATTCATATATACATGTATATGCATATATGTAACATTTTCATTAGAGTAATGAAAATATAAGTACTAAATAATTAAGGGGTTTCATCTAGCTTTTTGTACATGATTTTCAGTTTGAGTGTATAGCAGACAACTAGAAATTAATTTTTTGTACTCAGGATGTACTTAACAGATTGTGGTCCTTTAACTTTTTCAAGACCTGTTGAATATGACATTTAAATGTTTAAGCTTTCTTCAATAAAGCATAACCATTCATAACAGCAACCATTGAAATCTCTAAGAGGAGAATGGGGACCTACAAAGAGAATTCCTCCTGGATTGTGGCAGCATCACTAAACTATCAAATAGTACCCAAAGATCAGCTTTGCACTTCAAACTGCTCAATTTCAAGATGGCTATCTGAGAAGTTCCAGCCTCACAGACTACTTTAGCCAGGATTTGAATAAGCCATGCACTTTTCCATTACAGAGAGACTGGAAAACAAATAATAGAGTTAGCTCTCTCAAAACCTGACAACAATCCCAATTTTTTCAGGGTCACCTAAAGATGCTGTTATGCCTAGAAAATGGGAAGTAATTTTAGGAACATGATGCCCACATTCTCAAGAGGTGGGGTGGGTGGTTCTTGGCCATTCAGTGAGGTATGGATAGTTGTTACCATTTAGAGGGTTTGATTATAATCTGTTGTTGGCAATGGTCATGAAAAAAAAGCTAAGCAAAGGAGATGACATTCACAGAAGTCATTCTAAAAAGAAAACGTTAGAACATACTATACAGATGTTTCTATTCCTGTTTAAGGGATTGTGCCTATACAGCTCATTTATCAGTGTAATATAAGATTTCAGTTCTTGAAAGAGATTTTTATAAAATATTTAGAATAATAGAGAAATGCAGGTAAGTAATTAGTCACCTATTATTATCAAATTTGTAGTCATGTTTGGTTTGTTTTTATGTCAAACAGAGATGGATTTGACATAGACAGGTCATCTTCAAACACTTCAAAGGTCTACAGAACATGGAATTTGAGCTGTTTTAACAAAATAAGGCCTTTTGTGACAATGAAACATGTCTGCTTCTGGCGGCACCAATCTACTTCAGAGAAGATGAGGGACATCGAAGAAATTCCATATGGAATTTTCTTTCATTATGGCAAAAGTTAGCTACTGGACAAGTAACTGTTCTTGCCTCAACTGTTAACAGTATGCTGTTCATATTGGACAAGCAGGATATTAAAGTAAGTGACTGTGGAACTTCCCTAAGACAAGGCAGGACAGTCCTGACACACTTCTCTCTGGAGCAAAATTTTTGAAGGACAGGCCTGCTCAATGTGTGTTTCCTAGGTGATTCTTGTTCCTGTCAAGTTACCAATATTAACATAATTTAAGGGGAAATCAAAAGCACATATTTGGTGTTTGATTAAAAAATGTCTATATTAAAAAAAATGTCTATATTAAAAGTATAAATACAGGCTCTAAATCCACATAATTCCTTATTACCTGCATTATATAGGAACTTAATAGATTTCATTGAAATATATTTCTACCACTACAGATTGAAATAGCAATCTATTAAGTTATTAATTCTATATGAATATTTATTTTTAAAACTATAGTACTTGATTTTATATTTGTATATAAATTATAGTTAAAGATAAATCAAATGAAGTATTTCATTCTGTCAACTTTCATAATTAATGCTGAACCGAAAACTCATACATATTCCCATGTATTTCCATCTTGATGGGATCACATAGTGCTTAATCTGTGTTGCATTTTCTTCTCTGCTTCATTGTTGTAATTTGAATTCTAAAATTGCACCCTGTCTCCCAATGTGGATGTGAAGGACACCAACTGATAAACAACTTAGGAGAATATGCTCATATAAATAATACATTCAGCTGATGAAGACTTTGTAAAGGAAGCTCTAATGAAAACTACAGCCTCAGACAGCTCTATGTTTCTGGGAGACTAAATAAGCTGGCTATACTCTGAGCCATTGCAGCTAATTAGACATCTGTTGAAAGCAGAGCAGACTAGAAGACAGTATGTTTCAAATATATTGCATTATGTAGATGACAGAACCTTTAATAAAGCAAGCAACAAGGGGACTAAGGCTAGTATTTTATTGACAATTAAATATGAATAATTTTTCTTGTAAGGAAAGTGATTCAGAAAATCAGCCATAAGCAAGCAGGGAGCAGCTATTAAAACAGATTTTTAAGTAAAAGGAACAGAAAATAATAATTAACTTCAAGAAAACACTGCTTCCAGTAACTCAGAGAAATATTTATGTCATTCTAAAGATAAGCTGAAAAAAATTATACAAAACAGTCCTACTAGACCAGCCCCATTCTCGTGCACTATCACCTCATTTCCACAGGCCCTCAGGAGACCAGCTGTGAAGTCCAAGGAATTATTCCCATCATATTTTAATTTCCAATCAATGTGGGCTATGAATAAAATAAGAAAAGCATTTGATGTCATAAAAATGCGTAGATTTCACAGATTGCACAAAGATATTATTTATAACAAACCATTCATCACTTTATTAGCTATAAATGGTAATTTCTAGAGATAAATCAGGGATGACTCACTCAAACCTCATATACACAGTGTCACAATGATTTCAAAAACATCTTACCCGTCTATTCTGACATCACACATATTTCTAGTGACTACTGTAAAAAACAATGTGCAGGGAGCCGATTTGAGTGGCTGCCATTTCAAGATGGCATTTGGCTCCGGCCTCGCTTGATATTAAGGTTGCAGTTCTTCCACCGGAAAACAGGGTGAGTTGTTGTGATCTAGCTGCCCACACTTCCCCTGACCAGCAGGGCAACTTCCTTGTGGTCTGTAATTGACAGGGATGTTCCCCTGCTTTCTTTCCTGCTGGTGGGTCTCTGGAAAGGCAGTTAAGGTATCAAAGTATCAAAGGTTGCTAGGCAGAATCCATATATAAGCAGCTATAGTTCAGAGCTCGGGGCCCCGCGCTTTCTGCTCTCCCTTCAACCAAGAGGCTCCAATAAAGCGTGATTTGAGAAGAATCCTCATCGTGTGGCTGTTCTTTCCTGCTGGCTAGGGAGTTCGCCGCAACAATGTTCATGTAATATGTAGCCATCACAATAAAAACATCTTCTGTTTACATTTAAATATTACAAAGAAACACCATTTTACATAACCTGTATATGACATTGCACAATTAAGCAAAAAATCCAAAGGTTTGCAGTGTTTTCTTATCTGAGATGCTAGGCACATCCTTTGGTAAAACACCCATACACTCCTGCCTTTAACTGCTCTGACACACCATTCTGGCAACAACATTCATGGTTACTCCACCCTTCAATTCGTTCAAAACTAAGCCGCTATGCTTTCTAATCTAGATTGCTTTTTCTTCTTTATTTAAATCTATCCCTGTCATTGTTTAAACACAATGTAGTTTGATCCTTCTAAATAAGCTTATTTTATTTCAGTTTCCTTGTTAGTCTATTTTATGTCTCTCCTCCCTTAGGACACACGTGTGTGTGTGTGTGTGTGTGTGTGTGTGTGTGTGTATAATTTATAAACTTCAATTCTTTAAAAATTAGAGAATCCCCATGCAACTTTTCTCTGTTATCTTTATTAATATTACTATACAATACATGTTTCTTCCAAGGAAGATGAAATGGAATGATGTACCAAGTAGTCAACTAGCTTAATTTCCTATTTTTCCTTTTATCAGAAATATATTTTTCTCTCATTAAAATTGCATGAGAAGATTGAATATTTCCATAGGTATTAATTGTATATTTACTCCCAATACATATAATAGAGGGCAATTACAAAACAAATCAAAATACTACTAGAGTCTCAATTGGAAATAAAAAAAACAGAAAGGAATACAACTTACATGTCTGGTATGTCTATCATTTTGAGTAGTCATATTCAACATGTTCTTTCAGAAATATATACATCTTGTAACAAACAGTTAAAGGTGTGGTTGTCTTCAGAGTGCAACCTCAAGGAAGCCCATTGTATGTTCATAATGTCATCTCATTAACATAACTTGTGAGAACATGGAGTTTTCATTTCTTAGTATTTAATTATAGTAAACACAATAAATATGCATGTCACTAATTTTGTGACAAATTTTACCTCATAATCCTTGGGGTAAGATTGGTGATTTACATTGTGAACACAAGCTATAGGACATAAAGTGTATTATCTTAGGTAAACACAGAAAATCCTATTGACAGTTATCTCTAAACTGTTTCAGGAAAGCCCTAAGCAGTAGTGAAAGTAAATTTTGGCACACAGCAGAGCTCAACTTCTAAGGTGTTTTGTAGAATGGAAGTGAAGATTACAGGGACCTGGAGAAATCTCCTAGTTTCTGACACAACAGACTGAACCCCTGTTATCTACAAGATTTGGAAGAAAGAATTTTTGTCACATTATCAACGTCACAACCTTGGCCAACTGAAAGTAGTTAAGCTCTCCAGATGGGCACCTGGGATAGTGATGGAGCACTACCAACAGAAGAGTCTAGTCTCGACAAGGAGGCATTACAAAGGCAAAAATCTGCTACCAAACGGAGTACAAGCTTATTCAAACAAACAGCAAACCTGTTGAAAATACCCAGGATATAAGGAAACCTAGGAGGAGGACATGTGTGGTTTGAAAATGTTGGACAATGTAGATATTTATCACCGTTTGAATTAGTTAGCATGCTATTTGCAGGGTATTAATGCTTATTGTGAGTAAATGTTTGTGTAAGACGAAAACTGTGAGGAAATCAAAGAGACATCAATAAAGTTTCATTTGGGTTTTAGTTTTTTTTTTTCCTATAGCTCTGATAAAATGACCTCACAAAAGCATTGTGTCTATTTCAGAGTTCCAGTTTATATTCCAGACCAAGTGGGGAGAGAAGATGGAAGAACTTGAAATGATCATGTTTACAATCAAATGCAAAGAAAAGATGAACACAAGCATGACAATGGTCAACTGATTGTGCACTTTTCATTCAGTCCCAGCTTAAACCCATGAAATGGTGCCGCTTAATCAATATGGGTCTTATCAACTAATTTACTCAAATGAAAAAATACGTTATAGATATGGCTACAAAACACTTTATTAAGATAATTCTTCACTTAGTTTCTTCTTCGGTGTTTCTGGATTGTGTCAAGTTATCTAAACTTATCATTCTTGATGTCTACAAATTATATTTATATGTTTACCTATGTGATGCAGATTTAAAACCTTAAATCAATGCATGTACAATCATGGTTGCCTTCTTAGAATTACTCAAAGTATGACCAAGCACTTGAAGTACCCAATGTTAACTCAGAAGATCAATTTGAAAGCTCTTTTCTAGGATTGATATTAAACAAAATAAATTTTTTAAAATGTGACTATAGTGAGGAAAAACATTTACTCTCAATCAAAGTTCAAGAAATGAGTCGATACGGAATAAGTAAAGGCTTCAGGATAAAGAAAAGTGTGATAGAGGAGGCAGCATTAACTCTATGCTTTTTCAACCTGATATTGAAGGAAGAAATTACTACCCTTAAACTGAAAGAGGCTCTGCACGTGGAAGAGATTGACTGACCCGAGTCTGAGAAAAGGTATTGATGTCTAATCTTAGCTATTGAAGGAATTTCTCAGCAACGGGGGAAATGAGGAGCAAAAGAGGGAAATGTTCTAAGGCAATTACTTAGAACTGCATTTTCTTTAACATAATCACAAAGTAAGAACTGAAATGAGAACAACATGCAGTGACTTTCAAAACCTAAGGAAAGAAGAACAAGCAAAACCACAGAGCAGTAAAACCTAAATAGGCATGAAATGCCATGGGAATCTGTTGCTCACCCTAACAACTTTGACTTGAGACATGTTTGTAATGCTAAATCTGTATCATTTGCTATTAAATGTTCTACTAACTATTAGGAATGCATAAACTCCATTAGAGTTGCTTGAAAGTCCAATTGAACCAAATCAAACCGCAAAATTATCAAAAGTGAACCCCGTCTTTTCAATTTAAGAATCCAATAATAGACTAAAGTTGTATTTTTTTATCAATTCTTACATAATTTCAAACACCATTTTGATCATGTTCACACTTAACTTCTTCCAAATCCACCTCCACATTCTTATACTTGAAGTGTCAGGTCCTCCATTTTTAAGTTTAATAAACTACAATTTTTGAACAATTCATATACTTGTGGGTATGGGCCCATGCACTGGGTTATGGGAGACTTTCCAGGTCCACACTGACTTTCCTTGGACCAGAAGACTTTCTCCATCACTCCTCAGCTAGGATCAGAGACACCTGGTCTCCTTCCTATTGTGTAAGGGCTAAGTTGACCAGCTTGCTCGAGTGTCTATCATTTTCAGGCAATGGAATCTGCTGTTACATCATAAGCACAACAGTTCCTTCATGTCCAGAGAATGCTCCTTCACTGTGATTCTCCCTGACCAGTTTTTGTAATATTTCTGTCCTCTTTCACAATGGTCTCTGAGCCTTTGAGGATGTGACACAAGTATATCATTTATAAATGAGCATACCACAGTTATTTTCTGCATTTTTGTCATTGTGTATTTCTGCAGTTACCACAATCTGCTATACAAAGAAACATCTCTGATGAGTTATGAGATCCTCACTAAACTTTGGGGAAGGAGATCTGGATTTAGAGGACAATGCAATACATTTCCACAGCAAACTGGTCAAAAGTTCATACCTGGGGCCTGTGAGCTCCTCAAACATTGGTTCTTTGTTAGATTTGCAGTACCAGACATGTGTTCCCTCCTGTAGATTACAGATACTTTTGAAGTTGGACTAAATGCATTTTGTATTATGACTTATAAGGATATAAGTCTGTGGGGCAAGGGGATGGAATGTGATGGTTGGAATTGATATGGCTCCATAAGCTCATAGAGAACAGGACTATTAGGAAGTCTGAGCTTGTTGGAGTAGGTATGGCCTTGCTGGAGGAAGTATGTCACTTTGGAGGTGGGCTTTGAGGTATTATATGCTCAAGCCAGTGTGTAGTTTTCACTGTTACCACTGAATCAAGATCTAGACCTCTCAACTCCTTCTTCAGCACCATGTCTGCTTGCAAGTCACCATAACCCACCATGATGACAACAGACTAGACCTCTGAAACTGTAATCTAGGCTTAATTAAATGTTTTCATTTATAAGACTTTCCAGGACCATGCTGTCTCTTCACAGGAATAAAACCTTATCTAATACGAGAGAAAAGAAGGCAGAAAATATTCCTTTAGGTTAAAAAAGTAGCCATTTCAGAGGCTGGGGAGCTTTGTCAAGTAAATTCAGCAATATTTCAAATTTCAAAGATGACATTTTAAGGTAAATACAATGTATAGTTTTATTTTACACATCTGAAAGGATTTGAGGCATAGACTCCTTTGAAAAAAACTCACACAAAATCCTATTTACCAAATTACGAATCTGTAGCTCTATAGCCCAATCTGTATTTTAAGAAGTAGTTCCCTTGTAAAAAGCAATATAGCATGGACAAAGGTTATGTTTATCAACCAATTGAGTGTATAGCATTCTTTTCTTATGACCAATTTCTCTAATTTATTCTTAGAATTTTTACTGCTGAGAGAAAGTAGCAGGCAGGGTATCATTAAGCTCCTCTCGACTCTGCAACATATGGCCGGTTGAGCACCATCTGGTCAAAACATCCTGAATGAAAAACTTTCCTGGCACAGCGTTTGTGGAATATTGGCTGCTGGACTAAATGATATTAAGCTAGGCTATGTTTAAAATGCCCTATCAGTTAGTAGAATGTTGTGACACAGCACCACATTTGGCCTTATTAAAATTTTCTAATTCAAAACACTGGAAGGCTTTGGATACAAATGAGAGAAACCTAAAGTGGGTCAACTCATTCTTTACTGTCTTGGTGCATGGAATATGTATGGGACTTGTTAGCATTTGCTAAATTCTAAATATTCATAATACTCACAAAATGAATATGAAAATTTTATCTATGCTATTACTCGCCAGAATAATAGTAAACTGGAGAGTAAAATTTTCTCAAAAAAGTAATTTCAAAAATGTTGTTTGTGAGAATGTTATTTTTGAGATGACAAAAGTGAACACACATTTATACATTGAATATAACATGCATTACATATTATATGCATCCTCTAAAAGAGAAATTGTTGTGTCTCAATAATTTGAAATAATAAAAATAGTCTATGAGTAAATACCAACAATTCTTGCATTGTTTGTTACCTGGAATTATTATCAATCATAACTTAGTCCTTTTTTAGCATAGTTTTGCAGAAACTCCAATGTATAACCTATAGCCTGCAACTTAAGAGCTCAACATGTTCCTCAGAATAATGTTCTTTTAATTAAAATTTAGCAAGCTCCTAGAAATTAATTACATACAAAAATATAAATGAGAACAGTTAGAAAAATGTATTTGCCAGGCATTCCCCCTACAGTCAAGAGTGGTTTGGATTCTCGCCTCTCTTGCACTGGCCTTTGTGTGTAGTTTTCTGTACATGCCCTGGATGTCACAATTGCATTCACTTGCTTCCTGATTTTCTATATTTCCAATATTGAAATCTGGAATTTCTTTCAATATCCTGCGCTGGAATTTATTTATATTAATTGAACTGTTGTTTCTTTCTGAATCTTATGATGTCTTTATATCTTATATTAATGGTTCTGTGATATTTATGTTTAGTACTATTTGACAAAATGTAAAATTCATGCTTTTTCATGAGTAATTTGAAGTATATATGCCTATCTAAATATATAATAAATAGACTTATATTTATTATATGTGAAATAGAGGTAAATAAATAAGAATCCAATTTTATGTTTTTCTAAATCTGTGTTATTTTACCCTCATCCCTTCTATGTCTGTGTAGGCTTCTCTCCCTCCACCTCAATTAAGACTGACCTGCTTCACCCATTTCCTCCATCCAAATGACTTTATGCTTTTATTACCTGCCAATTTATTAAAGCAGCACAATTTATAAATGCATTTTAATAGTGCATTCATGAATAAGTGTAGCTCTCAGCCCTCACCAAAAAAAAATTTCTTTGCAAAAGGGATCATTACAGAACCATTCCTGATCAAAATTCAAAGAGCAAATGACCACGGTTTGAACATTCCCTGATAAGTAGATCTGTGAGGTAGGATGGTGACCTACTATCTACCCTGATAAGCAGATCTGTGATGTAGGATGGAGACCTACTATCTACACTATGTGTTCTGAACCTAAAAATCATGCAAAAGCTAGCAAAAGGAAAAGATTGTCAGAGCCACAGAACCAAGAGGGACACTGTGACGTTATATCTTCTGGACATTACACAGAAATTTCCAGCATGATTTCTCTAATGATTTTGTTTATGACTGCATAAACAAAACATGAACAAGTTAACTGAGGAAAACTATGGATTGCTGAAAGCATGAGGGAGACTTTTTCCCAGGAACAGTCTTCCTAATTCGTTGACCAACACCAAAAAATAACTGAAAGTGAATTTCACTCAATGTATTTCCAGTGCAATTTCTTAATTACCTAATTTATGTGATACACACACACACACACACACACACACACACACACACACAGAGAGAGAGAGAGAGAGAGAGAGAGAGAGAGAGAGAGAAAACATAAAAAGTGGTTTAAGTAGTGTTCACTCACTACTTTAAATCTAAAACTATCAAAGGATCATTTAAGCAGGTTTTAAGCATGTCTTAGCACAATAGGAAACTGGAGAGTGAGGGACATTATGGATTGACATCCATTAACACATGCTGAACTTCAGGTTGTGTTCTGATGGACAGTAGGAAAATTCCTAACAATAAAAAGCAAGTGGACAGTTATTCACTTTTGCATTTATGGTTATTATTTGTGTCAGGTGAAGCTATAAGAACAGTCAGTGTAGGAGAGGGAAGGAGGTAGTGAACTAGGAAAAAACAAGGAATAATAGATGGTTGTTTATTGTTGTTTGAATATTTGCTGACTTATGCCCACTCCTCTGAACTGATTCTTCATTTAGGGTTTCCTGTAGAGACGGGAGCATGTAAAGGGTTCGGCTACAGCACAGCCCTTGTGTGGTGGTATGTCTCCACGAACCTATCTTGACAGTGAATTATATAAAGAAGCAAAGAAGAAGTAAGCACAGGAGAAAATAATGGCAGAAAAAGTAGGGAGGCCATTTTTCTTTTTCCTAAAATTAGACAATAGAATCAGAAATGGTTACACATTTCTATACTCTAAATCTCCTCTGACATTTTATAAAGAATATTAAATTTTCCAGTTTGCAAATAGGATTGAGAAATCACTGTATCAAAGTTACAAATATTTAACCTGCTCTTAAATCCCAGTGTTTTTTATAGTACTAGTTGTATTGTCTTCAGCATTGTAAGTTTGGTTTCTTAATTCCTGAATATCTTTTCACTCCTTTCGACTCTGTTGTGTCCTTCATCATCTTTGGAGACCAGCTCACATGAAGCCTTTTGGATGGCTTCCCTAGATGAGGGCATATTTTATAAGATAATGATGATTGTCATTTTGAGCAATTCAAGTTCAATTTTAAGAAGAAGGAATTTTCAGCAGTTAAAAATGCAAAATGAGGATCTTAATGAAGATCAAGTCTGAATAGATTGAAGTGGAATACTTTAAATAGAGGTGAAAGTCGGAATAACTCATGTGGAAAGGGTATCTAATTGAAACCATGAAAAGGAAAGAGCAAGGCATCAATGGTGTAATGACAGCTTTGAAACAACTAAAGTTTAAGTTGCTAAAAATGCCGAGGGATACAAAATATTTCTTTTGAGTTTACGTATTCAAAATATTTCAAATATTTCTTTTTAATTGGGGAAGAGTAATATTTATGTGATTATTTGTCACTTCGTATTGAAGAGATGAGCTTTATTTATCAGGTGCTGATCACTGTCAGAAGACATGCTCGGGCTACTATGACATATCTACTTTCATATGCTCTAGTGTGGAGGGACGCTTAAAAGAAATCCCCCACTAGCTCCTAATTGAGAAACAGATGGTTATTTATTTAGGGGTAGACTAACAAATAGATCAGAAAAAGAATCCCGCAACCAGAACAGAGAGGCTAGAAAAGAGACTGGATGCATGCTCTATTTTGGCATATATAGTATAAGAGGCCATGAACCAGTGGGAGGGTAACCACTAGCTGTAAGAATTTCTACATCACTCTAGTTTTTTAGTTTTTAATGTGACATATGGATTGCATAAAATGAAATAATGCATACACATATAGGCACACACACACATCCACCCCAACACAAAAGTCATCCTAGTTCCAAGCCAATTTATGACTACTTTTCTTTGACCATAAATTCTTTAATTTATTTTAAGTAAAAAAAATGCATTACATTAGAAATTTTGATGTTTTTATACCAGTGAGGATTGAATCTAGGGCATTAGATAAGTCTACTACTGAGTAAAAATAATCAATCCAAGGAACAATTTCTTGTTATGTGAAATTTTTCAATTCAATGTAGAAAAGAATGACTTCTTTAAAGACAAATTTCTGCAAAAAGGTGATTTTTATTCTATTATTTAAGTTATGAAATAGAAGTTTAACCATGGTTCACCACCTCTGATAAATACTAAAGGCAACTATTTATTCATCTTTTCTATTTCTCATTAGGGACGATGTACACACCACTGGGAAATTATTCTTCTCCACATTCTGATCACTCTTGTCCTTCCAGGTTATGTTATTCAGTGAGGTTTGTCTGTTCTCAAGCTGAATGGTTTCTTAGTCTAGTATACACAAAAAACTGGTAAGTCAAGACTGCTCTGGAATTAGATCTGTGTAACTGTTAACTTCCTGGGAGAATGTAGACTGACTCACTTGATGCTATTTATGGTGTTTGCTCCTTTTCGTTAAACTATAAAACATTAAAAACATGACAGATCTTTGTATTTGGAGAACGTTTAGTGCTTAACAAAGCACTCTGAAGAAATGGAATATACAGAAACAAATACATACATACTGAAAATATGACCAGAGCTTATTCTGTGAATAATGTCTTGAAACTTACCCAAGAGTTTTAAAAGTGTCCACAGCATCATGCCAGGGCTGCTTAAAAATTTTATTTTATTTTTAATTAATTTATTTATTTATTAAAGATTTCTGTCTCTTCACCACCGCCGCCTCCCATTTCCCTCCCCCTCCCCCAATCAAGTCCCCCTCCCTCGTCAGCCCAAAGAGCAATCAGGGTTCCCTGCCCTGTGGGAAGTCCAAGGACCACCCACCTCCATCCAGGTCTAGTAAGGTGAGCATCCAAACTGCCTAGGCTCCCACAAAGCCAATCCGTGCAGTAGGATCAAAAACCCATTGCCATTGTTCTTGAGTTCTCCGTAGTCCTCCTTGTCCGCTATGTTCAGCGACTCCGGTTTTATCCCAGGCTTTTTCAGACCCAGGCCAGCTGGCCTTGGTGAGTTCCCGATAGAACATCCCCATTGTCTCAATGTGTGGGTGCACCCCTCGCGGTCCTGAGTTCCTTGCTAGTGTTCTCTCTCCTTCTGCTCCTGATTTGGACCTTGAGATTTCAGTCTGGTGCTCCAATGTGGGTCTCTGTCTCTGTCTCCTTTCATCGCCTGATGAAGGTTAATATTCAGGAGGATGCCTATATGTTTTTCTTTGGCAGACGTCGCAGGCGGCAGGGACCAGTGCGCAACAGATCGCCCCACGTCAATTAAATCTAAGAGGTAGGCCTTTGCTTAACAATTTTAAATAGGAGTAAAATTACAAGATTTTCAGAGTTCTTGATATGATTGACCTATTGATCGTACATTTTATTAAAATTTAATTTGACCATATAATATAAATCAGTGTTTTATTAGACAATTACTATCTCCACTACCTTTCTAATTAATCTCATAGGTAGCATTTTATTGCTGAAACTGACTCAGAAAATGAAGCTGCAAAACAATCCCACACCGGTTAAAAATTAGGGATAATAAAAGGGGTTATTTATTTGAAGGGAAAAACTTGCAGATCACCGTCCCAAACAACAGTCCTCAAGTAGCAAACAGGAAGCAGAGAGGAGTCTAGTCACCTGAAAGGGAGCTGGAAGGGAGAGGATGCCTGGTTCAGATGCTTTTTAACTATGAGAGGCCACACCCCAGTGGGCTGGTATCTTAAAGGCTATTGGCTGAGGGAGTGAAAGGAGCTCCCGCAGTAAGAAATATCTTCATGTAAGTTACTCTTTTGGCTTTTCAGTTTTACAAGAATTCTTCTTGTTTAAGATCTTTTCTGTACTTGTGTTTAGTTTTCTTTCTTTCTGACCTTCTTAAGCCTTTCACTTTTAATTTGCAAATACTGAAAATTTAATTTGAGGGATTTTTCACATGACTGAGTCTCCCCATTTTACCTTTCCATATTAATTGTACTTTGTTGTAAATCTTAATTCATACATAATGCTTGCATCCTAGCTTTATAATCGGAAATGATTACCTTCAAATTTTGCACATTAACATTTTTCTCTGGAAGCTAAGGGTGTGTGTGTGTGTGTGTGTGTGTGTGTGAGAGAGAGAGAGAGAGAGAGAGAGAGAGAGAGAGAGAGAGAGAGAGAGAGAGAGAGAGATCATATAAAATACTTTTACCAAGATGTTTCTTTGAAGTTCTCTTTCATCTAAGTCTTATACTTCAAAGATAAAGCCACTATTATAGATTATATGCATGTAGATTCACCACGAAACAGACACATTTCTGAGGTTCATATGGTTGATATTTCACATCCTTCTTAATTGCTAGAAATGGTTTAGTGACTTGACCAAGTTTATGCATCAAATACTTGGTAAAATTAAAATACATATTAGCTTTCCAAATCTTTTTCTGATTATAAAGCTAGGATGCAAGCATTTGAGTAGTGACAAGAATGAACATTACTTCCAATTTTCATAGAAATCCTTTGAAAATAGGATGTTCATTAGTAAATATTGAAATCTTGGAACAGCTTTCCAACCCTAGACGTGGCCCCAGAAATATAGATAACCAATGCTACCACTAAGTGACTTCTGGTGACCCGTTCTAAAGTTTAGATGATGATTCTCAAAATTGTCCTCAATTTTTCTTCGTGGTACCTTCCAACTAAACACCCTTCATTTTGAATATAATTTAAAACTCATTATTCAACACATTAACAAGTTACATTCGAAGGCATCTATTGACTAATTTGTGAAGTTGAAGTACCCATAAATTACACATTCCCTGGATTTCATTACTTTACTTGAAAGTTTGAGAGAATTATGGGTTTGCATATTTTTCTAGGCTGTAAATGACATTACTATCTATTTGATACAATATAAACCTTCAATAAACATATTTTCCTTCCTTTCAACGTATATCATGGGTTGTTCTTTAATATATGCCATCTGTTTTAATTTCACACATCACTGAACTTTGGTTTAGAAAACAGGAGGACATAACACATGTTTGTTAAATTATTACAAAAAATTCTTTGAAATAAATATCTGTATCCCAGTGTATTTCAAAATAAATTACCTGTGTGGAAGAAAATATTTTTAATCCCTGGTTAGATTTCTTGTTTAATTTAGTAAAATTATTAAATCATCTTTATTGACAGTGGTCAAAGATACATTTTCAATATTGTAGTTTAGTTAATGAATGTAACTTACTTTTCAATAAACATTGAGTAAAATGCAAAATTCATATTATTTTTAACTGTTGTCTGGAAACATTGTTTCTATGAGAGAAATTCATTTTATTACGCTGGAGTTTGTATAAGAAACTGCTAAATTGTGGCTCTAACTTGGAAAATCTCTAGGATGTTACAAGGGTGTTAGGCAGAATGTCTGCAGAGCTAGCTCATTGCATCCTTCTGTTGTGTTTCTTCTCTCCTTAAATGCCTACTCCAGCAATGGAGAACCGGTATGGCAAGTGTAGTGAGCACAGGCACTGAGGCCAGCTGAGGCCTTTCAGGAGAGCACAACTGCCTTCTTTAATGAATTACACGTCTTTGACAAGTTACGGGATAGTTGTTTGATGGTTTTAGACGGAGAATCTGGATCTTGTATCATAAGCTAAGAAATGTGAAGTCTTCTAAACAACTTGCAGGCACTTAAGAAGCTATAAACTCATTCTCTGAGAAACTCAGGTACTGTGTGCCTCTGTCAGCAGCTCAGCTTACATTAGTTGCTTCTAGGTGGCTTGTCTGCACTTTTCGTCTTCCAAGTTGCTTGGCGTCTCTCTGCAGTTCTTACTATTTATATGTGCCTGAGGAGGGAGAGCACTAGAGAACATGATCAGTTTCAGTTTTACCTCCCTCTAAAACATCCTGTGACTTAACAAGTTTCCTTGTATGTGCTATATAAGTGATGTCTCTGTTGTCATAAGGTACCATAACCCACTCACTGTATTGGATAAATAGGCTTATTAGGGGCTTGTGGAGGATGGGAACCCAGGCCTATCATTGATCAGAAGCATGAAGCATGAAGGTAAGCAAGATGCTGGGGAAGTAGCTGAGAGATTACATTTTGATTCATAAGCATGAGGCCAAAATAATTAATTGGGATTGGCAGGGGCTTTGAAATCTTCAGAGATACTCCTCTTCCAATGATACCATATCTTCTAATCTGTCCCAAACAGTTCTACAAACTAGAGATTTAGCATTGAAATACAAAGTTATGAGGACCATTAATATTCAAACCACCACAGATGAAATGTTCACCTCCCATTTGGTTAGAAAATTCCATGTCTTCCTTCCAGGACTGATATTTTCATCTCAGAAGAAATTTTTGTGCAAAGTCACATGGAAAGGATAAATTCAGGAATGGGGGTTTGTGCCTATAATCCTAGCCATGAGGACACGGGAATAAGAGAGACTGCTGGCCAGTTATTTTAACCAAATAGATGAGCTGCAGGTTCTTTGGGAGACTTTGTCTCAAATGATCAGTTGGAAAATAACAGAGGAAGGCACTCAACATTAACTTCTCAGTTTCACACACATGCACACACATGTGGCACACACACACATATTCAGAATTACAGAGACCACGTGGAGATTTACCACACCACACAAAATAACAATGACAGATAGATAGAGAGATGGATAGATGATAGATAGATAGATAGATAGATAGATAGATAGATAGATAGATAGATAGATGACAGACAGACAGATAGATAGATGTGATGAGCAGCCTTAGAAAACTTAGAAGAATGAAATATTTCCGTCTATCTCCCCTGAGTTTAGATCAGAAGAAGTTAATTTAAGTAAACTAACCTAATCACAACTAATTAGAAGTGTGTTGAAGAACTGGGAAAATAATTAATGGTTTGATATGTGAATTTATTCTGACATGTTTTATATGATATATATCTTTAGATCAACTAAAATTAAATTTAATATATACTGAAAATCAAATTATAATCACTGTATAACATCTTTAGCTTGACTTTGAATAGCTCAATTTACTCCTTATATTTTTTTATTTTTAAAATTATATTTTTCTATGAAATAAAGTCTGGGATATGGACCATCCTTATCGATTTAAATTATGTGGTCTTTAAAAATCTAAATAGCCATATCAAAATATAGTATTTAATTGAAATAAGATTGTATCTCATCTAACAAAATTCTGGAAAGACAGTATCGTTTCTCACTGTTTGATATAGTGATTCCTCTTTACTGTTTCTCTCCTGCCATAAGGACTTAGCTTAACAAATGTGATGTTTGATGAAAACTGAAGATTTTTTTTAAGTCAAAAATAAATAAATTGGAGTGCTTACTCAGACCCACAACAGCTGTGTTTTGATGTTTACAACCACAGATGTTTGATGCTTCCAGATGGAAACAAGATTGTCAGTCATCAATTTTCTTGAGAAAAAAAAAAAAAAACCCAAGACTATATAATGATGGGCACTTAAAAACAACCACTGCCATAGTGTTTGCTTGATTCCAGGCATGAAATGTTATGGTAGTCATTTGAAATAGTTTTTCATGTAACTTTCTTTAGGTCTTCAGTTTGAACATTTTAAACCATCACTTTGTTTAAATATGCTTCACATAAAATAGAGTTGTGTTAGTTACTTTTCTCCTTGCTGTGAAAGCACTCCACATACTAGCACAACAGTATGTATCCTGGTCTCCAAATTCCCTCAGTATCACGAATATACATTACACACTTGAGAGTCCATACTGGCATCTTGGCCTTCTCAGCTCCTCCCCTATCCCAAACTTCTCAAGCTCCTGGACTTCCCTCATCCCAACTACTGATTCAACATATTGTTGTCTCAGCTCTGATTCCTGTTTGGCTCCTCACACTCTACTATTTTACCTCTTTGCTTTGGACACTCCACATGCCTCTGGCTGTTCTCCTCTCTCTCTCTCTCTCTCTCTCTCTCTCTCTCTCTCTCTCTCTCTCTCTCTCTCTCTCTCTCTTTCTCTCTCTCATAAAAATGTTCCATTTAATCATACTACAGAGGTATCATGTTGTCAGGTCATACATTAACCATTCCAGCCTCTCTTCTGGCAAAAGTCTTGGCAGTAACAGTAATATTGCCAGTGCCCTTTTCTCTCCAACTGTACATTTTGTATTTCTTCCTATCACATTTGCCCCTTTGCATTATAGGACTAAAAAAGGATAATTACTAACAGACATGCAATGGTATCAGTCAATACTAGACTGCATTGAAACCTGGTCTACCTAAAAAATTTTCATGTCCCCATCTGAACCAAACTTTATATTCTTTTACTTACTTATTTATTTAAATTCCATTTTACATTCCAATCGCACTTTTTCTCTTACTCCTATCACCACTCCCTGGCATCCTCCCAGCTCACTTCCCAATCACTCCTCCCCGTGGTTAACAGCTCCCATGGGAAGTCAGCAAAGTTTGGCAAATTAAACTGGGGCAGGACCAAACCCCTCCCTGCTGCATTGAAACTGAGTATAGCATCCCACCATAGGGAATGGGCTCCAACAAGCTAGCTCATTCCCCAGGGGTAGATCCAGGTCCTTCTTCCAGGGACCTCACATATAGTCCAAGCTTCACCACTGGGCCCCACATTTGGAGGGCCTGGTTCACTCCCATGGAGGCTTCATAGCTGTTGATCTAGAGTTGATGGGTTTGTATGAGCAGGGTTCAACTGTGTCTTTAGATTTCTCCATCATGATCTTGACCTTCCTTGAGCATATATTCCCTCCTCCCTCTCTTTGATTGGCTTAACAGTTTGGTCTGGTGCTTGGCTGTGCATCTTTGCATCTTGTTCTATCAGTTAATGGATGAAGGCTCTGTAATGATAGTTGGGGTTTTCACCAATCTGATTACAAGGAAAGGGCAATTTGGGCAACTTCTCTACTATTGCTAGGAGTCTTAGCTAAACTATGAATTTAATATTAGGGAACAATTTTTTTTATTGAAAAAAAAAAAAGAAATTTCTGCCTCCTCCCCGCCTCCCATTTCCCTCCCACTCCTCCCTCTCCTCCCCCCTCCCACCACTCCTCCCCCTCCCTCTCCAGCCTGAAGAGCAGTCAGGGTTCCCTGCCCATTTTTTTTTTGTTTAAATATTCTCAAAACATTTACCTACTGTGAATCTTTTCTCAGCAAACTACTGGCAACCACTCATTACTAAAAAAAATCAAATCAGTTGAAGAGAAATAAAAGTGAACCTAAAGTTAAACAAATGTAATGAAAGATGAGGGAGGAAATCACTAAGGGAAGAAGGGGTTGTAGGACAGAAAAAGAAAGAATAAAGAACGAGAGTGCAAGATACCAGTGGAGATTATCTCAAAGATTGATGTGCTTGCACATATTAAGATGAAGTTGAGAGATTGAAATTACAATTATTGGATTTAAACTGCTGATGTTTATGTTAAAATTTCCAAAATGACATAGTAGACAATTTAATATTGTAAAGTAAATAAATATATAAAATGTTTTAAACTCTTATTTATACATAATAAATACATCAAAATAATAATAAAATTATTACTTTAGCTATATTGGAAGAATACAAAAATATCACTTTCCTGATATTCACAGTTATTGTCATACAAAATTGAAAGATAATATATAAAGAGGACCAAAATTAAAATCTGCAGTTTAGAAAAAAAATGCCTGTAAACAGAGACTGGTCTTCCATTTCCCAGCCACCGAGACCCAAATAATCACACTAAACTATATTAATTAAAACTCTGGCCAATAACTTAGGTGTATCCCTAACTAGCTCTTACATATTAAATTAACCAAATTATATTAATCTGTGTATCACCACAAGGCTGTGGCCTTCTGGTAGGGTTCCAGCATCTTCTTCCTCCTTCTCCTTTTTTTTATTGATTTTTGTTGAGCTCTACATTTTTCTCTGCTCCCCTCCCTGCCTCCCCCTCCCTTTCTACCCTCTTCCAAAGTCCCCATGCTCCCAATTTACGCAGATCTTGTCTTTTTCTACTACCCATGTAGATTAGTTCTATGTATGTCTCTTTTAGGGTCTTCATTGTTGTCTAGGTTCTCTGGGATTGTGATTTGTGGGCTGGTTTTCTTTTTCTTTGTGTTTAAAAACCATCATCCTTTTTCTTTGGCACCTACACGGTCTCTCCATGACTCCACCTACTCTTTCGCCTTATCTCTGTTCAGATTCCCACCTGGCTTTATTCTGCCTTGCGATAAGCTGAAACAGCTTCTATATTAACTAATGATTCACAGAATGCAGAGGGGAATCCCACATCAAATGCCCAAATATTTGGTTGGAAAAGTATCCTGTACACAAGAAAAAGAATTGCATGTCTTTATATTTCTTAAAATTTTAAAAAATAGCTTTATTTTTCAAACAGGTGACATGTTCCACCCTGATAGAAACAAACTGAAAATAATAAGTCATACCCTTTAAGTAGGACTTAAAGGATTATTCCTGATAGAGTTGAAGAGCACAAAAAAAGTTTTGTGTATTCAAATTTCACTCCAAGTCCAGATTATTTTATTTTTATTATATTTACTTATATCTATTATATATTTCTATCACCCTATTTGTGTGTGTGTGTGTGTGTGTGTGTGTGTGTGTGTGTGTGTGTGTGAGCATGCACCTGCTGTATTACTGCTTGTGAGTCCTGGTCACTGAATCCAGTTTGTCAGGCTTGCTCACAAGTATGTATCATCACACTCAGAGCCATCTTGCTGACCCTATTTCGATCTACTTATGGTCAAACCTGGTATTAATGTAGTTTTAAATACATATATCAAAAAAGAAAACAAGTAAGGAAATGATAGATATGTCACCCTCTAGTAGGTATAGGCATGTCAATAATTCATTTTTTAATCTTTGACTAGTGAATTCAATAAATTAGTCTTATGATTATGCAATATAGATTTAGTGTACATTTTTGTATACTATTAGAGCATTTGTATATTTGTTTATGGTTTATGTCCAGATAGTAGTAAATTCTGCAGAGAGAAATTGCACGGATTAACTTTAAATTTAGTGGATCAGTGCAAATTGTATATGAAATGCTCCTCTGATGTGATAGGTTGCATTTTGTAACAGCTTCCAATTTTCTCAACAATTAATGTTTCACATACCTGTCACAGATGGCACTAAATGCTTACTAATGGTGCTGTGAAAGCAATTCGCAAATATAACCAAAGCCCCAAATAATTGTTTTTTTTTTTTTTGTTTTTTGTTTTTGTTTTTTTTTTTTTTTTTAAATTACAAACATTATCTCCATGGGCATAGTCCTTAAAAAGAGACACAGCTGCTTCTGGTTGAAAGATTCCTTAACATCTGAACAGGATTTGATGCACGACACGGTCTCTCCTGAGGGTTTCAAGATAGAAAGCACAGAATACAGAGGCTTCCATGAGGGCAGAACATCCTCTCCTAGCAGCAGGGAAGGACACAGGGACCTCGAGTGAACTTTGATGAAACTGAATCTGTCCATCAATGTTAGAGCTTTGAAGGGCATCTGCACTTCAGATGGGACTGATGCCTACTTCATCTTGATTTCAGACTTAGAATATGTTAAGCAGAAAATTGTTGGGGACTGTGAGATCACAGAGGTTTGTTGTTTCAGTGACTGTACTGAAAGAGATTGCTGTATTGTAGGTCAATGGGGACTATAAACCTGGAACACACAAGAGAAAATTGTGGATATGTGTTTGGAGAGATGAATCTCTTCAAAGTAACACAATGTAAATTCCAATTCTTAAGTCAGGGTCATTATAAAGATCCATTGTGTTTGAGGTTCTAATCTGGAAATTTGATGGAAAATAATATACTACAATTTTTCGCTAGCTCTTCCTAGTTAGTTGAGGCTAACCTAACTTCTAAGTAAGAGAATGATGGAAATGAGAGGAGTAGTGTTTGGAAGGTGTGTTCTCTGAGTTATTTTCTTATTATAAAGTAGCAGAGAAAGTTATTAGGCTGCCTGTATAGACAAACAAGCAAGCAACAAATTAACAAAAGTCAGTTCAAAGGTTGAATGCTATGGCAGTCAAGGAATACTCAGTCAAAGAGAAGACAGTTTTAGTCTTAGAATTTCTATATATTATGAGTGTTTTCATCATCAAAAAAATGAAGATACTAAAAATATTTTTATTCATTGATATTTCCAATGTCACATTTTGGAAAAAATATACATCATGAATTTGACATAAATACATAGAAAGATCATAATATAAAATTCAGAGACCCATACTGATCTGATCACTGAAAACTTAACTGTAATTTTGTAACACATTGCGTGCAATGTTAAAGGGTGTTAGTGGTAAGATAGCTCAAAAGTAAAGGGAACATCCTACTCTTGCAGAAGACCTAATTTTGGTTCTCAGCAGCAATAAGGTGGGTGAGAACAGGAACAGAAGTTTCAGGAGATCATGAACTTCAATGACACAGCATGCTCTTGGCGTACAGACATACATTCAGGCAAAAAAATTCATATACATAAAATTAAATACATCTAAAATGAAATTTAAAAAGAATGTTCTACCAACTGATAAGAATTTTAGCATTTTGAATAAACTATAATTTTCATATTTAACAAATTTAGAAACAAGGATCAAGCACTTTTATATATTTGACTTCTGGGACCCTGTTACTTCCCAAGCCAAGTTTAGTGATCTTACAATCATGTCATGTAAACAGTACAGAGTTTCATGCAACATTTCTATGAATAGAAAATTCAGCATACAATAACACTTGACTTAAATATTTGTAAGAATGAAAGGAAAAGCTCTATTTCCTTGTCCATTAAAATCACAGAAAAAATAACAAAAAAAATGAAAAATAGAAGTTCATAGAAGTGATATTGTTCTGAAAAGCTACATTTTCCTAATGGCAGTCCACACATGCCCTCTCTATACACCACTCATAGTACAGAAAGATGAGATGTGTAAGAGAAGAGGTATCTAGAGAAGCTCCAGCCGAGACTTCAAACACAACCATAAACAGGTACTTCTACACGTCCATGCTTGTGCACATGTGTGGATGTTTGTTCTTGTCTAACATGTCCTCCATATCTTAGTTTTTATTTAAAATATTACATATAACATAGCATAAATAATTAAAGACCCAATAAAGACTCAAACCAGGAAGAAAAAACAACTGATTAATTCTCCACAATGATACAGACAGTAGCTATTTTGGAAGTATTAGCTGCTAGGCCATGACAGTGTTAACACAAGTACAGAATTTTCAACAGCCTAATTCCTAGTTAGGCTTGCTCCACTGCAATATAACTGAATCAATCTAGGAAGAACACAAGAAGAGACTGTTGTACAAAGTATCCTGAAGACATTCAATTTCCTGGCTCCACTCAACCTCAGATTCACCCTTGTCCTTCCTGGATACATGGACCAATAAATCTCATGCTGAACCTGAGCTTGTTTGCATTGACTTTCTGTCAAGTGTCACCAGGAAATACTTTCTGCTGCAGAGCACTTAATTCAGTAGCAGGACACAGTGATCATGGACTTACAGACATTTTTTTCCATCTATTTGTTTTACATTTCTTTTCTTCTATTTCATTATTTTTTTCTTTCTTTGAGATAGTTTCTCATGTGGGCCATGTTGGGTTTGAACTCATTATGTAATTGAATCTTGTCTTAGAATCTTGGCATGCCTGATTCCATTTGCAAAATATTGAGATTGTGTGCCTCCTGGTACTTTCAGTCAAGTAAAGTACTTATAGGTTTATATGTAAAGAGAAAGAGAGGATTGAGGTATTTTACAGGTTCCAAGGTGTACACTACAAGGAAAAACTATAAATGTTCTAGAGAACTCAAAAGAAATTGACCATTAGTATAATATAAGGTTCATTTGAGATAATAACATAATTACATTTCTCCCTTCCCTTTCCTTACTTCAGACCCTCCCAAATAACCCTACCTGCTCTCCTTCAAATTCATGACCTCTTTTTTCGTTAATTTTTATTGCATGTTTATGTATTATTGCAAATAAATGTATATTGTTAAATGTAACCTTTCATAATGTTACTTGTAAGTATGTCTTCAATGTTGTCCATTTAGCCCTAAACAAGCAAATGTATTGCTCTTCCCCAAGGAAGACCATCTGTTCCAATCTCAGCTTTCTTCTCTTGATTATAGTTCTTTATGTAGAATTGAGACTTCATGGGCTGTTTCCAGTCTACTTTGGAATGTCCACTGGTTTTCTCATTTCTCGTTGTTAAGACTTTATGAGAGTTGCTCTTGATATTACTAAAAGACACAATAAGATTTTATAGCATGTAAAAGATTAAAACTTAAAAAATATAAATACACTTTAATACCAGCTCTCATATATTATAACAGCATCCCATGCAGAAAACAGAAAAAAAGTTGGGACATGTCATGCTAAAATTCTTTGAACACACCTCATTAAAATAGCATAGATTACAGTCCTTGTACTATATAAAAACAAAATTTGTCATGTCAAGGTCCTACTAAAAGTTAGAAAGCAAATATCCTATAGGTTTCACCAGACTATCTAGAGCTCAAACGTCTAAAGGAGGAGAACAATAATACTGAAACATGCACCATTTTCCACAGTCAAAATTTTTTTAAGAAAAAAATCAGGATTTATCCTAGGTTACTGAATTAAGTAAGCGGTATGTTTATATATTGACACACACTGCATGGGTAGAAACATCTTATAAAAAGCCTTGCTAAACACTTGCTTCAAAGGAATGTTAAGCATGAAAGAGGGAGCAGAAAACATTCCCAAAATCAGTTGCTAAGATATTTGGATAAGTAAATAAATATAGAAGACTCAGTATGAAAGCACCAAGTCCTCGTCAGGACTGTTGATCTGAGCTATGACAAAGAAGAATACAATTTGTGTAGCATGAAGTTCTGAACACAAATATAGCATATACTTTTATATGGTAATAGCTACAGATGAACTGCGTAGAGCTATCTGGATAACACAACAATCTGGAAACTCTCCCCAGACAGAAACCTAACCATGCTTCTAGTTCTCAACCATTTTGATTTTCATATCTCAATTCATTAAATCCCTTCTAGTCTTCAGCAACTTGTCCTCATGACAACATTCATTTTAAGCATGAGCCCATATCTTAAGTAGGCTCTAACTAATACTACAAACTAATGGAGCTTAGTTCTAGGATGCTACATGTCTTAGATGTAACGATGTATATACCCGTTGTGCTAAATCCTGGATACCTATTCACATACGTAGCCTTTTTTTGTTTTGTTTTTGTTTGTGTTTTTGGTGACAGGTTTTCTATGTGAAAGAGTCCTGGGTATTCTGAAACTTGGTTTGTAGAACAGGCTGGCCTCGAGCTCACTGAGATCTGCCTGCCTCTGCCTCCCAAGTACTAGGATTAAAAGCATGCACCACCACCACTTGACACGTCCTATGATTTTTCATTATTTTTACAATAACTACTAATTACCCTTGCTTGCACACAAAAATGCATGCACACAAATAAAATAATCAAAACATAGTATAATCAGTAATGTTAACAAATATTATATTTTCTTGATACAATAAAGAAAGGGAGAGAAGAGTGAAAGAGGAATGAGAGAGACAGAGAGAGAATCACCTCTGGTTTTGCTTAAGAATTGTGGCTACTTGCATAAACAGAGTGTGTGAATTGGCATATGGACCTGTGAATCTGTGTAACAGTGGTTGATATCCATAAAATATAATATAATCTTGACAAATTCTGTGGTCTTCATAAAAGGTAATAAGTAGTTGTCATACATTAAATTAAATCTGTGAGAATGTTCCATAATGATTTTGTAAGACATTTCTCACACAGTCTATCGAGATTCTATAAAATTTTACTATTGCAGTATTTTGACTTGTGTTAAATGTTGGTTTAAAGGGACATAAGGAAACCTACATTTCAAATACTACAATGCATGAGTTTTTCTCTTAGGAAATGTATTTGCTTCAGGTAAACATTCTAGATAATCACTTCTTTTGAAAACAACACTAGAATCTTGCTCCTACTCCCTAATTATTTGATCAAAAAGGTATGCTATGGTCGATTTTAACTAGTTAGAGTAAAACCACTTTGCTCATTGTTCCAGATTTTCTTATATTCAATGGCTGAGTATTAGAAGCATCAGTTTTCTTTTTCTGTGATTTTTTATTTATTTTTTAAATTTTCATTTTACATTTCAAACACACAGTTTTATATAACACCTCTCCTCTTGTCCCCCTTTGTCTCACTCACTGCCCACTCTCCACCTACTCCTCCTAAAGGGTAAGGGCTCCCATGGGGAGTCAACAAAACCTGACCCATTAAGTTGAGACAGGGCCAAGCCTCTCGCCCCTGCATTAAGGTTGAGCATAAGAAATGGGCTCTAACAAGCTAGTTCATGTATCAGGAATAAATCCTGTTCTTATTGTCAGGAGCTTTTCAGACAGACTAAATTGCACAATTGTTTCCCACATGCAAAGGGCCTAATTCGGTCCCTTGGAGGATTCACAACTGTAGGTCTATAGTTCCTGTGTTCCCATGAGCTTGGTTCAGCTGTCTCTGTAGATTTTCCATTCTTGATCTTGACCTCTATTTCTCATATAGTCCCTCCTCCCTTCCTTCGAATGGATTCACAGAATTTTGCCTGGTGCTTAATTATAGATCTGTGTATCTGGTTCTTTTGTTTCCTAGGTGAAGGCTCTATGATTACATTTGGAGTATTCACCATCTCCCACTTGTCTGTGTTTTGAGTATGACTAAAGGTGAATATACCTTTAGGTATGACTGTGCACACTGGACCAGAAAGCAGCAGAGTAAATCACCAAATATTGAAGATTTTGGAATAAAGTCTCTGGCTTTCTGAGTATCTGACTTTCCCTGTGATGGTTCCTATGAGGTAAACTTTTGTTTTTATTATCAGGTGTTTTGAAGATTTTGATGAATTTCTTGCTACCTAATGTGGCATGTGAATAAAAAGCCACTGATCTAGGAAAGAGATGAATTTAAAAGTAGTCTGGGTTGTACACTCTGAACACTTTTAAAATAATGGGTGGATGTAAATTATACTGGCAAGTTGTACAAGATAATATTTGAGTAGAAATCTTTAGTCCACCTTGGGTCTTATGTATGCTTAATTTTGCTCATTTCCATAGTTGTTTGCTTGCTGCTTAAAAATATTGATATTGGAATTCTGAAAATTTTAGTAAAATCCATTGCAACACTTATGTTAATTTTTCTGGTTTTACTTTTCAGTGATTTTGTTTTTGCAATTCAGTTATGTTGTGATTGATTTTGTGGTGGTTAGATGTACTGTACCTTCAAATCTGATTCTTAGTTCCTATACAATGTCATTGTTCACATATAAGGACTCTTTTAATTATTTTACAACATGCATTGTGAAGAACATGAAAGAATGAAAAGACAGTAAAAGTATACTGAAGACTTATAGATGTTCCCAGATGATTTCATTTTATTGGCGAGTAGTTGAACAAATTTTTTAAAGAAATGCATTCATTTATCACAAAGATTAGATGTTTTTAATGTAAAAACAACTCATGGTTGTCACCTTCATCTTTCAACTAATTCTTAGGTGGCTCCAAATTCAGACGAGCACTGCCTGGAGCAGGTGCTTCACAGTATGATATGGTCTAATGATAAACAGATGAAAGATGAAGATAAATGAATATTTTTGGTCAATAGTCCAACTATTCTGACAGAAAACAGATAATCCCAAAGCACTGACTCTTCTGAAAATATTTTTAAGATGCATGAAACTGTTTCACCTGCATAATATCAACATCTTTTGAAATAGCAGAATCAAAGGGCACTGTTCCTCCAGATTAAACATATTTTATTGATTTTTGCCTTCAATGAAATAAAGGCTATTGAAGTTTCATTTGTTCAAGTCTGAAATACCTGTTTAGAAATTCTACTTTGGCACTGAGAGCTTCTCTGAGGAATACATTGACCAAGTGAGTTTTTTTATTCTCTATTTTTCTAGGATTTGATGTTTTATCTAAGAAGTAGTCTATTCATATGGGTAGAGTTTTAAAAATAAAGTGTTTTGACAGAATTTTCATCATGAAAACTTACTTAGAACTTAATCCAAATGAAATAAACCAGAGGGAAACTGCTGGATAAATTATGTTTAATTAAAACATTAAGATCAGTTGTACACTAAGACAGAGTAGGCAAAAGGAAACATGACACACAGTCCCTCTTCTGTTACTTTTTTTCTTGGCTTTATTTATTGTCAGCATAGAGAATATGAAATTTCTTAGGTCCACTAAAATATTTTCAATTTCAAAAATATAAATAGCCTAATTTTAAGTAAACTATTTTTGAACAACTGAAAGTGAATAATTTTCTTATATTTTTCATTTTAAGCACTTAACAATATCATTTTTTCCTTTTACTGAAATTATTTTCAAGACAACTTCTAGTTTACTGGGCATAAAATCTGAGATTTGTATGTATTAATGTTTATATTATATTTATATATGATATTTATATTTTTACCCATATTGGTTTTAAATATTACTTTTAATTGTTTATTTCTCTTCCTCATAATCTGCCATTCTACTTTTTACATTACTTCTCTTTATTCTTTATTATACCTTTGAATATTTAATTGATAGATTCATTATTTTTATAGGATAGAATGGAGCATGTTACCAAATGCAACAAGAAGCAACATCAATAAATAATATAAGCACATTGAAAACGAAATTAGCTACTTACTTTGAGTACCTCGAGGGAAATCTTAGTGAAGACATTCCTCAGGAACATACCTCTGGATAGAGAACAATGTCTTTTATATAAACTAGGCTTCTTGTAAGACAGTAAAGACAGCAGATGTTCTCAGTGAGTAAAGAATGTATTCAACTAACCTACTGGTGTCTTGCCTGTCCATCTCTTATTTCTTATTCTTATTTCTTATTCTGTTTTTAGCATAATGTTTAAAGTAGTTTTAAGTTATCACAGTACTTTTCTTTTTTCTTTTAATTGAGAAAAGGAAAAAAAAAAGTTTCCACCTCCTCCCAGCTTCCCATTTCCCTCCTCCTCCTCCCTCCTTTCTCGCCCTCCCCCCACTCCTCTCCCCCTCCCGCGGAAGGAGGGAGAACATGAGCAAGGATGTCAGGACCACAAGGGGTGCACCCACCCACTGAGACAGTGGGACTCATCTATTGGGAGCTCACCAAGGCCAGCTGGACTGTAACTGAAAAAGCATCGGATAAACCGGACTCTCTGAACACAGTACTTTTCTTTATCTCCACAAGTATCACATCAAGAATACTTTATGTGAGCAATTTGATGAGGCCTTAGAGTTACATGATATTTAAAATAGAAACACTCTCTGCACATGGTGCATGTATTAGTGCCCATCTCTACAAATCTTTGGTATTAGTGTATACCTCTACAGATTTGGGATGAGTATTCTAAAAATTTGACTTTGCTTGCAGACCAGAACTTTTATGTTCGTTTTTTGTTGTTGTTGTTGTTTGTTTGTTTGTTTTAAACAGTTGTAGCCATTATATTTAGTTATATATAGTACTATAATGGAGAGAAATAATTAAATATACATTTTCTTGCACCTTATTCTATGCATCTAGAATTCTCTCCTCATTGTATTTTCTGGCTATCTGAATTAGTTTTATTCTACATCTTATTTTAGGGATGTTTTGAATCTAGTTCTAAACAAAATCCTGTTTGCCAGATTTTTCAAGTCTTTCAAAGTTTTAAACAAAATAGTTTAGCAAAATTCATCCCTTCCCCAAATGATCACAAATCATCTACCAAACTCCCTGCTCACTCAACTTCCTTATCTCCTCTCACATAAGAAAAAAAAATCAAACAAGAAAACAACAACAACAAAAACATTTGAGTCCAGTCTTTGCTGCCCATCTCCTTATGGATGTGGAGATTTCCCTGGAGTTTGGGTGACACACTCAGTGATACCAAATTGAAGTAATCTAAGTTCTCTTCTCCCAGAAACTATCAATTGCCCTATCTCCTTGACTGGGTGTGGGATTACTTTGTGTTTTCTCCCTTCTCTAGGCTGGAGGTTGAGCTTTGGCTTGTCTGTCATACTGGAATGTACCCTGATAGTTCATATGTACATCTGGCTTGCTGTGTTTGGCAAATTCTAATTTCTTAAAGCCATTTACATCTTACAACTCTTACAAGCTTTCTGGGCCTTCTAATGCAGAGATCCTAGAACGGTGAAAGTGAAGTTTAATAGAAATGGTTGTGACTCCCAAAGTTCAAAACAAAGATAATCCATAGAACATAAGTTGAACTGTTCTAATGAGAAATACTGCATCTTATTCAGCAAAAGAACTTTGGAACCTTATAAGATAGCTTCCATCCCCCATATAAAATTGTCTGGAGAAAATGAAAAATGACCAATTTCTCCTTTTTAAGGCTATTTCATCCAATTAAGTGAATAGTTGCTTAAATAGAATACTTTTCATGAGTGCATATTTAATCATTTAATATACTGTGGGGGATATGTGAACTAGAGCAAGTGCTAAGAGCTTGAACACATTTTTCTCTAGCTAGATGCAAATATCTTTTCCGCTCTTTCTCTCTTCATACTCAACTGCTATATTTTCTGATAAATGTTTTTCAATCATTAAAGTCCATTAAGCCAAATAATTTATTTTCTATGACTTTGTAGCTATATAAAAACAATTTTATATCTCTTATTTATTTTGAAAATAATAACATCTAAATTATTTTATATATAAATTACCTCTTACTAGTGGTACTTCACATTAAAATACTTAAACGAAATGCAAGTAAAACGAAACTGTTTGGCTCACAAACTATTCAAATGATAATTCATTTTTATTCATGCTTCGTGAGCTTGAATTCATAATGAGTGAAATAAACCCATATGATGAAGTAATGGCTACATTTCTAATTAACTGGATAAATGGGTTCAAGAACTATTACTTCAGTTTCTGTTATTAAAGTCTTTCTGTAGTTGTTATGCAAATTATCAACCTTGTCAAAAACAGCAAATTTCAAAGTGAGACTGTAGTGATATTTTGTTTACATTTTGACAAATAAAGATTACCTGAGATATCGGAGGAGCTGAGTGACCAGCCACTAGTGAAACCTTATAACTCTACCATTGCTCATACTAAAGGTTCGATCCTGTCCTCAGACTGCTTCCTCAGACTTTGTCTTCAGACTGCAACTGTCTCCACCAAACCTCAGACTGCACTGAGCTTTTGCCTTATATTCCTCTCTCCACCCAGCCATACCTCTCGTGGCTCTACCTCCCCAGTGCTGGGATTAAAGGCATGTAATCCCAAATGCTGGGATCACCTTTATGTGAGCTTTGTTTCTCTTTTAAACAGATTCAACATTACCTAGGAAAAAATTTTTCTGATGATTGCATCATAACTAAGAAGTAAAATGTTAGTTTAGATGCTTCTTTCTCAAGATGACAATGTTTCATCATTCTTTATGTAATTTCTACAGCTATAATTAATTATTTTATGTCTATCTTTTACAGAAAAATAAAGGCTAAAATTTTATGAGATTTTTTCTATTATTATTCTTTTTTCTTTTGTTGTGTGTGCCTGTGTATTCATGCACATGTGTGTGTTCCTGTTGGCTAACCTCAGTGAGAAAATCAATCTAATTTTCTGAGTTTTAGTAACAATCTAGCCTGACAAATATCTGTTTATTCATATGGTTGAACCTATGATTACATTGTCATAGGGATATATTGTTAAAAATGTATTTATCTTTCCTACACTTTGCACTAAAACAATTAAGAACAAATATATATATATATTCAGCACATATAAAGCATGTATTTGCTATATACATTGACTACAAGCATATATATGCATATATATGGTGTAGGGGTTCCTTCTGTTTGTGTGTTGCTTTTATTGATTAATAAATAAAGAAACTGCCTTGGCCTAGTTGATAGGGCAGAACTTAGGTAGGCAAAGATTACAGAACTGGATTCTGGGAGGAAGAAAGCAGAGTCAGAGACAGACAGCCATGGAGCTGCCAAAGACAGAAATACGAAATCTTTCCCGGTAAGCCACTGCCACATGGCAACATACAGATTAATAGAAATGGGTGAAAACAAGTTAGCCAATAAGAGGCTAGAGATAATGGACCAAGCAGTTATTCAATTAATACAGTTTCTATGTGGTTATTTCTGGGCTGAGCTATCCGGGCAGCCGGAATGAACAAGTGGGCCCCTCTTGTTGCAACATATATATGTTCTAGAAGTGTGACAATCTATGATTGAAAACTGAAGTAGCATTTATAAAGGTAAAATCACAACTGTATTATGGGGTATAAAGAAAGATTATTCAACTTAGGGGATAATGAAAAAATGGTGTACCTAGAGTCAAGGAAGAGTGGTAAGAAACTTAAAAAAGCAGAGAGAAGCTCATAGAAAATTATAAATCTTTTCTCAACTCTGATCCCATCTGGGGACGGCTAGAACCATGGTGCCATAAACGCATTATATACCCAGCGATTACAGCTTGCCATCCTCATAAGCAATGGACTGACAGATCTAGACTCATAAAAATCCTTTGGCTCCTATGAGTTGTATGTGTAGGCTTCCTTAGGGAAGGTACTCCACTGCAACAATCACCAAAAGTTGGATAACTATAGAAGTGACATTATGGAGAGGTGGAGGCAATTTATTGAAACTAACTGTTGGGAGCAGTGAGACCCCAGATCCTGAATTTCTTGTAAACAGCTTGTTTTCCCCTGATCTGAGTGCCTACAGCTGCTCTGAGCACGAGACCTTCAGGAGTTCCTGATACCAGGAGAGTGGTTTCTGGTGGGTTTGACTGGGGCATGGCTATTTCTATATAATCTGCCCCTGAACACAATAAAGGGGGAATTCAAGGATGGCCCGTATTACTGTTTCTCTGTCTGTGTGTGTTTGTGTATTTTAACCTCCAGCCCCCTTGTTCGAAGCTCACGAACTGGGTGCTGGTGCACAGAGCACAGACACGGGGGCGTGGTGCGCGGCACTACACTACCTTTGGGATCAGAAAATCTTGAACAGTACAATTAAATAAAGTTCCTTTGTAGTGAATATGCAATAAAACTATGTGTTAGGGCTTTAAACGTGATTGGTAATCTGCAAAATTCAGACAGAAAAAATAAATTATCAATAGATCATACCTGATCTAAGAGATTTTACTCTAAGAAAATATCTAGTAAAGAAATCAGGGTGCAGAATAAAACAATAAAATTAACCCAATATTCAGTGAAATGTTGTTTGCTTCAAGATAGAAAAAGCACTCAAATAGACCTCATAGTCCAAATATACATTAGCAGTAAAGAAACTCTTCATATTTTGGTGAAACTGACACAATTATAAAACAAGAAAGAACATTGAAAGCATCAAGGCAGAAGTGCCAGTCAGTAATAAAGGAAACTTCAAGAGAGCAGCAGTTATTCTCAGGATGAGCTCTAAGGACAGAAAAGCAACAAGGGTTCATTAGAGATGCAAAAGAAAACAAATGCCAACCTATATTACTTAATGTCTCCTGAGAAATTCTAGTTTGGGATCAAAGGAGAAATGAAGATACATTAAGGGAAATCTTGACCAAAGTTTAAAGATTGTAAAAGTACTTAAAAGAATTCTACACATAGAATAGGTGACATAAAACAGTCATGAAAGCACAAGAAATAAATCCCAACAGAAGAAACAGCAAGAAAATAACAATAAGAAAAATTATCAATAATTTCTTAAAGTCCAGATTTGTAAGGAAGAAATAAATTATATATAATTCAAAAAAGGAAGAAGATATCACAATGCAGGAAATTACACATATTATCTTTCAATAAGAGTGATTAATATAGATATTATTAATTTATCGTAGAGAACATAAAGTTGGACTGATCTAATTTTTCCAACAGATTAACAATGTTTACCATCAAGAAACATACTTCATGAACTGAAATGTACAAAGACGAAGGTCTGAGGATAGAACACATTGTAGGCGAATGATTTTAGAAAATAAATACTTTATAGGAAAAAAGTTACTGAAGGACAAAAATCAGTCTGTAAAGACAATGAGTTTTTGCATGTTAGTAAAAGAAAATATTCACTGAGAAGAAAAAGAAATATAAATAAATATACGGCAAACATCAAAAAAATCCCTGTTCTATTACACAATCACTACTAGACACTAAGAATTTGATAGGTTACAACATAGTAAAGGTATTGACTTCAAAATCATCTTCTCAGCAATGGATGCGTCAGCCAGACAAACAACCACAGCAACAATAATGAAGAAATAAGAGACATAAATTGCAGTGTACATATCCTGATGGGTACCTACCAACATTTCCTACAGCAGCAATAGTAGACACTCTCAATTTTCAAATGGAATTTTTCCAAAGTGCATACCAAGAGGCCACAATATAAGATCATTAAAACAATTGCTTCATTTTTATGAGATCATAACATAACTAAACTGAAAATCAGGATGGAGTGAAAATACCCAATACAGGGAGACTGAATAATACTCATTTAAATGAACCACAAGCCCTTGGAAGTATTAAAGCAGGGATTACAAAATTCTCGGCACCAAATAAAAATTAAAACAAAACATGTCAGAACCTTTCAGACATATCAAGAGATGTTCTAAGTTAAATATGTTTAAATAAATAAATGATATGTTTCCCTGTCTCCTTTGGAACATTATTGAATTAGCTGTATCATGCTCACAAGATAGCAATACATACCTCATTTTTAGTTTGACTGTTACCTTCATTTTGTCCTCTCTCTGTGTTGTTCCCTGAGCCTTAACGGAGGTGATATTGTTTATGGCTGAGCTCTCGATTACCACCCATTCTCAGTACCTTGGCTTGCTCTCTGTATTTGCCACTTTTTATAACACACAAGTTCCTGTGATTAAGATTGCAAACAGCATTTGTCCATGGAAACTAACATAGATACTGAAAAAGGCAGCTTGATGCTATGTTAATTTAGCTGAAAACAGCAGTCCTTCCTCGCTGATGCATCTTAGCTACGGGTTTTAATCCATGGTTACCTTACCAGGAATGGATAGGACTCAGTATCAGATTGAGAGGTTTGGTTGCCTCAACACCACTAAATGTTGTTTGAATATTCAGCTTGACTGTGGACAGGACTTTTCATTTGGCAGTGTCCTGGGCTGTTAGTAAAGTAGAGAAAATGTGCTTAGTAGTGGGATACATTAGTTGCCTACTGATGCCTTTGTTTCCTTTTTAGCAAAACTGAGCCTTGAACTGTAGATAAAAATAACTTCTTTCTACCTTATTTGAGTCTTAAGAGGATTGACACAGTTTTTGAAATCATAATATTTATTATTTATTCTTTTTTAATATGTGACCATGGAGCAGTCCAATCTGGAAATAGACCTACAATGTTCTTGAAAAGGTATCCTCTTGGATTGGCACACTTTCAATAAAGAAAGATGTCCTTTAAGATTTTTCCTATGAAATGTTAATTTTCCCCCAAATTAAATCTTCTGGGTACCCTGCTTTTCATGTTATTCCATGTTCAGGATCAATGAGATCATCACAAATGAGTTCATGGATCACTGAACTTTCTGTGAGAGTCTGTTTGTGCATTTTCAGTTACTGCTGTCATTTTATGCCTACCTATAAGTACCCTTCTCATGTACCCAGCAATGTGTATGTAGTACATGGTCTCATTGTACTCTGACAAGGGTCCATTTAACCTACCTCTCACTGCACCCCCATTAACCCCAGGTCTCATGTATATTGTCAAGAATTTCTATCCACTCCTTAATTTATATTACTAAAAGGAAAACTGTATTTATCTTAAGCTATTATCTTTGTGAATTTTACACAATAAGTGCTTTTCAAATTATAAACTTAAAACACAATCAAACTTGAATAAAATGAAGCAAAAAAGAAACAAAAAAGAAAGGAAGGAAGGAAGGAAGGAAGGAAGGAAGGAAGGAAGGAAGGAAGGAGAAATGGAGGGAAGGAAAGAGGGTGGGAGGGAATGAGGGAGGGAGGGAGGGAGAAAGAAAAAAGAAAGAAAGAAAGAAAGAAAGAAAGAAAGAAAGAAAGAAAGAAAGAAAGAAAGAAAGAAGCCATGCAACAGCATAGCTCATCCTAGCAATAAGCCTATTTCATTAGTGTGTGTGTGTGTGTGTGTGTGTGTGTGTGTGTGTGTGTTTATGTGTGAGAATAAATACCATAGTGCTCATATAGAGATTATCACATAAGTTATGGTATGTTTTCTCTTTTCTTGTGGAATAGGAGCTCTGGATCAAACTCCTGTGATCAGGATTGACAGTAATGCCTTTATCCACTAAGCCACCTTGGCTGGATAAGTCATAACTTGTGCCAAATTATGTAAAATAGAGAATCCTAACACTTGATATTAGGGTGTAATACTTGCTATTTTTATTTAGATAGGACTGATTCAGAATTATTTGTGCTGGAATGGATTATAAGTTAGGCATTTGTTAGGAAGCCTTCATTTCTATGACTACTGCTTTTGGTTTTGATACTTATTATTTTTAAAGAGATGCGCTGTGTACATTTTAGTCATACCTGCCACATAATTTTAATCCACTTAAATAGTAAACTAATTTAATGAAAACTACTTTCCTTCAGATAGTTTAAAAATGGAGATTTTCTGTATATAACTTGAATAAGTCAAAAATAACTTTCTATTATATCTCGGAGTAGTGATAATATATTTATTATGTATTTATGTAAATACATATTTATTCATGACAAATTTTCTTCAGGTTTAGGATGCAAAACATCTATACCTTCTACAGCCACAAATCAAAATAACATCCAAAAATGCCTATTCTACAAGAAAAAAAATAAAGCTTAAAATAACAAGATACCAATATTTTAGCAGTATATTTCTCTTAGTAGTGCAGTCTGACCTAATCTTTTGGACTGGGTTTGCTAGGCATAAGGTCATTTATAATGGTCTTCATTGAGCATCCAAAGGACAATTTTCTGAAACTCTCCCGTATGTTTTAGTCTTTCTAACATTAGTGACCCTTTGCAAGATGACTCTTTCCATCTACATGTGAAAAGTGCTGCATTTCCTTTAGCAATTTAAATTGCTTTTAGCAGGTCAGGTCATTTCATTTAATAGTTCCACATTACTTTATTCAGCTTTCAACTCTTAGAAACACACAAAAATGTTACACTCCAATTCTCCTTTTCAATGAAAGTTAATACTACATTTGTATGGTTAAAAATTACTTCTGGCATACATTCGTTTTTCTGTCATTTTTAAATGTTCCAAACACTTGATTTTAAATTAAATCCTGGATGAAAGTTTAGAAATCCAAGTTTTGAATATGTTTGATGGATAAACCTTTGTCCTTTTCCTATGGGTTTTATTACCCCAAAGAATGTTAGATTATTCAATTATTGCTATATTTAAGTAGCATATATTAAGCCACAGTCAAGAAAGAACATTTTGAATAATTTATAAAGTTTAAGAAAGAGTTACTTTCTTTTCTACCAAAATCATTTTCTAAGCTTCCTCTTCTTAAATACTTATAGGAACTTATGTTGAGTATCCATCAACTCTAAAGTGTTTATTGCAGTGTCTTTGGGAAGTATCTAAGGTCTACTATAAATGCAGACTTTCAGAAGCATTCATCCCAGTTCTTTCTATATTAAATATTTCCAAAATCTCTGGTTGAAACACTAGAATTGCTACTTAATTCCTATCAAAATGACTCTCATCTTAATTTCACAAACTGAGCCAATTAGGAGCAAGAGTGATTTGTAAGAGGGAATCTTGTTTGATAAACAAATTTAGCTCTCTCTTCCCCTCTTCTCTTCCCTCTACTCCCTCATCCCTGTCCCCATGCCCCCAACTTTTGCCTGGAGATATTCTCTGCTTCCAATTTCCAGGAGGATCAATATATGTTTTTCTTTGGGTTCACCTTATTACTTAGCTTCTCTAGGATCATGAGTGGGGAGAAGGGGAGGGTTGGGGAGAGCTTGGGGGAGTGGGATGGTTGAGATGGAGGAAGGAGGGAGAATATGAGCAAGGAAGTCAGTTCACCCACTGAGACAGTCTACCTGAGCTAATGGGAGCTCTCCAACTCCAGCTGGACTGAAAATGAATGAGCATGGGATCAAACTGGACTCTCTGAATGTGGTTGAAAACTGGGGCAGACTGAGGGGCCAATGATAATGGCACTGGGATTTGTCTCTACTGCATGTACTGGCTTTTTTAGGATCCTGTTCTATTTGGATGCTCACCTTCCTAAGCCTAGATGTAGGGGGGAGGGCCTTGGACTTCCCACAGGGTAGGGTGTCTTACTCTCTCTTAGGACTGGGGAAGGTGGTGGGAAGGGGGTGGGGGGAATCAGGAGGGAAGTGGGAGGAGGGGAGGAAGTGGGAATTTTGATTGGTATTATATATATATATATATATATATATATATATATGTATGTATGTATATATATACATACACACACACACATATATATAGACATATATATATATATATATATTCCTTTACAAAAAAAAAGCAGAGACTGAAACTGGAGGCAAGAAACAGAACAAAGGCTACTTTGGGCATATGCCAAGAGAGATATTTCTGTGTCCTTAAGTAGGTTGATTCCAAATTTTCTGAGAAACTGTCATACTGATTTTCAGAGTGGTCATACAAGTTTGCATTCCCACCAGCAATGGAGAAGTGTTCGCGTTACTCTGCATCTTCTCCAGCAGGCATTTTATAATGCTCCCCATGTCCTCTAATTCTTCTTGTCATATCAAGAAATGATATGTCCTTGAGCAGGTTATTTTCTTCCTATCATTATTCCCAGAAGAAAGGAAGTGTCCTCTTAGGTAGCCATTACACATTTTGCTTTATCTAACTCTTTTTTATTTCTGCTTTTGTTGCTCTTATTTTTTGTTTCTATTTACCTATAACTCAGTTATAATACTAAAATTGTTTATACTATGTTGAGAAAAAAGAAAGTTTGTATAACAATAATAATCATAATCACTGTTCATAATTTAATACAAAGTATATGTTGCATCTCAAGATGACAAATTTGAAGTTCTTGTCACAATTTATTAAAATGTTTTTTTAGTTCACATTTAAGAATTATCAAATTTTTACCATATATTTCTTTTTTACTGTTATTATCATTAAAGGCTTAGTTTTAGCAAATTTAAGTTTGCAGGCAAATTAAGGACGATTAAATTTCCCATATGGTCATTGCCTCTGCATTTTTATAGGCTCCTCTTTGTCAATGTCACCTACCAGAGAGTTGCACCTAGTGAAATGTTCAGTCTATACCAAGATACATCATAATTTACAAAAGTTGTGCATTGATATTGTGGTGAACTCTTTTTTTTTTTTTTTTTTTTTTTTTTTTTTGGTGTTTCGAGACAGGGTTTCTCTGTGGTTTTGGAGCCTGTCCTGGAACTAGCTCTTGTAGACCAGGCTGGTCTCGAACTCACAGAGATCTGCTTCTGCCTCCCAAGTGCTGGGATTAAAGGTATGCGCCACCACCGCCCGGCTGTGGTGAACTCTTGATGTTCTGCTTAGGTATGAAATAATGTAACAGCATGTATCTACCGTAAAAGTTTCAATTGTGATGGTTTCCGTAATACATTTAAATAATTTAATTGTTTTTCTTGAGCTATACAGTTTTCTCTATTCCCCTTCTTTGCTCCCCTCTCCTTCTACCTTCTCTTGAGACCCCCTCCTCCTAGTTTACTCAGAAGAGCTTGTCTTTTCTTCTCCCCATGTAGATCCATGTATTTCTCGCTTAGGAGTCTCTTCATTGTCTGGGTTCTCTGGGTTTCTTCACGCATTTTTGTTTTCTAGATCCATCCATTTGCATGCGTCATTGTTTTTTTTATACCTCTGTGTAGTACTCCATTATGTAAATGTGCCTCATTTTCTTTATCCATGTTTTGATTGAGGGGCATCTAGGTTATTTCTAGGTTATGGTTATTACAAATAATGCTGCTGTGAACACAGTTGAGCACATATCCTCATGGTATGATTTAGCATCATAGACAAAAGAGAACAGATAACCAAGGGGCACAATAGAGTCTACTGACTAAAAGTTAGTCAAACATATATAAGGGATGGAGGAAGAGTGCAAGAAACATGATAAGATACAGTGACAGAAAATGAGTCAAGAAAGACGTTAAAGATGGAGGAAGCATAAATTGACCTTGAATTAATTAAGTTTACCTTACTTAATGGTATTCCTGATGATCAAGAACAAGAGAAGAAAACTATACCTGGTGAGTAACATTATATAATATGGAGAATAATCCAATTTTGAGAGTGGAAATTCTTGCTAGAATGGACTAGTAGTATCATGTAAAAAATGAACAATGCACAGATTAGCTGTAAAACTTGAGCTTTTGGACATGCCAGTATTCAGCAAGAGTAAAGAGAATATAATTGATTTCTGAAAAGTTATTTCTAGTTATATTTATAGGTTTATAATTAAATTATATTTTATATATATACAAATATAACTATCCATGTAACTATATAATTAACTATACATTAAATGATACCTACAGAGCGTTTGCCATATTAATACAGGTTTTTAAGTTTTATTATTTTAAATACAAGATCCTGTAAAGATTCCTATTAACAAAAGCAATATTTGAAAATGGTTGGAGGCAAATCTCGGCTTCTGGCTGTGCACATAGGAGAACTTTATAAAGGATGGTAGAGAGCTGAGGAGCAGTAATTTCCCCGGTTATCTTCTGACCTCTGCTCTGAACAAGCCCACGATGAAGACAGTGAAAATAATAGGAAAGTTCTGTTCAGCAGTATCAGATTTTAAACCCTCAGCGGTATTCAGTAGTTTAAATTTTAGTTTCAAAAAGCCTACAAGGCAGAATAAGACAAAGAAGAAAAAGAGGAAGGAGAAGGACGGGTCTGGGGGAGGGGCAATGAAGTTGAGAGAAATGAAGAAGCAAGTTCCACATCCACTTAAAATACCCAGGAATAGAGAAACATGAAAATATGACAGGTAGATTTTTTGAAATTAGGTACTTGTATTCTTTGTATTTCATAAAAGGTTCCCAAGGGAACCTCAAAAATAAACCACGCTATCACCACAACTAAAGGATGTTCTTCACAAATCATGTCAAGGCCCCATTGCTAAAGGCAACTCCTGCATAACTTATTGAATGTGTGTAAGTAAAACTTATGCCTTTGTATAGTTTTCATCCTTTCCTTGTAGCATCTGTGATACAGAAAGGTACTCTGCATATTATCACAAATGAAATATTACATACCAAACCAGCCATAAACTCTAGGATCATCAATAATATAATGCCTACAAGATATGCTACTACAGTAGGGTCACAAAGCTTGTGGCACAACCAACCAATATCTGATTTGATTTAAGGCTCATTTCAGTAGATGAAACTCATGCCTGGCACTGCTTGGGTGACAGTGCCATGCTCATCCATCATCGGAGAAGGTTTGTACTGCAGCAGATGTAAATAGAGAGACCTAAGTCAGACATTATGCAGAGAATGAGAGACCTTTGAACACTCAACCTAGCGTGGATATATTGATCAAATACCTTGCCTTGTGGTGAAGAATCCCTGTGGAAGAGGGGGCACAGATAGTGTAAGAGCCAAGGGGTATAGAGGACACCAAGAAAACAAGGCACCTAATGAACATAATACAATCCCATATGAATTCACAGAGACTGAGGCAATATGTACATGGCCTGCACAGTTCTGAACAAAGTCCTCTGTATATATTATATTTTGTGGTTTTCATGGGAATTTCTGAATGTACAAATAAGTGGGTCTTGTTTCTTGTGTCTTCTCTTGGGCCCTTTTCTTTCTGTTTGCTCTTTTACAATTTTAATGTGCTAAATAACTTTTTATGTCTTATACTTTATTTTATCACTATTCCTTAGAAACCTACTCATTTGCTAATGAGAGAAGAAAAGGGAGTGCATCCCGTTGGTAGGGGAGGGGAAGGGAAGTGGGAGGCGAACAGTGCATCCAGTTGGGGGTGGGGGAGGAACTGGGAGTAGTACAGGGGCAGGGACATACTCAAGAGATTATGTGAGAAAAATTATTTTCTTTTCTTTATTTACTATCTTGTATGTTTTTCTTTATTCTACATTTTACATACCAATTCCAATTCCCACTCCCATTCCCTCCACATACCCCCCACCATCCACTCCTCAGAGAAGGTAAGGCACATATTAATACAGGTTTTTATTTTTAAATGTTATGGAACTTGTAGAAGCTTGTTTTGTTTGTTTAGCTTCTAATATCCTTATAATATAGAAATTGAGCTTAACTTCATAATTAAATTCAAAAAATATGTTTTCACACACTTCCCATTTTCATGCAGTCTTTCAGACACATGGTTTTAAAAAAATTCAGTATTATTAACTGCAGGCACACGTCTTTGAATCTGTGGTCTGTTTGTATGGTGTGTTTAGGAAAAAATATTCGAATTCCTTCTCTACTTTTTACTTTAGATTATCATGAAAGTCATGTTATAGACAAAATGTCACAATGTATCCCTGCATTTATAAGTATTTAACACCATAGAAAAGGATAATAGACAAATATTTTTTGTTTTGTTCCACTTGCCGTTGTAACTGTCAGTTGCAACCTTTGCTGTATATAATCTGTGATATATTCTCATTTGTTTTTGCTTTTGCTTCCTGGGAGTTTTGTGTCATAGCCAAGAAATCACTTCCAAGACCAATGCCATAATGAATTTTATGATTCTTTTAAGGGAATTTACAGATATGAGTCTTCAGCTTTAGTCTTTAGTTTCAGTTGAGTTAAAAGCACAGCACACGACAAGGGTTCAATGTGTCTGTTTTATGTGTGACACCAGGCTTCCTCAACACCATTTGATAATCCACTTCTCACTGCGCATTCTTGGCAGGCTTACCTGGTTGCAGCTGATTACATATTCATGGATTGATTTCTGAGCACTCTGTTCTCCCTCAGTGGCATATATGTTGTTCTGGATGCCAAGTTCAGGCTGTTTCAGTAGTTTTGGAATATGTTCTGAAATGAAGAATTGTGACAGTTCTGATTTTGTTTATCATTCTTAAAACTGTTTTGGGTGTCTGAGGTCTGCTGTGGTTACATGTAAATTTTAGGTTGTTTTTAATTTCCATTTCCGTAAAATCCTTTTGAATAGGATTTGCACTGAATGTGAAGATAGTCCTTGGTATTGTAGATGTTTAACAGTTCTAAATCTAACCCACCACTATTAATATTATTGCATTTCTTTCTCTTCTTTTTTTCAACTCTGAAGTTTCAACATAAAATATTTTAATTTCTTAATTTAATTATTCTTCATCATGTCTTTACCGTCAATTTTATTGAAATGTATCAGATAATATTTTCTTAATATATCTCTTATTTATTTTTGGTAAATGCTATTCATTTTATTTATTTCTGATATTATGTTATATAGAATTATACTTTATTTTGTATGTTAAAATTTTATCTTGCGATTTTATTGAATTTTTTAATTCTAATAAATATTCTATATGTGATTAAGCTTTATCTAGATTAAGATCATGTTATAAACAAATATCCTGTTTTGCTTCCCATTTTTCTTTTGTAAAGTACTGGATAGAATTTTGGTGCTATGAAATAGAATTGGTGAGTCTCTATGCTTCCTTCCACTATTGAGTGCTAGTAGCTTTTCACGTAAGCTCCTATATCCAAATGATTTCTCTGGAATCCTAGTTTGTTTCATGCTTCCAAATAGTTTCTATCTATTAAAATAAATGTGAAATCTTTATTCTACATTTTATTTATTTATTGGAAGTTTTGAGGCAGATTTGCACTATTATTTCTGGTTACTCTTGGCCTCAAGATCATCTTGGCTTCTTTCTCCACAGTGTTGGACTCCATGTTTAAGTGGCCCTGCTGGATCCTTTTAACCACTTTTGACACACTGACATATGTTTGCATGCTATGATGACAAGGATGTATTTCAGTGAATCATGATATTTGATCCTTATAATGATATATGTTGGATTTTTACATCTCATTTTTGTTCAAGAGTGTTAGTGTACACCATGATTATGACACAGAATATTTATTTTTGGGTATCTTTTTCCAGTTTGAATTTGAAGATAAAATTATGTTATAAAACTATGTTATATATACGTATTGCATATTTAACTTTTTGGATGACTTTCAAAAATTGAAATTAATTTTCTTTTATTATGTAGTAGAATTGATCAGTGAAACTAAAATATCCACAGGGTTTTCTTGCTTGGGAGGTTTGGCTTATTCAATCAATCTGTCTATTGGTTTTGGATCTGTTCAAATTTGATGTGTTTTTCTGAATTAGTCAGATTGGATGTATTCTTTTGGTTATTCATCTATTTATTTAAAGATTTCTATCCAGTTATTTGAAATCAATTGTTATTTTAATAAATGCTCTTATCTCCGCTTTACACAAACACAAACTGAGATGAGTCTTTTTCAATTTAGTTTTTTTTTTTTTTAAAAGAGATCAAAAACTACCTAATTTCAAAACTGAAATCTGAATGCAGGTGTTCTTTGTTATTCCTGTTTAACAGACTTATTATTCCACTGTGCTATGTTATTGTAAATTTTCTTCATTGGGATCTATTTTTAAAGTGATTTGGGGCCTGAAACACAGTGATTAAGGACAACATACTAATATTTTATTATAGTACATGAAAGTATTTGATTTTCTGAAATGTCTTCATAAAATTGTTTTACTAAACTCTTTCTATATTTAAAAATAATTTCCTTGCAAAAAAAAATGCCTCAAGTATATCTGAGTTCTTTTAGTTAAAGTTTGGACATACTATGTATAATTATGAGTTTATCAATGCATTTGAGTAAAATCTTAAAGCCAAGTGGAAGTTCAGAATATGTAATTGTTTCTTGAATAAAACTGCTGGGAGCAAATGCAGAAACCCACAGGCAAACATTATACTGTAAGAAAGCCCAAATTGGAGATCTCTATTCCCCTTCCCTTCAGAGCTTGGGAACTCCAAGGAGGAGAGGGAAGAATTATAAGAGCCAGAGGGGTCAAAAACACCAGGAGAACATAGTTCACAGAATCAACTAAACAGAACTAGAAGGGGCTGTAGTAAGAGTTGGGCTGCGCATAGCAAACCGTTTTAGCACTGGCCATCGTAGCCGGGTGGCTCGGCTGTGTCCCCGGCACCCCGCCGCCCGCATGGCTTAGCTTATGCCCCGAAATAATTACACAGAAACTGTATTCATTTAAACACTGCCTGGCCCATCAGTTCCAGCTTCTTATTGGCTAGCTCTTACATATTAATCTAACCCACTTCTAGTAACCCTGTAACACCATGAGGTGTGCTTACCGGGAAGATTCTAGCCTGCGTCTGTCTGGACTGGGAACATCATGGCGACTCCTTCTGTCTCAGCTTCCTTCTCCCAGAATCCTGTTCTGTTTACTCCACCCACCTAAGGGTGGGCCTATCGAATGGGCCTTAGGCAGTTTCTTTATTAATAAGAAATCACTCCCACATCAAGGGGCACACAGAGTAGAGCAGTCATTATGGAAGTCACATAAGCCTGTTCCAGGTCTTCTGCAGATATGCTATGGTTGTTAGCTTGTTGTTTTTGTAGAACTCCTAGCAATGGGAGTGGGAATGTCTCTGACTCATTTGCTTGTTTGTTGAACCCTCTCCCTCCTACTGGGTTGTTTCATCCAGCCTTGATACGGATGTTTGTTCATAGTCTTATTGTAATTTGTTATGCCATGTTTGTTTGATGTCCCTGGTAGGACTGCTCTTTTCTGAGGGAAACAGAGGAGTGGATTCAGGGGAGAGGGAAGGTGGGGGAAAATTGGAGAAGTAAAGGGAGGGAAAATGCTATCGGGGTGTATTGTATGAGAGAAGACTAAATTTTTAGAAAGAAGAAGTAAACAGACACACAAAAAATGAAATTTTTATTTGGTTTGTTGGTTGGATTGTTTTCCATGTGTTCTTGTAAAGAGAAATTAATAAAGGAGTGAGATTTACTGAAAGTTCCTAGATTTGTTTAAAAATAGTATAAGTTTTATTAAGTGTCTTTCTTCTCACTTAGGAGACATGAGCCTAAAGACATGAATTTTGGCTGATGAAATATCTCCTGTTGCCCATCAAATTTGACTGTTGCTAGATTGCAAAGTTTAACTGAAAACATTCTGACTTTTATATTCATATTTGAAATATTATTTTCTTGTTTACCTCACTGTCATTTTTTGGTAAATCTATTAAAAGTTGGCTTGTTATTTATAAATTCATCTTGGTCTAAAAGCATATAACCTAATTTCTTATCCTGGCAAATGTAAATGTTGTTCATTCTGGAATAGAGCTGGGCAACTCCTAGCCCTATTAGTTTTATATCATTTGTTCCCTACTCAGAAGTTGGATTCCTGAAACACGTATTAGCTCACTTTTAAATTTTTGACAAAATACCATAATGTTTTTCTTAGAATCTGTATTCTGTCTGTTTTTAGTAACAGACACAATGTATGTTCATGCCTCTGTGATTTTTATCTTTAGTGATAATTGCAACCATTTGTCTTTTTCATACTGGCCATTTCTATTAAGGAGTAATGTGATTTTTAATTGTGGTTTTGATTTTTGTTTGGATAAAAACAAATAATGTTAAGCATAATTTTATAGATTTGCTTATTATTTGTTACTTCTTTGAGAAATCAGAGTACACGGTTTTAATCAGTTTGTGTTTGTGCTAACGAGTTGACTGAAATTTATTAAAAGGATAAATAATGTGTTTAAATATTATATATAATATCTTCGATTTATTTATTCATTTGCAATTGTGCATCAGTGGTTACTTGCCTGGGCTGCTTTGTTGGATTTAATTTCTGTATTCAGACCGCAATTATCATTCATGTTATTTGGGCCATAGCAACTTTCCTCTGTTTTCTTTTGGAAATTTGATTCCTCTGGGCTTTCTGTGACACCCATAACACATTTTACGTGGAAGGTAAGGGTGTCGTTTTTCTTTTGCTTCTGTGTTATGAAATTCCATTTTCCAAGTGAAACATACTGAAGAGGGTATCTGTCCTTCCCTATTGGTAGTCACATCATCTGTGTTAAAGTTAAAGAGAAAAAAAAGAGAGAAAGAAACAAAGAAAAAGACAAAAAGTTTCAAACCAAGGAAGGTGTTTATTTATTTTTTTTATTGAACATTCTGTGTTATAAACCCTGCAGGAAGAATATTATAGTTCCTTGTGGTTTTGATTTTCATGTTTCAAAAAAATAGATAATATTGACTATTATTTCATATATCCATTACTCATTTGTGTGGCAGTCTCTGAGAAATCATAAAAGAAAGTATTTCTTTGTCTCTTGATACAAGTATCACCAATTTGCATTTTGAAAAGGGCTTAGAAACAGATCGTTAATATTATAGTAACGATGACACTAAATGTGCAAGGTGTTTTTTACAGATAAATAAGCATGTTTTTATTTCTTTTACTTTCTTGTTTTAATTTGTGTATGAACATTTCACCTGAATTTCTGTCTTTGTACTGTGTGTGGTTGGTGCCTGTATGTTTATCTGTGCACTACAGGTGTGGTTGTGTTGGCAGAGGTTTCTATTCCACCAGGTCCAACAGCCATTTAGTCCCAAATAAGCACACAGAGGTCTACATTAATTATAAACGGATTGGTCTAGTTACTCAGGCTTCTTATTAATTAATTCTAACATCTTAATTTTTCCCATTATCCTTGCCTATGTTAGCCATGAGGCTTGGTACCTTTTTCAGCATGGCAGTCACATCTTGCTTCCTCTGACTGGATCACAACTACAAACTGAGCTTTTCTCTCACAGAATTCTCTTGTTCTTATTACCCCACTTCTACTTCCTGCCTGGTTGCGGTTGCCATACCTATACTTCCTGCTTAGCTACTTTCCAATCAGCATTTTATTAAACAAGCATAAGAAACAAATCTTTATATGGTAAAACCATTGTCCCACAGCACTTCCCTTCCTTTTTTTTTTCCAAAATAAGAACTCTGAATTGAATCTCTCTTGTTTAGCTTTCTTCCTGACTATTATCCATAAAACTTATAACCAACATTTGAAACAAAGAAAAATATCCATAATACATTTTTGGGGAATGTGGGCATAGTTTTCCAAGCTACTTCCTGCTGATTAGGATTGATGATAATCTTATTGGGACCTCAAGAAAATTTAGAATTATGATTATGTCCTGATTGGAGTATCCTGTGAGGCTTGATCATCTTAACCAGCAGTTCTTAGGTTGTTCTGGATGTAGAACTCAGACATCTGGGCCACTTGCTCTTATTGGAGATTTGTCAGGGGGATTGTCCTTGATCAAACCTTAGATTTTTTTTTCTTTCTTTCTTTTTTTTTTTTTTTTTTAGTTCAGAATGAATCCATAGCCTCTCATTTCCTGTGGAAACAAAAGCAAACCCTCTTCTTCAATGTAACATATCTTTTTATTTCAATTTTGAAGTCAAAGCATTTACAAAATGTTTGTTTTATTAATCCAGCAGCATTTATCTTTGAATGTCTTTTAGCAACTCTCATTCCTTTCTCAGCTGTCAAGCAATATAAAGACAACAAAACATACAGTATCTAGACTATCTGTGTATTTTTCATCTTTTCGTGGCTTTATTTTAAACTCTAGTTCATTTTATTTTTTATTTTTTGGCATTTGGAGACAGAGTGTCTCTGTGTATCTTTGGCTGGCCTGGAACTTAGTCCGTAGAGTAGGCTGTTCTTGAACTCACAGAGATCTGCCTGCTTTTGTCTCCCAAGTGCTGAGATTAAAGTTGTGTACCACCACACCTTGAAATCACAGAGATCTGTCTTCCTCTGCCTTCCAAGTGTTGGGATTAAAGGTATGTGCCACCATACCCAACTGCTCTCTTTTTTATTATTTTAAGTTTTCTTTTTCTATAAGCCTACATTCATTTTAAAACACATTTTAAACCATTTAGAGGTTTTTTGCCTTTGAATATATTTCTCCCTCTCTCTCACACACACACACAAAAAAAACAAACATGATTCTTTAATTTGCTAAGCATTGTGGCTATAATTAAAGGTGTGGCTTTGACAGCTGGACCAAGTCCAATTCCTTAGCTTTTTTTTTTTTTAATCTAAACTCATTGCAGAAGTACTGACCAGAGCCATGTTTATTGCCACAACTCTATGGCATTTCAAGGTCCCTGCCACCACCAAAAAGCATGCGATCAGCTTTTTATTAAGACCATTTAAGTGTTTTGTGGCAGGACCTCTTAAAGAGCTGCAAGGTTTTGCAGCTAAAGCTGAGTTAGGAAGCCTCTCTTAAATGAGAGCACTTGCCTGTAGCAAACAAAGCCCACCTGAGAAAATGTTGCTCTCAATAACCCGTATTTAACTCTATTATTTCTGTCTAGAATTACTTCCCAAATTGTCTCATGTGAGTGTCTGCATCTATGGCTGTCATGGGTGCATGAATGTCTGTGTGATTGTGTGTGTGTGTGTGTGTCTGTGTGATTTTGTGTTCTGTGTGTCAGTTTATCTCAGACTGTAGTCTCAATTCTTTACGGGATTACATATGACAGCAGTGATGCTCTCATTAACACAATAGATTCTTGTGGTTATAGTACCTGATAAATCATAATATCATAATATTTACTTAAGTAATTCTATCTTCATATACCTTAGGTTTCTGAATAAATAGAAAAAGATACTTCAGATTTAATACATAGTAGGTTTATGTCTATACATTCAAAAATAACAAATTTTATATATCTGAAAATTTTCTTTGAGCAAGTGTATAAAATACTGTTAGGTTATCAGTATATAGGGAGATTAAGCCACTGGAGGTGTGTTCTTCATGGTTCTGAAGTCATTAAAACTGACAGTAGAGAAAAATAAAAGTCTGTTGAGACATCATGATTTTTTAATTCATGAACTTGATTTTGTTTCTTACAAATAATTTACCAGTTTTAAGAAATAAACACAAATCAAGTATTAAAAAGTAAGTTTTTTTTTCCCATGGATAAATATTGTTTATTGGCTTGTTCTCCTTGGTTGGCTCAGCCTACTTTTCATACAACCCAGGACCATCAACCAAGACATGCTACAACACACAGTGAGCTGGACCCTTTCATATCAAACATAAATCAGTCTGATGGAGGCAATTTCTCAACTACCTTCTCCCCATCAACAGAGCTCCATCATGGCCCCATTTGCCTATACAACAAGATGCTCTAACACAGACCCTGGCTTATATCCTTTGAATGGGTCATTCACCTGTGTGGTAGATGCTCTCTGCAGACATTAACATGAGATAGAATTGGGTGTACATCATACTCCTTCTCCAGGATCTCACATCTATTAGTTATGGTTTGAGTGTGGCTTAATATTTGCCACAAAAGTTCATGTGTTGAAATTTAATATCTATTAGGAGTTGTTAGAACCTTTTAAGAGGGGAGGCCTCTTGGAACATTCTTAGATCACTCAGTCAGATGCTCTCAGAGGAATTAAGATCACTCTTCTGAGGCTCCTGAGCTTCCCCCAGGTTGACTTGTGATAAGAATAAGACTAACTTCTGAGAGCGCCTTGCCTCCCCACTTTGCCAATTGATCTTTCTCTGCCACATATACATCCTTCCCTCCACTCACCACCCAAAGCCAAACCGATGCCAGTTAAATGCTTTTGAATCTCCACAAGTATTAGTGAGTAAACCTCTTTTTGTTGTAAAATTATCCAGACTCAGCCATTTGTAATAGTAACAAATCAGATTAGTAATACTATGATAGGGACTTTGGTGGAGAAAAATGTCTAGCTATAGTCATTAGAACCTTTGTTAGTCACTGTGACTTCGGCTCCTCAACTGTACTGCCACCGAGCTGATTGGTGATTGGAGCATAGCAGTAATGTATCATTGGAAAGAAAGTTCTATGATTATGCAGCCTAGACCTTCATGTCACAGGCTCTGTTACACCAGAACATCTCTCTTAGCTTAGCCATGTGTTCCCATGGACCCGACAAGCAGCAAAACCAAGATTAAAAAGCACATGTTTAGTTCGAGCATATGTTTTGGTGTGAGACAAAAAAAAAAAGAAATGGTGGCCATGTAATAAAAAGTAAGTTTTTAAAGGTGCCTAACTATAAATTAAGTCATTACTATTATACTTCATAAACACTATATTTTCAAGTAATAGAGAGAACTTGCAGGTACATCCTGTGCTCCCCCATATGAACAATTGCAAAAGTGTTCAATCTTACCAGAAAACTGTTTTTATTACAAGTTTAAAATATTTATGTTTTATCATAAAAAAACACAACTGCCTTAATGTTGTGGAGAACTTAACCACCTTGAAAACCATTTTTAAATGATAAATAATAGCAACAATCATAGGAAAACCTGAAGAAAGTCTTATATTGTGAGATTTGAAAAGAAATATCCAGTGGAAGTGAAGAATGACACACTGTCCAGAAAGAAGAAAGAAACTCACCAGCATCTCTGTTCCATGAAGTTTGGCACTTCTCCCCTGCACAAGGTGGCAGGTCCCTATTTAGGGCCCAGCCTAATTGCCCAGGGGTGATTTGCTGCAGATCTGACCCAGTCACTTGTATTCTTTCTTTATTTTGCCCTCTAAATAGTCCCCCCTTTTCCAACAAGGCATTTTCCACCCAGTGTGCACATCTTACCATCTTATCTGCACCTGGTGATGGCACAAAGGCCTCTTTAAAAAAAAATAGGTTTTGACATTTTTTCTATGCAATTTAATATAATTTCTTTAAAAGTCTGGCAACCTCTTATATCAAATTACAATGTACTCCACAAGACAAAATCAAACACAATTGATTTTTTAAAAGCTCTTTTATACCTTAGAACCCTTGAAAAATCTATGAGGACATGACCTGTTTAAGAGTCTCAGAAGGTTTATTGCTTGAAAGAGCTGGTCTTCACACTTACGATCATATCACGGGGATGGTCTATGATTCAGGACAAAGGCTCAAATCTCTACATTTAACATAGGATATTGCACTATTCTCAATGTCTTTGCCTTTAGGCTAAATCTTTATGTTCTGATTATAGTATTTGTCTGAATGCTATTTACTCTTAGCCAAGATTCCAAAGACTATGTTTTCCCAAAATGATGATCAATAGTTGAACATAGCTTTAGAACCTCATTATAGTTTATGTAGAAAATTATAATTAGGTATAGCATACCTCTCAAACTTTCGAATGCATTGACTATTTGTTTCCCAGTTGGTAGGAGTATTTTGTGAAATTCTGGAGACTTTAGGAGTTCGAGCTGGAGGATGCAGTTCTCAATATGTTGTACCTGGTCACTCCTTGGGTTTTTCTCCCTTTCTTTTTCATATTTTTTTGTTGTTGTTCAAAACAAGGTTTCTCTGTAGCTTTGGAGCCTGTCTTGGTAATAGCCTGGTACTAGACCAGGCTGGCCTCGAACTCACAGATATCTGCCTTCCTCTGTCTCCCGAGTGCTGGGATTAAAGGCGTGGGTCAACTGCCCAGTTATTCTCTGTTTCTTGTCAGCCACAAAGTGAAGAGTCCTTTTTTAACTCATGCTCCTACAAACTACCTATTCTGTAACCTTCACCCTGTACCTGGAATGCAAGGAGTTATAATCATGGCATAAACCTTCCAGAACAAACCCCTTTAAAGCACTCTCTGTCACTACTATACAAAAGGAACTTAGCTGTCTTTTGAAAAGAGTCTAGTAGAAAACTTGAGATACTTGTCTTCTGTATTCGCCAGTAATCAGCGTCAGTGTTTCAGTGAAGTATTTTGTTACTATATGCATTTTTTCCTCAGCTATTGGTGTTTTTTTCCGTGGCATGTAAATCCTTACCGACAGTATCGAAAGTTCTTTCTAGAATTTGAACTTCTTTTCCATCTGAGGTATGGACTAGCTTTGGGGATTAATAATTTCTGGTGTATCTATTATTACGCAAGTACTCATAATTTGGGAGTTTGAAACAACAGTTTTATTTTGCATACAATCTTTCCAAAATTCCAAAAAGTACTAGTGGGTAGCCTAAACTCAATGCAGACATCAACAGTGTCTTTGAGCTGCTTATGGTAATTCTGCAGAACGATCTGTTGTAATTAGCAATGAGGACCTAAAGTAATAAAAATGCATGTTTTTCCAAATATGAAACATAAATGTATCTAAATGTACAAATTTAATGTTTTATTACAGTCATAGGACTTTGAAACATTACAAAAATTGTTGCTGGTTTTGTACGAAATTAATAAATGTTAACATTTATTGTAATATAAACATGGAAATTAAATTATGTATATTTGAGCAACTACTATGCAAAATTGAAAAACACTATAAATTAATAGTTAAGTGTATTTGATCTAGAGTAATCTCATACCTGTTATTAAATATATGAATTTTGGAAGTGTATGCAATCTCTTTAAAAATTATTTTCCCTATTTATTATGAGAGTAAATAGCAGTATATACACACATATATATGCCCATATATACACACTCATACCTATCTATATCTTTATCTATATCATCTTTACAATTTTTCATAGATAGTCATGACTTTCATAAAAAAGGTTGATATTTATTTTCTATCATGCTTTGGGTTTAAAAATATAAGTCACCTTTTAAATCAGAATGATTGGTTTCCTTACAGTTTAATGTCAGTGACTGTTATGGAACAAGAGCACCCATCTCATGAATATATGGAGAAGGGTTTGCTGTCTAAAAACATCATCTGGGATCTTATTAGAAATGTAATAGCACAGTTGAATTAAAGTTGTGGGCCATTGGGTCTAAGAATCTCTGCTTTAACAAGCTCTCCTGGTGATTCCATGTATGCAGAATTGAATAAAACAATGATCTTTATTGTACATCTCATCATTATCATTGTACTTCAGAATTCTTTATTGAAAGTTCACTCCATGATCATCTCATATTTGAATAATTAGTAGAAGGTCCATGATCATATTGCAAACTCTTAAAGAAGGCCCGACTCTTCTGTTTGCAGATATGGAAATTAAAGTGATCGTTGTGCTGCAAATTTTAGTGAATAAGCATGCTGTTTGAAGAATAAAAAATAGTTCATGGACATTGAAACGGAACAAAAGCAAGCTAGAAGATAGTTCTGTGATCTCATATGAAGTCAAAACGTTAATAACACACATAAATCTCTAAAGAATAAGTTATAAATGAAAATATGTTAAATAATAGACTGTGTAGGCTAACATATTCATAACTTGTTTATATAAGTAAGTGATATTTTTGTAACTATAGTGATATGCCACCTGATAGTGACAGATTTATCCATCTTCTATCATCTATCTGTCAACCTGCTTATCTGTCGTCTACCCACTATCTATCACACATTAACTGTCCATACTTTACCATATCTGATTCATTTACCTATTAAATGTTACCTCTATCAGCTATTTTCCATCTGACATTCTTGTATTTATTATCTGCCTTTTCCATGTCTGTTATAAATACCATTTTCGGTATAATTACATGGATTTTGCTACTTCTATTTACTGTTCTTGTCTTTCATTAGTCATTCACAATACAGTTAGTTGTAACACACTTTAAAACACCTTTTTCTGTGTCTTTCTTCTTATCCTTTCATACATTATAAACTAATTTGAATGTTAAAAAAGACCTTTAAAATTTATTTTAAGCCTTTTATTTTTGTTGTTTTAATTATGCACAGGTGTAGCATCTGTGGGGGTATATGCATGAGAGCGTGGGCTTTTACATAGTTCAGAATAGGGATCTAAATAATTTTAAATGCTTCTGTCCCACTGTAAATAACTGGCCTTGATGTGTGCTTTCCTTTATAAATTTCCATTTTGTGCTCTTCATGTAGTAGTGAGTCTTTGTCTAGGATATTTCCCTCAATACTTTGTCAAGTCAACCTAGAAAACCAATAAAGAACTACTTTAGTCCTTAGATAAGAAATGGGAATGTGCTTTTAGGAATACATCCACTTCATTATGGCATTTCAGTACCTAACATGGGACTTTTACAGATAGTTGTTTTACATTTAGGAAGGTTTATTTATTCTGGGCATATTTTGCAAGTACCAGGTTGAAAGGGCTATTTCACAGACAAGTTTTATGGGCATTTATGTTGGCCCTTTGCAAACAGTCAGTGTTTTACTGTTTATCAAATGGTGGAGATGTAGTAGGAGATTTGAGGGCATGGCACTAAAGGAGTTAGGTATTTCTATTACTGTTTAGTTGATAAATACCGTAAAACCATACGTGACTGTGTGTCACTACCACCAGTGGTTTATAGAATTGAACCCCATAGGTCTACCTACCTTGAAAGTTGGAATTAGTAAGGGCACCCCCTTGTCATTTAAGGATGAGTCAGCACAGGCTCCTTTGATCCCTATTTCTAAAACTTGCAGTAAGAAGTTGGAGAAAGAGACCTGGGTAAGACTGGCAGTACACACCAAGTGAGTTCAAGATGTTGCTTTAGAAAATGTAAGTGCTTACAATGGGCTTCAGTGATGGACATTGTGACTGAAATGGGCTACAAGGCAGCAGTGACTTTGAACATTGGATGATGTGAGGAGGCCACCACAGACAAGGCCTTGGTATCCAATTAAAATTGTCCTTTTCATAAGCTCCCTGCCTCTGACCATCACACACCATGTTTAGAGCAGAGTTTATGTTGTTAGTTCAGCTTTGATAAGATTGTGATATTCAGATTAAGAATGCCAGCTTGACTTAGTAATGACTACCAATAAATACTCAGAGGTACTCTTTGCTTGCATCAAGTGAAAAGAGCTACTAATTCTAACTGTGGAATAATAACAAGTAGAGTCCTTGTCATGACTTCATTGAGTAGTTTGGACATGTTTCCAGACCAGCAGTACAAACATCATGAAGACAACAAACATGCCTCCAACAATCAATCTAAATCCATCCCAACTAGTCAGACTTAGGCTTCAAGATGTTTCTCATTGTAGCTGCTGAAGAAAAAAAAAAAAACAGACTTACTTTAGCCAGTTTGCCTTTAGTATTTTTATCCACTTCTGTTTACTCTAACATTAAAATTAGCCATTCCTTAGACACACTTTGACATAGAAATAAACAATTAAACTCATTTAATTAATTAAACTCTTCGCTAAGTGGTGAACAAAGAGGCTGCAAAATGTCTATAATAAACTGAACTTTGAAGCAGAACAAAAAAACAGGAAAATATAAAACCTCTCTCTCAAGCATCAGTAACAGAAGCTATGCAGTTATGCATACAAATCTTTAATAGAACCTATACAGGTGTCTGTATACATCCTTAACAGGGAAGATTTGTAGCCATATGTACAAATCCTTAATAGATCTTTCCTTGTGGAAAGTCCCAAGATTTTTTAAGCACTGCTACTTTATAGAAAGTGGGCTGATTTAGTGAGAAAACTTACTTTTGATAGAGACTTATATTTTATTTGGGACACTTAGTATGTCACATATCATCAAGCCTTGAGGTAGGTTAAATATCAGTCCCATTTTACAAATCAAAAATCAAACAGCTGATGCTCATGAGTCTTATGGACAGGAAGAACATGGTCACTAATTTCGGATCCATCTAATGTTTGAACTTAATGCTGATGGGCTTTATGTTCCATTGGAGTGGGAACAGACTAGATGCTAAGCCTGTAATGAATTATGGTTACACAGAATAATCTATTAGCTCATTCCAAATATATTTACATAGAACTGAGGTGTAAAATTGTCAATTTGAAGTATAAAGTTTGTTGTTTCTCTACCTTTCAGGTAGAGTGGAACAGGACTAATTACTTGTGCAGAACCATAGAAAAACATGGGCATAAATGTAGACACAAATTATGCCTAGATTCCACAGTGAGCTAGTTCTAATCCCAGTCCAAGATGAAGATAAACAACAGTATGAGCTCAGGCTACCGAAGCTTAGTCTTCTCTGAAATTTTCCCTTAAATGATATTCATAAGCTTGTTTAAAGAGGAACTTTAAAGATTAAACTAGACATGAGGGTTGATGCAATCTTATGAAAGGGGCTGTGAAATTCTTACCATCAGAAAAACTAGTTTTGATATATTATGTAAGCTGAAAAAGGAACAACATAGCACACTGAAATTTCTACATGTTTCATATTTAATAAATATATTCAACGCAAAGCAATGTATTAACATGTATATAGAACATGTAATGTATATGTAACTTGCTTATATGTACATTTCTTCATGCATGTATTGATTTATATATGTGTAAAATACATATATATATATATGCAAATATAATTGCCTTGATTTTTCTTCATGCCTCATGAGCTATAATCTGTAATTACTCTAAATTTGCTGTAAGCATTATTTTATAGGATCAAAATAATTTCCTCATAACATATTTACAAAACTTTTGTGGAAGATTGGATATTCTGGCCTATATAGTTAAAGTCTGGGCAAAGATTTATTAATTGTTAAATGTCAAGATATAATTAGCAAAATATGTGAAAATGGAAATATGCAAATTTATAGGAAACTGAGAAACAGGAAACAATCTGGGAGAATTTATGTACAGAAAAAAAATAAAACCAATTTATATAAGGAGTAATATTTTTATTCCATCATTTTATACATGTATGATATTCATGGATATATGTAATTCCTGAATCAAACTGATTATTGGACTATCATTATCTCATTTTAATAGTGATTACAAAATAATTATACTACTAAGTATACCACTTAGCACAGGCTTTTTACAATATATCAGAAATTAATCAGGCAAAAGAATTAATTTTTAAAACACTTCTGTAACTATTCTTACGTTAAAATTAAAGCAGATTAAGAAAATGTAGTGGTAGTAAGTATAATAAGTCATTGTATGACTATTAAAAAGATAACTGGAAAATGAATCTCAGCATATAATTACTTTTTTAATTGAAAATTAGCTTTTGTCTGTTTTAAAACAAAAATATAAAAATATATTGCTAGAAAATAAAAATAAGTCATAATTTTAGTGATGTATCAAAGTATAAAATCCAAATTACTTCCAAAGAAGATAGATGCTTAAAAGTCATAGAAAAAAGATCGCTTAGGTCATAAATCAATGTATCTATAGATGATAAAAATAAAGTATTGTCAATGAAAATTTACTCCATTTGCTTTCTTATATCAGTATAAGAAAGCTATTTTATTTTTATGTAAATATCTCATTTGTCATTATGTTAGCTTTGAGAATTGTGACTTTAAATTATATTTAGAAGTTCTTAGAAAATAAATGCTTAATTCACTTAAAGCTTTTGAGGTCTATTAAAGCTTTCATTCTAAATTACCCAAAATCACATGACATGTGAGAAATTCGAACAGGGTATCTAGGCATTTGGCAACAATGACAAGGGTCAATTTCTGTGATCATGAAAGTTACACGTCAGATAGCGCACATTATAAGTCAGGGCATACAAAGCACATGCATGCTGAACAGTCATGTGCAGATGTGAACGAAACATGCACAATGTACTCATTTGCCTCTCGTAAGTGCTGGCAGAAAACTTAGTCAGAGAAAAATAGAGACATGCTAAGGATGTACACCAGAGTAATTTAAATATTTGGTGTACCATGTGCACTGGTGATTTTGTGAGGCACTTGAAGGCAAACTCAGTTGTTTATGCTCAAGTACATGTCTAGAACAAAACAGATTATTGATTAATTATGAGAGCACTTTTAAGTAAAAGGGTGGTGTAATCTATATATCTTAGATAATAATTTTTTCTCACTACTTAGTACTGCATTAAATACACATTCATTAAATAAGATATTCAGAACCTTTAACCAGAAAGGAGGCCAATTAGATAAATAAAGTAAATATTGTGATTCTTGAAATTTGACCACAGAAGAGAAAGTGTATGTAGCTTAGGAAATGCATGAATTTCAATATATTACCATTGATAAGGTCACATAATAAAAAGTTATTTATAATTATAAATTTATAAAAATGATTTTATTTAATATGAAGTACATTAACATACTGACCGTCTAAATTGCTCAATATAAATATATACATTTTCATGTAAAAAATATATGCTTGTGACACATTTTATAATAATATAAACATATATTTAACTGATTTGAATACAATATCCACATTAAATTGTTTAACCCAACAGAACAAACAAGCAATGTTTACTTTGTATAAAATCGATTGTATATTTTGATAGTTTGAGAAGAATGTATGATAGTGGAAAAAGTAAACATAAAAAATTTTGGTAAGCTCTTACCACTTTGTAAAAACCCCATGTGTTTCACCAGTAAGAAGCAAACAAACAGATCTTTGAGGACATAAATCTCTTATACATTTCAGTAGTCAAATGCTCCTCTCTCATCTATGGAGATACTTTCCGACAGTCTTGTGGGATTCCTGGAACTGGGGACAGCACACACATACGGCTGTAGGGAAGTTTGTACACAGGTGTATATGCTGAATAAAGGGATGAAGGGATGGCTCGTGTTCTTGCAGGAAAGTCGGGGGGGCACAGCACTTGATCAAACTCCATTAACTTTAAAACATGAGTTGCTTATTTCTTTTGTTTTACTCTGGTATTTGTGGGCTGTAACTTAACACACTGAACTTAACCTACTAAAAGCAAAGGTCTGGAAGATGTTAGACTGTCCCAGGACTGGTACAGCAAGCTCCATAAAGGGAGTTGTTTGGAAAAGAACGGTTTTCTATGTTCAGATCTTAACACATACATCTTGTAGGCAACTAAAGGGATGGGTATAGACTTTTTACACTTTTGATCTTCATTTTCTGAGTTATTTTGCAATTGTTGATATCAATAATGTTTCTTTCCACCCAGAACATGCTTAATAATCCCATTTGATGATGATGTAGTGACTCCTAAATACTGAGCGTTTCTTTACTAAGAATGCTTTCCCAAGTTCTTGGTACCCTCTTCCCCTTTATACAAATTCCTATGCTAGTACTTTCTTATATCTGAAATTATCTTTTCATCTTTTTATCAATATATTCATGCACACATCTAAGGTGTGCACCCTCTGCTTAAGAAATAAGAAATTCTTACAAATTGATATTCATGTCTTAATGATGATGCTGAGCAATGTGTGATCAGCTTCTCATTACTTTATAATGTCTTTCATCTCTTCCAAGGGATTTAGGCAATTCTCCTGTCCCTAGCTGCTTGGCTCAGTATGTAATAGCATATTTTTGCACAAATCTCACGAACAAATTTATCAAGGTTTCACCTGAATGAACTTCATCACTTCTGTAGAAGAAATTCTTAAATCATGATTACTGCTATTTCGATGATTATTTCCTATATAGTATTTATTTAGTTCCTGTTATGCAGAAAATAGCTTAATATTTCAATCCCATTTTAGTGGCCTTATTAAGAATAAATGCCATGTAACGTATCTATCCCCTTAAAAGTGATCATTGTACACTGCTAATAGTTTTGAAAAAGCTCTAATACATTGCTGATGCATGCTGTTCCCAAAGTCTGCAAGGGCTTTTCACAAACTCAGCTGTCTGATATGGCGAAAATTTTTTGAATGGCAGTAACTAAAGTAAACTGAGTTGCTCGCTAGCCAATGAAAGATCTATCATTTACATTTTAGGTCTACTCCAGTGACACTGACACTGAATAGCACAAACTGTGCAAAGGAAATATGTTTATTGTAGACAGGCAAGAATTAACTAACAGAAGTGTAATATCTATGGTGGGGAACAGGATCTTTCTGTACATGTCCTTACCTCACAAATTTGAAAACAGGGCCTCAAAAAGAATTCCACTCCGAGCTTTATGTATTCAGAAAAATATATTTCAATTATTTCAGGAGTTGCAGCAAATACGATTTGGGTGTAATTAGCTTAAAATTTTATAGATTACAGCAAGTTCATCCTTATTCCCTGATGGGTTGCTACAGTTTTGCCTTTTTCTGTGCAAAAACTGTTAGAAAACAAGGGCAAAGCAAGATTCACCAAGAGCATTTAGATTGACTTTGTTATTTTTCTTATTGCCATGATTAAATACCTGACAAAAGCTATTTAAAAGAGAGTTTGTAGCCGGGCGGTGGTGGCGCACGCCTTTAATCCCAGCACTCGGGAGGCAGAGGCAGGCGGATCTCTGTGAGTTCGAGACCAGCCTGGTCTACAAGAGCTAGTTCCAGGACACGCTCCAAAACCACAGAGAAACCCTGTCTCGAAAAATAAAATAAAATAAAAATAAATAAAAAGAGAGTTTGTTTTTGGTCACAGTTAAAAAGGACTGTCCATCATAGTGGAGAAGTGTCTACAGCAGGGACTTGAAGCACAAGGAAAGCATGGAAAATGATTGCTGGGGCTAAATAGCTTTCAACTTTTTATATAGTCCAGGACCACAACCTCCAGCATGGTTCTGCCTCCTTTGGAGTGTGAGTTTTCTCTTCCCAATTAACCTAATAAAGATAATCCATCACAGATGTGATCAGTGGCTTGTAGGCAGTATCATAAATCCCATCAGCTTGACGAGCAGTATTAACCATCTCAATTTTTTTTCCCTCTACCACAGTTTAAGAAAAAAAATACAATTTGAGAAATAAAATAAGATTTGAGAAAAGATATTAAAATCTATAAAGCTGTGGCAAAGTTTAGACATCTCACACACAGATGACAGGTTTTCACTCACGTATTTTCAACAATTATTTAGTTATCTTCAGAGACTGCTGTATATGAAAAGCAGCTGATAACAGAAAAACGGAAGGTCATTCTGTTTAGAATACAGAAAGTTGCATAGACCAATGACTCCCAGTGAACTTCTCTGCAATTTTTCTGCAAGTGATTATATATAATTAGGAGAAAGAAATATGTTTCAAATAAAAGAAGCTATGTTTATTTAGACAGTAAAAATATAGTTGAACTGTCAAAGCAGGTAGGACTCAAATTCCCAAAACACTTGTACTAATAGAATTTAGAAGTGGAAGGTTGACCTCGTGGATCTCCTTGCCTTTCAAGCAGCTCAAGGTGCAGATGGCCAAAGCTGGAAGAATATAGGCTAATAACATAGTTTCATCATTATAAATATGAAAGTCGTGACTTCGTATCCATGAAATATCTAAATACCTTGAATTAATTAAAAATGTGGTTATATGTTAGAAGTCATTGCAATTTTCTCTTGGCATAAAAACTTCTTTAAAAATTTTGCTTGTATTTATTTAGGGGTTTAAATACATATATACATTGTCAAATTATCAAGTAAAAAGACTTATAACGCCCATCAATTCATACATTTAATAATTTATAGTGTCTTTAAATTTTTCTCTTAGTTTGACTAATCTGATTCATGATTCTATGCATTCACACATCAGATCACACGCTCTGATACAGTTATAACCACACAGACCAGCGATCTTTGCTTGGGCTCCTCTCACTACCATTCCATTCTCTTCTTTCAGTAGTCTCACCTGTTCAGATTCCATGTGTAAAGCATATCAAATGGCATCGGTCTCTCAATACCTAGTTTATTTAATATAAAATTCCGCCCTTCAGAGTCACTGATCTTGTCGCAAGTAGTAGAATATCACATTTGTCTCGACGTTGGCTGTTTTGGATTATGTATAGTCCTTTCGAGCATCACCTTATTTGAGCATATATGGTTCCTAAGTTTATACATGTATCTTTTCTATTGTCCTCTGTTGGGAGCAGTGAGACCTGAGATCCTGAATTTCTTGTAATCCCCTGATCTGAGAGCCTACAGCTGCTCTGAGCACGAGAACTTCCGGAGTTCCTGATGGCAGGAGAGTGGTTTCTGGTGGGTTTGGCTGGGGCGTGGCTATCTCTATATAATCTGCTCCTGAACACAATAAAGGGGGCATTCTTGGGGAATTCAAGGATGACCCGTGTTGCTGTCTCTCTGTCTGTTTGTGTCTGTGTATTTTAACCTCCAGCCCCTTGCCCGAAGCTCGCGGACTGGGCGCCAGAGCACAGAGCGCAGACACGGGGGCGCGGTGCGCGGCAGTCTTCATGTCAGAGTGAGCATGGGAGTATATTCTTTACAGAATTGAAGCAACTTCCTGCAGATGAATAATCACGCATGTGATTACTATCTTATACACTATCGTTTTTATTTTATGAAGAACTTTCATATTCCTCAAAATGTCAGTTACATTTTTATTGTTATCATCAGCACACAAAGAATAGTAGTAAAATTAGTGCCTTTCCCACCAATATTTGGTAAACTGAATCAGTTATATAGTTTTTGAAGGAAAAAAAAAGATTAAGTTATCAAGGAATTTCTTATTTGATCTTTGTTTAATGGGCTCAAGGAGAGAAAAAGACACATGACAAGAGAAAAAGGACTATTTGAAGTCCAGTGTCCCTATATGATGTACTGGCTTCTCTTGGTTTCTGCTCATGATTTCAGAAATGACATCATTTCTGAACTTGGAGATTATGCAAACATGTAACATCAGATGGGGAATCACTCAGTTTCCTGAACCCTTTATACTTTTAAGTACAAAAAAGTCTTTTTACAAACATTTCCACGTCTACATATGTATAATTTCTATTTTATTAATCAGAATTAGTTTGTGTGACTGTGGTGGTTTGAATGCAAATGGCTTCCACTTTCATTCTTAAATGCCATTAAGAGTGTTGCAATTGTTTCAGTAGCTGTGGCCTTGTTGGAAGAGATGTGTCACTAAGGTGGGCATTGAAGTCTCAGAAACTAAACCTAGTCCCAATGGCTCACTCTTCCTTTCTGCTACCTGAATGTAGAACTCTCAGTTACCACTGCAACAGCATGTCTGCGTGCATGCCACTGCTGAACCTCGGAAATGCAAGACAATTAATTACCAATTAGAGATTTAGCATTGTAAGAGATGCTGTGGTGATGATGTTGCTTTGCAGCAATAGAAACGCAGACTAAGACTAACCCTATTACAGTTTATCCCCCAGAGTTTTAGTTATTTTCCAAAAGCAATTAAAACAATCAATAAAACAACAAAATCTAGAAAACAAAATACAACACCCCCAAATAAACAAAAACCAAAAAAGCACCACACTGTATCAATATACTATCACACCAAAATAACCTGTGAAATCCGGTTTTTGTTGGATAGCTACTCCTGCCTTTGAGACCTCTCCTGGAGTGGTCTCACTCTTCTGTCAATCATTGAGTTTGTACTCTCAGAAGTTATAAATGACAGTTCCCTTTTGGATGAACTTTATTCTAGTGGCTAGGTTTACAGTCATTCATTCATCTTTCAAACACTACAAGATAAAATATACTAAGATAAAACAAAAACTACCACATTGAAATAGTACAAGCCAAACCAAAAGAAGGAAAAGTGTCCAAAAGAAGGCACAAGGGTCAACGACCCAATCAGAAAGTATTGTAGTCTAGCATGCACCCACTAAATGTAGACCTAATTCCCATCACTTAATTCTTTATTCTCGCATATATGTATAACAGGTGAATTCATTTGCAAACTGTTATTGCAGTTTCATAGATTGATGAAATCTTATTTACAGTTTACATAAATTATAATTTAGTGAAACTGCACAATATGGAAACTTTCTACATAAATATTAATTCAAGCTTTACTATCATTATATAATAATTATTACAATAATTGAATGTACTCAAAATTAACTTGTTATTTTTTTCAAAAATCACTTAATTGTGCTCACAATAATCCTACTGAGCACATTTTATAATTGTCTACACTCCAGCCATAAATGAAAGACATTTTAAAATGTAATAATTTGAATGTACACTTAATTTCTACTGTCAGCGACTCTTACAAGCAAATAAGATGTATATTACACTGTACTTTACAAATGCTGAATTACATAAAGTATAAGAAACTTTGTACTGGTAGTTATGTATTTTCATCATTCTCTTGCTGTCTAGAATTGCCCTATTTAATTGGAAATTAAAGCTGTCATTTTCTTATTGATAGTGAATGTGTTTAACCTGATCATGCCCCAAATAAATGCCACACGTTGAATGACTAACATTAATCTAGCATTCATAAAGACTCTCAGATATTAGCTTTATCTTTTAAAACTTCTAGTTTTCTTGGAGATAGAATAACTTTTTAAATTAAGAATCTAAGAAAAGAAATCTGAATAATGGGATGTCTCTAAAACAAGAAAGATGAATAGAAATTGGAAGTGCTGATGATATATAATGGGGAAAAAGAGTTCCGCATAGAGAAGCATGCTATTTCTTAACATAATTAAAGTGCTCATAAAGAAAATGAGTTTAGATTTATTGTGTGACACTTCAAAGAACAAAACTACCATTGTTGAAATGAGAATATCTATTTTCAATTTAACAGAGGCATTTGAAATGATAGATCTCTTCCTTAAATGCAATGTTCAGTACAAGGGATTGAACTACTTCAACCTTGGTCTTCAGGTTTTGTTCGTGTGTGCGTGTGAGTGTGTATGTGTACATATGGGTTTGGGTGATTATTTTCTTACAGTATATTGTAGTAGATGTACATGGGAAATTATCATATGAAATGACTTCTAAAAACATCAAATTTGAGATTTACTTATCTTCCAGAGAATATTACAACATTTGGAAGAGTGGAGAGATAATGTTGGGTAAGGTAATTCACTGAAGAATAAACATTATTAGAATTCAAGCATAGAGAAGTCTCCATAATTCTAAATATTCAAAGTAACTAAAACTAAATATTTAACAAAGAAGAATTGGAAAATGACAAAACAAAAATAGCTTATCACATTATGAATTGACTCTGCTGTTCAGTATTATAAGATGCTCACAACTGAACTAAATAATCATTGAAATCACAGAGGTCACATGTACTAAGGATTAAGTGATGTTTTTCTATATACATGCATATCTTTTGTCTGAAGCATTTGCTATTCCATTGGGGAAATTCAAATTCTGCTTTATCTTTGGTTTTGTTTGTATATTCTCTTTGAAAACTTCACAACAAATTTTTGTTATCTATAGGCCCCATACTATAAAATAGGACTCTTAGTTAAGGTTTCTGTTGGTGCAATGAAACATCATGACCAAAAGAAACTTGGGGAGGAAAGGGTTTATGTGGCTTACACTTCATCATTACAGCCTATCCTTGAGGGAAGCCAGGACAGGAACTCAAACAAAATAGAAACCTAGAGACAGGAGCTGATGCAGAGATGCAGAGACCCATGAAGGGTGTTGAATACTGTATTGTTCCTCATGACTTGATCAGACTGTTTCTTCTAGAACCTAGAACCACCAGCCCAGGGATAACCCAACCAAAATTGGCTGAGCCCGCCCATATCAATCAGTAATTCAGAAAGAGTTCTGACCGCTCAGTGTGGCACCATTCACAAAAGCCTGGACCATCCAACACCAGTCACTAAGCAAGAAAATTCTCTCGCGAACTTTTCTTCAGTGCAAGCTGATGGAGACATTTGTTCAGTGAAGATTCCCTCCTAGAGTATTCTCCCTTTTGTTAAGTTTCACAAACATATCATCTGACACGTAAATTACATTTAAGTACCTCATACAGACATCGGTAAAGTAAATGGACTGCTGTAGGCTACGGTGAGTCTAATTTAAAATTATGATAAAATTATAAAAAAACATATTGGGGCCTAGCCTTAAATAGTAGCACCAAAACAAGTTTACACATCTACACATGTATTTTAATCTGGTTTTGAGTAAAAGTTAGGAAATGGAAATTTTAAAATCTTTCTAAATTTGAATAAAAGGAGCAAGTTAAATATAAATTCATCTATAACACTGAAGATGAATTAAAAAAAAAGAAAGAAAGATTGAGTAATTTATCTGAAAATTTCCTCAAACCTAGAATCATATTACATACCTGCAAAGCCAGCAACTGTGAGGCAAAGTCAGGAAAATTAACAATTCAATATCATCCTTGAGGCAAACTTATACTACATGATCCCTGCTCAAAACAGTAGAAATAAATAAAAACAAACGAATTATATTTACTCCTATTTACAAGGTCAAATTATTATAAAATTAAACATTAGCTAACGAAAATATTCTTCTGAAAATTATCAAGCATTATGAAACTAATGATCAATTGCCCTTTAAAGAATGAAACCTCCTAAGGGTATGTGAATGACTAACAGTATTCCAAATTAATTATATTTCCCTAAATTGGTAGAACATTTCAATTCAGGTTGTCAGGCCTAGTGACAGCAGTCCCTCCTTGCTAAGCTTTCTCAGGACCCAACAGTACATATTGTTATTATCTATTTTTTTTCTTAGAGTTTCAACTTCCTTTTATTAGCTTCCACCGACAATATGTTTCTTAACTTCTTAGACTATTCATGCTGTATATTATTATATACACAGCTTTAGACATTACATTAAAACAAGCATTGTCACTGATTCAACTACAATAATCTTATTCATTGGGATTCAAACTTTTGTTGAAATTAGCACTTCCTCAATAGTTCCAAGACCACACCTTCATGTCTGTTCATTGACTCTTCAATTTCTATGGTCTCTGTTCTGCTTTTACCTTTTTTTTTTCCTCATTAGACTTCAAAGTTTATTACTTTAACTTATTATTATCTCAAAACACTTATTTGATAATCATTTAGACATGATTATACCTGCTTTCTTATCAACAGATTAATGAATGTGTGTAAATTTCCACGTGTAATTCTTTATAGTTTTTTCAAATTATGATAATGTGCATTATTATAGTCTTAAGCTCCCTCTGTGAAATATTTCAAACATATCAGATATAGCCATTCTGTTATTTCACAAAAAATGCATATAAAATCAAATTTTATTAGCATCCTCATTACATTTACAATTATAATAATCATCACTACTTTCTAAATTTTAGAGATTATATAGACAATATTCCCTGTTTACTAACAGAGATAATGGTTTACATGTATCCTTCATGGATAAAATTCTGTAAGGGCTTTTAATAAAAGCCAAGCACATAGTTACATAACATTTTTTTCAATATCAAACATAATGATTGTTATTTCAGTATTTATATATTATAATCAATTCTACAGCTCAACAATTGTCATCAGCATAAAAAATATACGATATTGCCTGCCATTTTTAAAATACCAAAATTGTTTTGGCTGACACCAAAATGACGCCTTTTCTTATCTCTGATTTCTCACTCCAGTCTTGACACTGGTGACATTTCAGCAATCTCCTCACAATGTTACAAGACTGTGCAGGACATATAGGACAAAGTGTGAGGAGATTTGCTACTGGTCCAATTAAAATGAGCATCTTTAGCTGTTAGGAAATGACAGTGCTGTGGTGCTGTGGAGAAAAAAATAAGGTAAAAGGAGATGCTGGTTACTGGCTAAGTGTAGAGAAGAAGCCAATTGTCCATGCAGGAGGCAGGTCTAATAGAGCCTTTTTGTGAGTTCTGAGCTCAGCACCTTGCATGTGTTTTCTCATTTTATGTAATCATCACATCAATGCTACTAGTAGGTACTATTTTTATTCCAGTCTACAGATGGCTGAACTGAAAATCAGGGAATTAAGTGGTAACGACACAGTTTCTGTGTACAAGAGCCAATTAAAGCAGTCATTTGCCTGAAATCACGAAGAGAGTTCAGATTTTATTTATTCACTAGTTAAGAAGGAGATAAATAAGATAGACTATGTAAAGAACTCTCTTTTTTTTAAGAAGCAGCAACAAACATTCACACACTGAAATTGTCTGATTTATTATTTCATTTTAAGAAATAAAATTCAATTTTATTTAAATTTAGTACAGTTGTAACAGTGATGGATATTAATCAATTAGAACATTAATCTTTTCTTTTACATGTCTTAAATCATCACCCTTCAGGTCTTTTCTATGTATTATCTAATAAAATCTACAAATGCAGAAGGAGAAAATAATGTTACATTTTTTAAGAACATCCTATTTATCCATGTCCTGTTACAATTTCTAAATTCCAGTGTACATAGATTCTGAAAGCTCGAATAAAAAGATTCACTGTATCGATTATCAATCTAGGATTATGCTTTATACAAGTCTGGTCTTGCTCTTCATTCCACAGAAAAAGGATAATAGAATTGATTTCCAAGTTAAGAGCAGAGATGTTTGAATCTTTTTAGAACCTTTTATTGAGTGTGCCCCTAGAAAATATATGCATGTGGCCTGACTACTTACATTCCTAGGAATCAAACTTAACCTGGAGATAGAACTCATAATGCTAGCTGATCTTGAGCCGCCTAGGCAAATCTGCAACTTCAACAGAAAAGTGACTTGTAGTGCCTATGAACATCAAAATCTATGGGAATTAGCAAATTAATGTATAATCAAGTATTCTTTCTACTCATTCAACAGAGACGGAATGCTTACATATGTCTTGGAAATTGCTTTCTTTCTTAGACATTTGTCACGTCTCCGGAAGCAATGAAAATATTTCCTTGGAATATTAATTGAATGTTTTCCATGTGCACCCCAATGCGATGACCACAATACCTATGGTTTTCATAATGGCTTTGCGGAGGTAATGGCCAACCATGCTGAGAAAGCATGCCTTTCAATGTCCACTGTGTCAGACTCCCACTAATTCAATCTTCAGAACACTTTTTATTGGAATGTGTTTAATTTTCAGTCATAAGTGTCTTTGTTCAATGTATTTCCAGTGCATTTAAGTTTTTGAGGCAAATATTAGATTAGGATATTAAACAATACTATAGCATCCAATTTGGTAGCCAACTAGGACACCATAGCAAGTTTTACAATGAAATTCATTAAATGATTAGATGAAGTGAGATATCCAAAGGTAATTTCACGGCGGTTTTACTTTACTTCTTTGTTAGATTTGTACTAGCTGTACAACATTGCCGAAGAGGGCCAGTGCCTTCATAGAACTTGAGAACACTTGTTACTATTTTAAACTGCTTTCCATTGGGAAGTCACTGCTGAAATAATCTATTAGCATGTTTTTATCTAGCCATACTTTCTGATGAACAGCAAAAGAATATACTTTCAAGGAACAACTTCAGAAGGATGTCAGAAAACTGTCAGAGGGATGGTATTTATATAAAACAGACAAGTGATATCAGCAGAGGTCAGTCTTCCTATCCCACCTGAAATCATCTTCATATCATGGTACCTTTAATCTCTCAGTAATAGCCTGTGTCTAGAAAATCTTCTGTTTTGCCTTTTTTGTAGATGATCATTATGGCCAATAACTAGAACGTAAATTTGCAAAGAGTGCAGTAACTTAGCCTACACAACCTGCCTCCCTGAGGTTGCCAGTACAGAGTTCCAGATTTTGTGATACACAATGCATTCATTCAAGCAGATATACAGATAACAATATATATTTATAAGATTAAAAAAAGAAAAAAAGCAAGCTTCCTCTTTGCTCCATGTCTTCAATTAAAGAGTATTTGGTAATGGATAACAATACAATTTAGACATAACTAAACAGAAATCCAACAACAGTCTCTTTAGAGATTAATGTCCAATTTCTTAAAAATACTTGATTGATCAAGTACATAATAAAAAATAAGATGAAAATAATACATAAAACTGAACAGTTGATGTATAGCAATTTTATCATAGCTGGGGCATTATAATGAAGATAAATAATTTCATTTATCTGTAACTATGTTATGTGGGCACACAATGCTTTGCTTGCTTATTTATACATAAAATATTTTCTTAAAAATGTGATAGGATATTTAATATTAATCAACCACATTGTAGCATTCCTTTTTCTCTCTTTCCATCTCTCTCTCTCTCTCTCTCTCTCTCTGTCTCTCTCTCTCTCTCTCTCTCTCTCTCTCACACACACACACACACACACACACACACAGACACACACAAACACTGTATGCAGCTTTGTATACAGTTTCAAACAGCATTTATGGAGGTGATTTATGTCATCTATTCCTGTGGAGGTATGCACGCACATGATGTTGTATAGCTTAAAAAAGACAAGTGTTTTCAAAAACTGATTTTTTAAAATGTACATATTTGCCTAACAAACATATTAAAAGTTTAATCAGAATTGTATGATTTTTACACTAATTCCATGCAATAAAGTTCTGTGGTCAACAATTTAAATTTAAATTGTTTGATGGAGAGGTTGTGGAGAAAGGGGTACACTCATCCATTGCTGGTGGGAATGCAAACTTGTGCAACCACTTTGGAAAGCAGTGTGGAGGTTTCTCAGGAAATTCGGGATCAACCTACCCCTGGATCCAGCAATACCACTTTTGGGAATATACCCAAGAGAGGCCTTATCATACAACAAAAGTATATGCTCTACTATGTTCATAGCAGCACTGTTTGTAATAGCCAGAACATGGAAACAACCTAGATGCCCTTCAATTGAAGAATGGATGAAGAAAGTATGGAATATATACATATTAGAGTACTACTCAGCAATAAAAAACAAGGACTTCTTGAAGTTTGCAGGCAAATGGATGGAAATAGAGAACACGATCCTGAGTGAGGTAAGCCAGACCCAAAAAGAGGAACATGGGATGTACTCACTCATATTTGGTTTCTAGACAAAAACAAAGCACATTGAGCCTCTAATACGTGATCTTAGAGAAGCTAAATAAGAAGGAGAACCCAAAGAAAAACATATAGGCATCCTTTTGAATATTAACCTTCATCAGGCGATGAAAGGAGACAGAGACAGAGACCCACATTGGAGCACCAGACTGAAATCTCAAGGTCCAAGTCAGGAGCAGAAGGAGAGAGAGCATGAGCAGGGAGCTCAGGACAGCGAGGGGTGCACCCTCACACTGTGACAGTGGGCATGTTCTGTCGGGAACTCACCAAGGCCAGCTGGCCTGGGTCTGAAAAAACCTGGATTAAAACCGTCTTGGGAAAAAACATAGAGACAATGAGGACTACTGAGATCTCTAGAACAATGGCAATGGGTTTTTGATCCTACTGCACGTATTGGCTTTGTGGGAGCCTAGGCAGTTTGGATGCTCACCTTACTAGACCTCGATGGAGGTGGTTGGTCCATGGACTTCCCACAGGGCAGGGAACCCTGATAGCTCTTTGGGCTGAAGAGGGAGGGGGACTTGACTGGGGGAGGGGGAGGGAAATGGGAGGCAGCGGTGGGGAAAAGACAGAAATCTTAAATAAATAAATAAATAAATAAATAAATAAATAAATAAATAAATAAATAAAAAGTCAGTTAGACATGACAAAAAAAATTTAAATTGTTTGAGATACTAGATTTCACAATATATTATCTTCCTTGATATACAAAAAAAGGCTTACGTAAGTATGGCAATAGCAAAATTCAAAACCAAGAATAATTTTGATAATAATTGACAAAACATTTAATTAGGAAATTATTCAAATTAGTGTTGAATACATGTGTTCCAGAACATTTTTCTCAGTCATAAAGCTATATGTTATCATAACACAAAATAAGGATGAATTGAGAAAAAATATCTTATATGCTTAACAGTAGAAAATCCAAAAATTAATAAACTTGTTTGGAGGGAAAATTACATTATGTCACAGTAAATAAGGAAATGGGGCAATGCAAAATAATTTTATTAAGTAAAGTACTATTTTATTCTATTTATAATGCATAATGTAAATATAATTTAGCATAATTAATATCATTTCGTTTCTTAATTAGGTTCTGTTTATCATATTGCATAAATTGTATTTATATACTCTCTTGTTATCATAATTTAAAAGGAGTTTAAAATTATTTTTATCAGTCTGTCTTAGTTATTTTATAGCTTATATATGCTTTATAAGTTATACTGTGGCATTGTATGTTTTGGGTTTTGATACAGGGCATGTTTTATTTAGAAAACATGGGAACTACATCATGAAACTTTTTCTTACACATGGTTCCTGCAATGTGTATAAATATCCAGAAGCACAGAAAGCCAAAGAGAAATATGTGGTCCCTTACCACTTAAGCAAAAAATATGTGCTGTATGTGATCAGCTTCAGAAAGGGAGAAATCTTTGTAAGCAGTGGACAGATTTTCCTAGTCTCATCATGTTTCATCGGTTAAAGATGTGCGGTTCTTTCTATTTAAATTGTTCTTGAGATTAAATGTTGATGCAATATAGTTTCAACATATGATATTTATAAATGCATTTATACTTTTCAGTTTATACTTATTGTTTTATTGTTTGTTTTGAAACAGGGTCTTACTATCTATATAATGTAGGCTAGACTCAATCTTGTGATCCTACTGTTCCAGCTTCGGAATGCTAAAATTATAGCTGCATGCTACCATGTCTGGAAATTCCTTAATTTACTTTTTAATTTTATTCTTCATTAAAGGTGATACTAAATTAACTTAATTATACAAATTTAATACTTAAATCATTCATGTTTGAAACAAGTATCTTGTCATAATATTCACAAATTTCCTTCTGTGGGTTCAGGGTATGATATATTCTTTGCAATTTAGAGAAAAGATATAAGGAAAGAGTTCCACAATGACACGGGCTTGATATTGCACAATAATTTATCTCTGTGCTGTTACTATTGGATGCCCTGATGTAGTTTTTCTGACCAACCCTTCTTCTATTACAGTTGCAATTCTTCATATCATAATTTATTAGTTCTAGGCTGTCATATATGAGAGCAGCACACACTTGGAATCTTAATGCCTGACACACATTCATTTTCTGACAGTTCTGATGGGTCAGCAATCTTTTGCGGTTTAGCTGAGTCCTCTGCAATACCGTAGTCAAGGGTCAGTTAGCATGGCATTTTCATTCAAAATCTTGGCTTTGAAAGGTTCTATTCACTTCCAGCTCAATCAGGTTATTGGCAGAATTTATCATTTGGTTTAATTCATAGCAGTGACTTTTTTTTTTGTCATTAGCAGAGAGAGGAAACTAGGAAGTGAAGCTAGAGCAAAGAGATTAGTAAGATGTAATTGTAAAATGAGAATCACAGGCTCACACTGCTATTTTCTAATGATCAAAAATAATTCATATTTCTATTAACAATAAGCAATTGTTTTGAGAATGAAAAACAGACATTGATACATCAGATTCCAAAGAAGTTCAAAGCTGCTGTAATGGAGGAAGGTCATTGGTTAAAAAATAAAGAAACTGCTTGGCCCCATAGGTTAAAACATAGGTGGGAGGAGTAAACAGAACAGAATGATGGGAGGAAGAGGAAGTGAGTTCAGAGGCCATGCTTCCCTCTCCTGGGCAGACACGATCAAGCTCTGGCCCAGGATGGATGTAGGCTAGAATCTTCCCAGTAAGCACACCTTGGTGCTACACACTTTATTAGAAATGGGCTAGTCCAGGTGCGAGAGTTAGCTGAGAAGAGGCTAGATATAATGGGCCAAGCAGTGTTTAAAAGAATACAATTTGTATGTTGTTATTTCGGGTAAAGCTAGCCTGTGGTGGGAGCTGGGTGGCAGAATGCAACCCGCAGCTCATACTACACTGCTGGCTAACTGTGGTAACTTATTAGCATACTAAAGGGTTTGTTTGGACTTTAGGCTCACTCTATGGCCTGGTTCTCTAGTCTACTTCCTCTCCCTGTTGCTCAGGACTCTTCCAAATGTCTCTAACTGTTCTCTGTTTCATATTTACAATAAAAACTTTCTTCTATCATACCTAAGAGTGGCCATGTCCTCATTTTCATTTACAACAGTCTCATGAACTCTCTGTCACAACTAGGTGGCATAGAGGAGGATTTGAGAATGATTCTCCTGTTTTTAGTTTGTGCCTACTGTGGGGAAAGATAAACTTTTTGAGTTTCTAAGTGTACAACACTAAATTTATAATATTGAACACCTTACCTCCTTTTTTCAAAGACCACAGTAAAAGGTTCAAGATATTCAAATTCTCAGCTTCTTATTTCAACAAAGAAACTTCACATGATTATGAGGACAGCAAATAGATGAGATATAGAACTATGAAGCTGAAGTGCCTATCTTATCAAAAAAAGATCCTTACCCTATGTCTGTCATGAGGTCATTGACTTTGTAGGGTATATGATCATCTTGTATGATGACTAATGGACTAATTCTTTTCTGGGCATTTGGAATTCCTCTGACAACTTTTCCTCTACTTCCAATATTGTATAATGCTAACAGGACCAAAGGATAGTTTAACAGACTCTTTCCACTGTAATTTAATTTTACCTAGGAAATACCACAAGTGTTTTAACTCAGAGAAGATATATTCTACCATTTCCCAGAATCAACTGGATGCTGTAATCTGGTAGAAAAGAGTTTATATTTCCATTTATGAAAGCAGTCCTTATGTGGGTGTGGGACAGCTATAAGAACACTGAGATGTCCCAACACTTTCCTAGACTAAGCTGTGACAATACCTGACTATTTACTTCTAGATTGCAGATGTGGCTACATTTGAATGAATCTGAACCTTAGTGACAGAACTTTGGCTTCAAATGTTGGTCTTACAGCAAATAACCTTTCTTGAGAAAGTAATTTTTGTATCCTTCACAAAAAATTGTTCGGGCATCTGAGCATGCAATTATAACCTTCATCTAATATAATTTTTTATCTTGTTTTCCAGCTGCTTGGCAAGTAGGGAAAGTGAATATTTATGATCTTTCTCTTCTTCAGATCAAAAGATCAGAATTCCTGTTGAATCAAACAAAAATCTCCACAATCAAACTTTGTACGTCTTGATTTATCTTATGACAGAATATAGAATAATTTGCCACACATGCTACATTATACACAGATTTATATTCTGTGAATTTTTCATGAACATAAATAAATATTTTCACAAGCATGAGTGCTAAGGAAAACATGAAATTAAATTAATATTTCAAGAAGAGACCTCATCTTAAAAGGTATCATAACAATATTCTAATAATTTTGATTCCAAGCCATGGCCAAAAATGGATGTAAGACCTCAGATTCATTATTAAATAAACTGTTTAGGATATAAAATGCAATAGCATAAACTAAATTAGTTTAATAAGGGTAGTCTGAAGAGAAATGATCATTTAGCACTTCCAACCTAACAGAGATATATTGCAGTGCATTTAAATTTGTTGAAGAAAAATTACTTGTGCAAAGGAGATTCTGACTCAAATGACAAGGAGAAGAAAGCTGTAAGCATACAGCACCACTTATGTTATTAATCTGAATGACAGGGAGGAAGAAAAAAGGATAACAATAGATGCTGACATTGCAGAGTGTGAACTATGAATTAATTTGCTCTGACAATGACACCTTTGAAAGGACACTTGCTGGCCACACACCATAGCACTTTGCCCAGAATATAAAATCAAATATAACATAATAATTTCTTAGCCTTTGAAAACTACAAGATGAATTTAGAGAATATTTATTTCTTTATTATGCTTGATATTTTATGTCACACTGTTGGTATGAAAACTGTACTTTCCTTTTTTTTTTACTTCTTATGGTCTTAGATTTAAAATAATTAGTTATACTGACCTGAAAAACAACAATTTCAACCAAAGAGAACCACCTCTAGAAAACAATAGCTGAAACAATTTTTTCTCTTTAAGACATTGTCTGAGTGCAAAGATTTCTTTATCTTAAAAACAAAATTTATGTAGGTAAATATATATATAATGAAATGTGGTTGTTATATAGCAGTGATAAACTTAAAATGTCTAATAACTTGGGAACACAGATTGGCTATACATCTTCCCAACTGCAAAATAATTTTAAGGTGTATGTGTAGGTTCAAACCAACTTGTTCTCTTTAATTTCTAGCAGGAAAATTGAAACAAATATCTTTTTTAGATTTTTATATAAGTAGAGATTTGAAAAGAAGAATTTCCCACCCTGGTTTTCTACATATTGCAGAAGACCACGGAGTAACTGTCTATCGGATAATGGAAAAGAGTTCTTCAATTGCCTACTGTTTTATCTTCACATAATAACCTAACAAAAATATTTTATTACCTTTATTTATATTTATGTTTGGGTGTGCTGCTATGCCATGGTTGTGGAAATTAGAGGACAACTGATGAGAATTGTATATATCATACATATCCCAGAATCTAACTTAAGTTAGATTATTTGGTGACAGATACTTTTACACATCTAGCTAGCCCTTGATTTCAGTTTCTGATCCCTTTGTCCAACATTCCTACATTTTAAGAATTACATGACCACACCACCAAGCCCAATTTATGTGATGTTAAGGTTAGAACCTTGGTGTCGGGCATCAAGGTTTTATGCACACTTAGTAAACACAAAGTATGCCTAACTGTGCGGATATTTTTCTTCTTATACTTCAATGTACAGGGTAAGAAGCACCAATACTATAAGGTTGATAGTGGCAGGAGAAGAAAGAGAAAGAGACTGGAAACGGAACCCACTGTGAATTTATGGTGTCCCATGGGACAACAATCTTAGGAATACTGATAATATGACATCAAGAAAGATCCAAATTCTAGTTGTAAGGATTCCTAAGAAGTCTGTGTATTTCCTGGAAGGTTCTAGTACTTTTCATGACAGAAACATTTTATTATGCAAAGGATAACATTAACATCAAGGTGACTTGAACTGGGCCAGGCCTCAAAGGAGTCAAGAGATTGCATTTTTGCCAGAATCCCACCTCCTAATGAAATGCAATATTAATTGAAAGTAAAATTTGCCATTCTCATGAGTTTAATCTTAAAGAAATTTTGCTACCTTTGTCTTATGGTGAACAAATTAGGAAGAAGAGAAAAAGAAGCTATACAGTCTTATACAATATTTTGTAGGTAGAAATTTCTGTCCTTTCTGGTCCTGCAGGCAACCATTCAGTCATAAATAAATACAAAGAAGCTTATATGAATTATAAACTGTTTGGCCTATTGCTTGGGCTTATTTATACATAACTCTCACAACAAAATTCTTATCTATGTTTAGCCATGTGGCTCAGTACCTTTTCTCGCTAAGGCATTCTCATCTTGCTTCCTGTGTATTTGGCTGGTAACTGACTCTGCCTTTCCTCTTCCCAGACCTCCTAGTCTGGTTGCCCCACCTATAATTCTTGCTTGGCTACTTGTGAATCAGCATTTTATTAAATCAATACATTTGATAAATCTTTACAATGTACAAGAGCATTGTCCTATAGCAATATTTGGTCAATTATCTTGAAAAACATTTTACACCAAGACCTTATTCAAAAAAAGTTTTTAAAATATGCTTATGTGATTCTGTGTTCAAACTTTCTGACTTTGTAACATGAATGTGGATATTATTCTTTACAAGTCAAGAGTCCAGTAATTTGTAGTGATGAATTCTTTTTATATTTCCTTTAAAATATAGTTCTTTGAGAAACATATATATATATATATATATATATATATATATATATATATATATATATATATATATATAATGTATTAATACCTCCCTAAATCCTATAAGAGCCTTCATACCCCATTCACTACCCACTCCATCTTGTGTTCTTTTTGTTTTATGCTATCAAGCTTATTAACTTTTCTATTATAAATAGCAACCATATTCTTTAAAATTTATGCATGCATTTATTTTCCATACATTGTAGAGATATTTGAAACATTAACAACAAAATTATATTATTGAAGTAACTTGTACTACAATGTCTTAAAATAAACGTGATGCAGTTAAACATAAATGCAAAAGCAAAAAAAAGAAAAAACCACGAGATCATGCCAGAATAAACCCTTATTAGCTGTAATATGCAGATTATTGTAATCTAATTTACCTTGCAATGTGGCTTTGAGGATTAAAAAAGTTATTGTAGGCATATATCACCTGACACAAAGAATGTATTCAGTACATTGTGATTGCTATTTTAATTAATAAACCTCAGCGCAAATACTGGAATCCCCTTTGCATCCAGATCCAGATATTGTATCTTGGTTTGTTTGCTTGTTTAATTCCAATTTTATTTCCCCTGGGATTTCCCCTGACTCTGCAAAGAAAAAAATGTCACTATCAGCTATTTAAAAACTGGAATATTACAACTAAAATATAGAGTCCTTAAAGCAGAAAATTTCCTTCCTCTTGAAATGTTTCCCTCTAATTATAGGTACTATGACCAGAACATTAAATTATTTGACCAAGGATTTGGAAGGTATATTTAAATATTTCAATTTTTTCCTCTAATCTCCAAAACATGTCTGATTTCTGGTGTAAAGTTTGATGCCTTATGTGGACCTTAGAACCTATAGTTATTCTTGATATTCCCATTTAATTATTGATGATTTTGCTATTGTTTAGGTTTTATCTTTCATTATGTTATTGCTTAAAGCAATGCACAAATATTTTTCCTTACATAAAAAGGTAACTAAAATATTAGAATTTGTATTTAACCAAAATCTAGAAAATTGTTACATAAACATACATGTTTTGTTACATTTGTATGAAATATTTCAAAAATTGCTGAATGCTTTATTCAAGTATAGGTCATTACAACTAATGCTGATGACCTAGTTTGTTTCCTTGGTTCCATAGTGAAAAGTATTGAATCATCAAAACTGTCTTTGGACCTGCACACCTGAATTGTGCCATACAGACATATATTCACAAACAGGAAGTAAACTGGTTAATAGTTTGTAAGAGAAGATAAATTTGTAGAGATATAAATTGCATGAATAAATTAATTTTGATATGATAAAAAGAAAGTTATCATATGGGCAATTCAATACAGTTCCTATGGCACATACACCACTGTTCTGTGATGCTTATGGTCTCACTCTTTTGGCTCTTTTGGAGGCACACCACCCAGCACCCAAATACATCACACATGGAAGCTTATTCTTAGTTATGTATTATCAGCCTTAAGCTTGGCTTGCTTCTAGATAGATTTTCCTAACTTCAAATTATCTTGACTTTCTTTTTCCTAGACCTTTTCCTTTTCTTACTTCTGTGTATCTTTTCGCATTTTCTCCATGACTGGCTAAGTGGCTGGATGGCTGACCGCTGACATCCTCCTTCCCTTGTTCTCCCATTGCTTGTACCTTCTTTTTCTTGTTTCTCCTTCTATTTCTTCTCTCTGCCTGCAAGCCTCACATATCCATAGTCCTACGACCAATGGCCAAGCTCTTTATTAAGACCTTCAGGTGCTTTAGACAGGCCAACAATCACAGCTTCACATGGCTAAATAAAAGCAGTATAAATAACGTGTTACACACCTTAAAATAATATTTGCTCACATTTCCCCTTTTTCTATCTAAAAAAATTAAAAGTTTTAAATTTAACATTGTTAGTACTGTATACAATAAGAACAATTATCAAATAAAGATTTCCTTCAAAGCACACTGAATTCTAATTCATGTCTGGTAAATTTAAAGAAGATACTCCATAATCTATGTAAGGCCAAACTTTTGACCTAACTTACTTCCTATAATATGTAAGGAAAACTCTAACTATATCTATCTATTCTTTAATTCCATCAAAGGCACCAGAAGAATATAATATTAATTAAAGAAAAAGTGCTTTGCAAATAATATCCAAAAACCTTAGAAACGATAGAGACATCTGACTATGTAGACAGTCACCCAAAGTTACTTTACATTGTTGAGGTAACAATCTTTAGACCGCAGTCCCATAGCATCTGGCAGACTTTTCAATGAAGCAGGAAATTTAAAAGACTATTTTTAGTTTTTTGAAAGAAATTTTCAGCTTGTCACTTTTCTCTGTATCCTGCAGAATATCTGGCAATTTATTCTGTGAAGCAGGAACTCTGAAGAATCATCCCATCTTATTTTGTCAAAGTTCAGTAGTCACTTTCCTGTGGTCCTGTATATCCAGTCTATAAAACATACTATTAAATACACATGCAATAGCAACTTTTTGCCCAAATGGCCACACTGAATGCAAACTGCATAAGGAGTTTCTTTAATGCTCATCATCTCTGAAGTAAATTAGTTCTTCCAAAAGCAAATGTGTCTCATTGTTACAAAAAGGCCTAAGTTAGCAAAACATTTTAAATTCTATATTCTGTTGGTCTTTGAATGGTTTGAAAACCATTTCTCTATCTAAAACATATCTTTGTATCATCTGGAAAACATCAACAATGATAAAAAGTAAAATAGAAAATTTTGAACAAGTAATTAAGAGTTGAAGACTAATAGTATTTTAAAAGTCTTAATTATAATATGTATACATTATTTATAACATTAATTTGTTGTGTAGAGAAAGGTGGATACATCTTGGAATAAAATGTGCATGCACTATTAAGAATATAATCCTTCATACTTAGGTACAAGGCCAGTAATGATGTGAAATTGGAAGCAAACATACTAACTATAAATTTGGAATTTATGTGAAAAACATATGAAAAATATTGTAGGTGATATACCTGATGTGCAAAAATACGTTTTTTAAAAATATTTTTGGAGACAAGTGTATTCATTATAATGTTCCAAACTGTTTGGGAGAAAATCCATGCCTGGTTATATCTACCAGGTTAAAAAAAAAACTGCAGTAAGTTATATCATAAGCCCTACATAGGAAATGAACACTTTTAATTAAATTGACACAGAATCAGGATGAAAATTAACAGTTATGATCATGATCCTAGATATATGTTACTGTCAGTCTTAGGCAGCAAATCCTTTTTTTTTTTTCACAATGAACAATGTACAAGTTGTCAGGAATAAGAGACAGATGAAATAAGACTCTTGTAGTACTTTCAAAGAGGTTGGAGGAATAATTGTGGTGCCAGAAGATAAAAGGATTACATAATTCCACCTGCTAGACAGCACATAGTCACTGCTATCACAGACTCCAGCAACTGTTGCTGCCTCCACTGGCTCAGCAAAAGAATGAAAGTATCAATAATCCATTAAAGTTTAAACAGATGGTCAGGGGGCCATAGATCTCACTGATGAACTATTTTTTTCAATAGATTCAGAAAGGTATATTTTCATTATCTGCAATTATGAAACCACTGGTATGCTTCCCAGGTTTTGAAATTCTACAGTGGTGTCACAAATGGAATTAACTCAACTAAATCAATCAGAAAACAAAACTGAACAATGAATCTGGGAAAGGGACTAGTAGAGAGATATGAAGGTGATTGGGATGATTAAGAAATAAAAGTTGTGCCGGGCGGTGGTGGCGCACGCCTTTAATCCCAGCACTTGGGAGGCAGAGGCAGGCGGATCTCTGTGAGTTCGAGACCAGCCTGGTCTACCAGGACAGGCTCCAAAACCACAGAGAAACCCTGTCTCGAAAAAGCAAAAAAAAAAAAAAAAAAAAAAAAAAAAGAAATAAAAGTTGTTAAAAGTATAAAATAATAGTCTGAATACATTTGTATGTATATTATACATTATGTATAAATTCATTATATACACTATATATACATGAAATATATTATATATGTGTGTGAAAATATCATACAACAAACTTAATCAAAATTACTCTAGATTGACTTAATATTATAATTATTTGAAAAAATAGTGTGAAAGTTTCAGAAACTAATTTTTCATAATTGTTGTTTTTATAAGAAACTAAGAGAACTTTAGATGTTTTAAAAATGTTAATTTTAAACAATATAAGATAAAATTAGAAGTCTGACTAATGCTTGAACTGTGTAAGAAATTTTAACAAAAAATGAGAGATGCATTCATGATGACCTGTGTAGAAGCAATGAAGATTGTTAGTAGTCACGAAAACAACTTGATAGATAATTATGTAGTAAAGTAATGCTTCTTACCAAGAAAGCACTGCACAAATTTTAGCTTTTAAGGAAAATAACAGAATTTAGGCTACCTTATTATAGTCTACTTATATTTCATACCCATATACAAAGAGATGTGCAAATATAAATATATATGAATGTGCATATTCTTGTATGCATATTTATTAACATGTGCACATATGTGGAGAAAGGGTATGAAAGAGAAGTCAGAAGTGATTAAAAATAGGTTAATTTTGATTTTTGTCATGTTTGTAAGAATTTCCTACATGTATATCATGTGACTTTAACTTATATACTTCTATTCATTCCCCTTTTTCTGCCTTCACTTTTACCTTGCAACTCTATAAACTCTATGTTCTCTCTCTCTCTCTCTCTCTCTCTCTCTCTCTCTTAGACCCATTGAGTTCATTTAGTGTTGTACACATGCACATTGGTTCAGGACTGTGATGGTTAGAATGAAAGTGGATCCCCATACTCACATATTTGAATACTTGAGCCCCAGTAATGGAACTGTTTGGGAAGGATTTGGAGGTACTGCCTTGTTGTGGCAGGTTTGTCACTAGGGATTGGGCTGGTTGGTTTTAAAATCCCAAGCCATTATCATTTAACTTCCACTCTGTTTTGTGCCCATGGAACAGTTGTGCATTGTCAATAGCTTCTCGGTTATGGGTGGAATTTCATGATCCACTACCTCCTCCACACTAGGACTTTGCCCAGATTGGTTTTTGGCGGATATTGCACTTGCAGTCACAGCACCTATGAGGTCAAGAGTATAACAGCCGTGTCATATCTGACAAATAAATTCTGCTGGAAACAATTACTACATCGGGCTTTCACAACCTTTCCAACTACAGTTCTGCAGTGATGGCTGAGCATTAGATCGAAGGATGTGATATAAATATCATTTATTGCTAAGCAATCCACAATGTCTTATTTTTTGCACATGGATCAGTTGTAGGGTTCTGTATTTATTGTCAACTATGCAAAAAGATTTTTTGATGAGAGATGAGAGATTCATCAATCAAGAACTTTAAAGATAAAAATTAAAGAGGTATTTTAATTAAGCAGAATATTAGAATTGGGTATCTGTTTTATAGAAAATTTTCATAATTACTTTCAATTGATTAGTAAGTTTACATTGATATAAGAGGCCAAAAAGATGATAGAATAATTTCTATAGCTGTATGTAATAAATAAATGTATTTATCTCAAATATAACAACAAATAATTTCAAAGATTACTTGACAATATTACCAAATTGAAAAGAAATAATATGAATGGCATATTAATAAATGATTTAATATTCCTATGTGAAATGAAAACATAAAAAACAAGTATAACAAACGAACACATGATTTGCTTAGTTTTCTTAATGCTTATTAAGAACAGATGAGCAGCTACTGTTACCATGGCTCACTTTCTAAGAGCTGATCTATTCCCTTCAAAGGAATTCAGTTGAGTTGCCACTACAAATGGAGGAAAGTTTGCAACCACCAATAACTCCAGCCCTGTGATTCTGAAACTCTCTGGGCTCCAAGGGAAATTGTACTTCAAATGCACAAATATAAACACACATGTATATACATAATTTAAAAGAAAATAAATATTTTTAAAAAGAATTAGATGATCAATTCAAAAATATCACATAAAGATATAAAAACAATGATTTTGGACAAAGAAGCAAAAAATAGCAAATGGAAAAAAGAAAGCATATTTAACAAATGGTGCTGGCATAACTGGATAAACATGTTGAAGAATAAAAATAGACCCATATCTATCACCATGCACAAAACTCAAGTCCAAATGGATTAAAGACCTCAACATAAAGCAGTCACACTGAACTTTATAGAAGAGAAAGTGGAAAATACACTTGAACACATTGGCACTGGAGACCACTTCCTAAATATAACCCCAGCATCACAGACACTGAAAAAAACAATTAATAATTGGGACCTCCTAAAACTGAAAAGCTTCAGTAAAGCAAGGGACATGGTCAACAAAACAAAACAACAGCCTACAGAATGGGAAAGATCTTCAATAACCACACATCAGACAGAAGTCTGATTTCCAAAATATACAAAGAACTCAAGAAATTGGTCCTCAAAAGAACAAATAATCCAATAAAAAATGGAGGACAGACCTAAGCAGAGAACTCTCAATAGAGGAATCTGAAATGGCTGAAAGACACTTAAGGAAATGTTCAACATCCTTAGTCATCAGAGAAATGCAAATCAAAACAACTCTGAGATTCCATCTTACACCTGTAAGAATGGCCAAAATCAAAAACACTGATGACTACTTATGCTGCCAAGGTTGTGGAGGAAAGGGAACACTTCTGCATTGCTGGTGGGAATGTAAGCTGTTACAACCCATTTGGATGTCAGTGTGGCGATTTCTTAGAAAATTAGAAAACAACCTTCCTCAAGAACCAGTAATACCACTTTTGGCTATATATCCAAAGGATGCTCAATCATGCTACAAGTACATGTGCTCAACTATGTTCATAGCAGCATTGTTTGTCATAGTCAGAACCTGAAAACAACCTAAATGCCCCTCGACCAAAAAATGTATAAGGAAAATGTTGCACATTTACACAATGGAGTACTACACAACAGAAAAAAAAACAATGACATCTTGAATTTTGCAGAAAAATGGATGGAGCTGGAAAACATTATTTTGAGTGAGGTAACCCAGACACAGAAAGACAATTATCACATGTACTCACTCATGGGTGCTTTTTAAACATAGAGCAAAGAAAACCACCCTACAAACCAAAATCCCAGAGAACTTAGACAACAATAAGAACACTAAGAGAGACCCACATAAATCTAATCTACATGGGAAGTAGAAAAAGACAAGATCTCCTTAGTAAATTGGAAACATGGGGACCTTGGGGGAGGGTTGAAGGCCAGGGGAGAGGAAAGTAGAAAAACAGGGAAAAAGGTAAAGCTCAATAAAAATCAATAAAAAATGAAAAAGCTATAAAATAAAGTAAAGCAAACCTTTGAAAGTATGTTGCATTCATTTGTTATAAGGGATAATCAAACTCATTACCAACATTGTAAGAATTGGAAAATCATTTTATATAATATTGTAAAATGCATACACTGAAAGTAACTAAGGAAAATTTGATGTGAATCAATGTTTTGAAGTCAATTTTTTGCTTAGATCATTCTGTATTTCTCAAAGCATATTCATTTGAGAGTAATGATCTATGCTGCAGCATGACTACAGTACCAAATTATTTTAAAGCAAACTATGTAACTTTTAACAGGATATGTAGAAAAAGAATGAAAACTTATTATAATATTCAGTAAAATGAATAAAATCAATTAAGAGTGAGGATGTAAATAGAGTACTAAGGTGTCATTTTACACCCATAAGATGAATAAGAATAACAATGTACTGCTCCATGAAGTTTTGAAACATGTTTTTTTTTAATCAACTTCTTTTTGGAAATGCAATTATCATGAGCAAACTATATAGCACACATTCAACTATAAAACATCAGATTTTTTGATTGTTTGCTTTTGTTTCTGTTTATTTTTCAAGGCAGGGTTTCTCTGTCTGTACCTGACTGTCATGGAATGCACTTTGCATTCCAGACTGTCCTCAAGCTTAGATCGTCTTGCCTTTACCTCCCATGTCCTGGAATTAAAGGTGTGCACCAGCATTGCCTGCATAGTAGAAGTTTTAAAACATACATCCACATTGTAAAATACATCATCATCAAGTAAAGACACATGTGTTGTTTGCATAAATGGCTTAGTTACTATCCTGTACCTATGGTTGATGAGTTTGCATCCCTAGATAATTGTAAGCACTCAGTTTGTCCTTAAGTATAATTGTGTTGGGAGCAGTGAAACCCCAGATCCTGAATTTCTTGTTTTCCCCTGATCTGAGTGCCTACAGCTGCTCTGAGCACGAGACCTTCAGGAGTTCCTGATGGCAGGAGAGTGGTTTCTGGTGGGTTTGGCTGGCACGTGGCTATCTCTATATAATCTGCCCCTGAACACATTAAAGGGGGCATTCTTGGGGAATTCAAGGATGACCCGTGTCGCTGTCTCTCTGTCTGTGTGTGTCTGTGTATTTTAACCTCCAGCCCCTTGCCCGAAGCTCGCGAACTGGGAGCCAGCGCACAGTGCACAGACATGGGGGCACAGACACTGGGTCACGGTGCGCAGCATAATGTTATGATTTCTGTCATTCTCCAGAACACTTTCATTGTATAGTTGTATTTGTAGATCTTTTGACTGGCACCTCAGGTTTTCTGTGGCCCTCTTTTCCTGATAATCATCTCTCTGCTATGTTCCCATGAGTTGATAGATGTATTTTAAAAATGTGATTATGCAGTGCTTGCTGTCTTGTGTGTTGAATATTTTATTTAGCACAGTATTCTCCAGGTTTATCCAAGTTATCACAAATATTAGGCTTTCTTTAGTTAGGGTGAATATTATTCAACTATGTATAAATTTATCATATGATACTTTCCCATTTAAAGACACAAAAATAATTTCTTGAAACTGTACCTAAATCTTTATGAAAACCCTCAAATTTTCATTGAAAGATCCACAGAGAGATCATTTTTGCTTTTTGGTTTCGGTCTTTTTCGTTCTGATTTGTCTTTGTTTTGATTGTGTTGGATAATTTTGTTTGATTATTTTCTGAGACATATTTTTGAAGCTGTTCTCAGACTCATGGACTAGCTGCCCTAACCACAAAGTCCTAGAATTTTAAGCATTTACTGAGACAAACACAAAGGAAAATAACACTAATTTTAAAATTATTCTTGAGTCAGGAAGACAGCTCAGCGGGTAAGTCTGATGACCAGAACTGAAGCTTCAAAACACATAGTAGAAGGAAATAACCGATTTCCAAATATTGTCCCTCTACCTTCCACACAGGCGTGATGGTTCTCATGTACACATGTACATGTGCAAGCACAAACTCATGCACACAGACACACATATATAAACACACACTCATGCACAATATTTTCAAATTAAAATTGTTCCAGTAGAACAAACAAGATTACATCAAAAACCCAGACATACACTTTCTGGTAGATTTCTTTCTATCATATTTCTATAGTGTTAAAAAATATGGACATAAAAACCTTTTGTTATTGCTTTATTGTGTTTTGGTTTTTAAGAAATTACTGTTCTTTTGTGTATATATTTTTTATTAATTTATGATACACTAGGATATTTAGTTCTGTTTTTCTACAATTTAATGCTAACCTCAGTAGAAAATTATAATCTAATTTAAGTTATGCCTATGCTATAAATACACATATATTTAAATCTCATGGAATGAAAATGTTAAAAAAATTGTCCTTAACTTAGATTTATAATAAGGAGATCATTCTTCTGACATTAAAAAGAAAGAGTTATGTAGTTTATAAACACACCAAGTATCAAAACTATTAGCTCTCAAAATATGATCCAATTTTCAATATCTTTACCTGTACTTTAGATTTGGAGAAAATGACACAACTTCAAGTAATATTGCAATAATTTGATACATAGGCTATATGATAATTTATTAACTTTGACTTAAAGAAAAGAGAACAGAAAGAGTAGTGACAAATTGTCAACATAAAATTTCTGTAATAATGTTTAAAATATTTTTAAATGTATGACTTCATGAAGAGTTATGGGAAAATTTGTTAGGGTAGTATTTTTCCAATTTGCACCATATATCTAAAAATTACAAATCACTAATCTCACAATATTTCTAAATTGTGTCACGCTCAGTAAGTCTTTGTAATTCATTTTTTTTTCAAAATTAATGAAGATGTAATGTGTGTTTTAATGTAATGATGACCCTAAATTACCTTACATTACCTAGCAGAATGAATCATGATTAGGGCATTTCATTTTCTTGCCATTCTTTTCTTACAACATCATTTTTTGGTAATGATTCAATATAATGGAGGATAGCATATGTAATGGTTATAAAAAATATAACAGAAATTTCAAAGAAAGTGTAAATGTCCTTCCTGTATTTCATTATAGAATAAAAGTCAATAGCCTAGGAAATTGTTTGGGTGATGTTTTTAAATTAGTTTTGAACATGTTAAGGCGATAAAGCCGATTTTAATTATTGTGATAGCTTTTCTTGGTTTTAATCTTTACTATATCTTGAGTTAACTAATACCCAAAAATGGAGCTCACATCTGCAAGGGCATATTTGCTTAATTTAGAGTAGGAAGAGTCACTTCTAATCTAGATCTTTGAGGTAGGATGTCATGTCTTTAATCCCAAGCTGGTCAAAGACATGCTTTTAATTCCCAATCATTTGAGCTGGGTAAACCCATTTCTACTCTGGGCCAGATCTTCTGCTTAAAGCCTGTGTGTGTGTGTGTGTGTGTGTGTGTGTGTGTGTGTGTGTGTGTGTGTAAATATATATGTATCTACATTTAAAATGTATGGACATGAAAGAAGAAAGCTTTTGGTCTTTTCCTGGTATCAAGTCCATTTTTCACTGGCATGTGTTCCTACTTCCTTGAGATTCCAGTGTATACTGTAAACAAGCTGAGACATCCAACCTTGGATGGAGCAACTACTGGGTGCTAGGACCTTCCATTCACAGCCAGCCATTCTTGAATTAGCCGATCTTTGTCTGTAAGTCATTCTAATAAGTCCCTTTTCTTTCATGTAGAAAGATATCCATCTTGTAATTTCTGTTACTATAGAGAACCATGACTAACTCAAACACTAAACTTTCACAGTACTAATTTTTATTTTTTAGGTATGTGCATGAAGTAAAACAATAGACATAATGTGGGTACCCACTATAGATTAGCCTTGGTGTTTGAATTCACAGGTGCTGTATTGTTTAGCTTTATATGTGTTTTCATTGAAACAATTCCTCTCATTATGTTTACTTTTTATAAAGTAACATAAAGTATGTTGTTTGTATATTTAATTTTCAAAATACTTTGGGATTAAATTTGGAAGGGGCTGGCACATGATTTGATAAAATATGATTCATACATTACAGGATTAAGCATGTTTAAGTTATGTATGCTTAGTTATTAAAACATAAAATAGACAAAGTTTGAATCCTATATGTATAGATATATTCATGTACAGCCATTTCATACACACTCACACTAATAAAACTTCAATACATCAATATCCCTCAGAGTAGACTTCGTTCCTGTAAGTAACCAGTTATATTAAAAAATACTTTAAATGTTCTCTATTAGAAATAATTCATCAGAAAGACTAATTTATAACCTATTTTAATTTGAATAGTTTTGAACCCAATTATTTATAACTGACTGTTGATATTGTTAACAAATATCAGAGTTAATGATTCCTTGAGACACATTTTAAGCTCTTCGAGCACATCAGAAATCCAATTATATTTAAGTTGTTCATAGACTGCTACCTTTCAAAGTCTTCATTGATATAAAATGAGATCTGCCATTGGAACTCATTTTAATGAATGACTTTCCCCCTAGAAAGATATGTTCACAACATTCATTAATGTCAAAAGAAGAACTCATTCTTTGACATTTTCCTTATGAACAGTGTTTATCTATTGAAGTAACTGTGTAGACGCTTGATAACATTTCAGATGAGGTGTTTCTAGCCACCAATTAATAAAACTTGTAAGATTCTTTAATAAATAAAAACGATGAAGGTGCATACAATGAGCAACTATATGGTAATAAAAGGCCTAACTACCTTACAAATTATCAAATTTTTGCTTTATTCTATTTTTGTTTGTTTAACTTTTTTCAAGACAGTGTTTCTCTGTAGCTTTGGAACCTGTCCTGTAACTAGTTTTTGTAGAACAGGTTGGCCTGGAGTTCATAGAGATCCACCTGCATCTGCCTCCTGTGTGCTGGGATTAAAGGCATGGGCTACCACTGCCTGGCCCTGAATTTTGTTTTATTCTTAAGCCTTAAAAGGGTATGAGTAATATGTTGCATGAATTATATTTTGAATTAAATATCTTTCTTCTTTATATTTTAATCATGAGTTATTTGATTAATTAAACATATTCAAATTATTTATTGATTAAATCATTCATCTATATATGCATCCTGTTTACTCTTCTCCTCTTTCTCCCTTTCACTCCTTAATAATCTGTCTCTACTTCTCACAGTCCTTTTTTGTTAAATAATTGGCTCAGGCCATGAGGAAATGCTTCATGCTGAACTTGGCAATAGCTCCTAGACATAAAGAATTGCTTAATCCCAGCCTGACCTTTCAGCCCCAACCTACAGAAACAATATTTCCAAACTCCTTGTTCTTTGACAGGACCATGAACAGCTGTAACTTCCTGCTACCAACCATGTATAAGTACACATCGTCCAGTCCCTCTTCCTGCACTCAAGATCATTGAGTGGAAATCTGAGAGCCCTTCACTCACTCAAATCAGTCTCAGCCTGGGGAGATGATATGTCCACTTCCCTGCTTCATTTTTTCTTCACTTTTCCTAAGTCACACTTTTAATTTTTCTATGCTTGTAGTTACTATCTTGTAAAACATTTAGTTAAATCACAGCCATATGTTTAGGTTGGACTATTGGAATTTGGAGGATTACCTGTGAATACATAACTCAAGTCAATATGCCCACTTATTCCTGAATCTATCCTTAGGACATAGTTGAGTAGTAAGCAGTAGGGGACCTCTGAAACCTTCTTCTGTTAAAGGTGCATAGATCCTTGTGCTCACAGAGAAGCACTAAGGGAGCCAGGAATGTTACTCACACAGGGCTGTCTTCTCAATGGAGAAGATACAAATCCAATACCTGCATTCCATCCAGAATGCTGAGAGTGGAGGTTCTTAAAGACCTGATGACTTTTCTGCTATCAGTAGCGACACTCCTCAATCTAATTTCCCAGAATGATTATCCAAGAATCTTCCCACCCTAGACCATTAACCATTTTTAGGGTTGATGTCACATGTACTTTATGTCTTAATGACTTCTATGCTATCTGTCAGAGACCACACTAGGGTCTAGGTCTTTGAACTACAGAACCTTCTATCATGGTCACATGTACTTTTATAAAAGAGTACTTGTGTAGTCACACTTTAAGCTTTATTTTGCACTTAGATTTGGACTGATTGTATTGCTTATTGCCTGGAAACATTTTCCCAAATTGTACTGTGTGTTAAATATCCTAACAATGAGCAATTGGGCGTTATATTCTCCAATGGAACTTGGAGATTTCAATCTTATCTCTTCTGCTAGTTGGCTTCCTTGTATTATACCTGCGGGGACCCCTTCACTCTTTCTACCTTCTTTGGCTGCTAATTTGTTTGTCATCAAGCAAACCCAATGCATCAACCATAGTTGCTGAGAGTTTTTGTTTTGTGAGCCCTTGAGTTAACATATGAACCTGGCTGACCACCTAGTAGGAAAAAAAAAAAAAAAAAAACTAAAGAGGATGGTCCCCTGGCCAAGAATCAATAGTTAATCTTTCCTCAGGAAGGGATACTGTACCATGAACACTTCGTCCATCTGTAATTGAACATTGGCAACCTTAGTTTTGTGCAGGCCTACAGCAGACAACCATAGCTATTATCAGTTCACAGTTGTGATAGCTGTCTTTGATAGAGCCTAGCAGTATTGGCCAGACTCGCCTTCTCTGTCAGTTAAAGAATGAAAAGGCAGGAAAAAAGAAATGTAACAGGTAGCAGCAGAAAATGCTCAAGCACAGAAAACAGAATCAGTAGTTGAACAAAGGCAGTTGTACAAGGTGAGGAAACACACACATGCAGAAGACACACAGAGAAGCTTCCAGGTATCATTTCAAGCTGGCAGGTTGAGAAAGAATCTGGCTGTCTCAGAAATTTATCACCGTTATTGCAAGCCTTGGCCCCACTCCCTCTCTGTCTTCCCACCAGTGTGTCTGTCTGCCTCCTGGTCTCTGGTCATGACTAGAAGTAAAGTTTTCATCCGACGTTTGCAACCTTTCTTCCTTCTCTTCTGGGATATTCCCTAAATCTTAGAGAACCTGGGAAAAATGTCCTATGTAAGGATACATCATCATATTCCACAAAATGATAGTCTGGTGTCATCTCAAGCTGTACTCTGATAGGGTAAATAGAAGAATTGTGGAGGATAGACAAAAAATAAAATCATCATTCTTCAGAAACTTGTGAAATATGTTTTGATTTATCAAGGAGGACCACTAATTAACTTTTCATCTTCTTCATCTCACAAATAGGGCATCTAGTGCCAAATCAGCACATGTAACACATATCAAATCCCGAATGCTAGTCTTCTGTCTCTTCTGCCCTATAAATCTCCTGAACCACTGCTCTAACTTCTAGGCTGTTCTAACTCATACATCTCCCTCTCCACAGCTACCCCTACTTTCTTTTAAACAGCAAGGGTCTCCCTGATTTTGGTTAGCTCCTCCTCCAGAAAGACAGCCTTGGCAGCTTTGAACACTTAAAGGATTTTTCTCTCTATTTGGCTATTTTCTCTAACTCATGATAGGATAGGCATGAATTCCTTGAATTATTGAAAATTAATATATTCTATTATATTATTAATATTATAACTCTAATGACTATAAAAGTTGCATTGTATATTAAAAAGAATATCTTTAATTGGTTTGCGTGTTTTAGTTTTCATTAATAATTTTTGTTATAAAATGGTACAGTAATTGCAACTTAAACAAACATGTAGCAACCTCTTATATACTATTGAACAAACAATGGAATCCTTAGGGAACAAAGGTCTCTTCAGCAGTAAAATCATTTGTTTAAAAAAAGTCTCTGTACAAACTTCATATTTTTATACTAAGCTCTGAAAAAGGGTTTGTGCTTAAGTGTACCTTCAGTGTTCTAGTGTATGAAATGTGTTGATTCAGACAAGAATACACTTTGCCCAGACATAAAAGCAGAAACTATAGAAACATGTTAAAGTGAGATCCATTCCAGCAAAATGAAAATGTCCATCCAGACTTTTGTAACAACCTGCATATGTGTAATCATTAGGGTGCTAAGTGTTTCTGTATTGTACAGTGAGAACTCACAGATATCTAACATGGATAGTGGCTTATAAAAAACACCCTAATGTGTTGATTGACCGAGGTTCTTGTAGGTTTCGTTGCCAATCAGCTATAATATTATTGCTTAAGGTATTCCCTTTTTTCTTTTACTGCTTTTATTTGCTTTTATCTTAGTTATCTTAGCTTTTTGTTGTTTAGAATTTTGAACATTTTCATTTCCCATACATGTATGTCATTCACAGACAACTAATAAATACATCATTTCAGACTCTTTTCTCTAAACTTCACAAAGTAAACTTCAGAATAATAAAAAGAACTTCTGAGATAATTGAAAATAAAATGTGTTTCTATGTGTTGTTAGTTTGTGATGATGGTGATGGGGTATGCTCTGCTGTATCATTTATCTGCAACCTTTAAATTACCTGTTATTTATCTATAAATCTATTTTTGCCATCATGTGATATTTCATTTTTACCTTCTGCATTTGAAAGTATTCAAAGCATATACTAGTAAAATAAGAGGAAAAGAGAGAGGTAGGGACTCACATCTGTATTCTTCACAGTAGGTAGGCTGAGGCAAAAGCATCAAAAGGCCAGCTTGTGTTGGACAGTAAATTCCTGGCCATCTTAGGCTACAGAGTGAAACAGCATCTCAAAATTTTAAAGAATACAGAATAAAAAGTGAAGAATTGAACAGTATTGAGTATCCTAAGTCTTCTTTTTAAAAAGACTTGAAGCTTTTTAAGGCCCCCTAAACTCCCCATAGATTAACACATCTGTTAGGGCTGAATGCCAGTATTTTTGAAGCTCTTGTGATCAACCAGGGAATATAATCATAACTATTCAAAGGATGTTAATCTTAAAATTTACAAAACATTTGTTAATCTGATAGGAAATTAGCAGTTGCTGTCTATTACATCTGGTGACAAGCAAGGCCACAATATCGTCCAGATGCGATACTTTGCTTCAGATTCCCCAGTGCTCCTTGTGGCTGACATCTCCAACTACTCCAATATGACATTGCACATACAGAAAAAAAGCTGAGAGTACAGAAAGAAAAATAAGAAAAAGAGAAACAGAAACTTTGTATATAATAGTTAATTTTCGAGAACAGAAATAAATATCTCTGTGAAATATACATTGTATGTACCTTATGTCCATTATCCTTTTGGCCTCATACAGTTAGCTGTTCCCTTACAGAGCAATGAAATCCAGCCATGGCTTTTAGTAGTCCACAAAGAAGCTATTAAAATTGAATTATTATAATTTAAGAATGGCCAGTACTAGACACAACAATATAGCAATTTAGGTGAATATTCAAGGATGCCTAGAACAGCAGTTTTCCTGCCTTTTATGTCTTATTGTTAACTCTTTTAGCAATTCAGTACCGATTGCTATTTGCCTCTCAAATGAAGATATCCATTTTGCTAAAGGCCTTTTCAATTTCTTCCCAGATAATGACTTACAGATCTCTATTGTGGAGAGTATATTACCTTTTAAAATTCCACTCATATTTCTTGCTTCTTGTTGATTCCCAAAGCATGCCCTCCAGTATTTATAAGCTTTTTATTTTGTTTCTTTAAAAGTACTTACAAGATTAATGGTGTGTACTTTGTGTTTTTTTTTCACAAGATCATCTAAATATAATCCCATCTAATGCAGCTTCCTATCTGTAGTATTTGCTATGTTTGAGTAAGAATCATTTTCCAATGAAACCTATTTCTCATTACATTTGCCTACATTTATAATTTATATAAAGGAAAACTATGAAGATGAAAATACTTTGAGTGACACAATGCTAAAGCACACTATATTCCCTCCTCTTTATGGTTCACATAGTGAATTTCTGGAATCACGTTGTAGGTTTTCTTTCACATTCTTGTCTTGTTGATATATATTTTAGTTGTGGGCAACCAGCTAATGGTGAAAAATGAAATGTGGTATATTCGAGGGTAATCACACTAATACAGCCGCCATAAGAAATAATGTCTTAGATCTTCATGGCAAACCTAGATTCCAAATCAAATTATATTATGAACAAGATTATTTCCTTTGTGTAAAGATAAAATATTAGAACTGTTTCAGAAAATATATTTTTTTTGAAATGGGAAAGTAACTGTAGAAAACTCTGAAATTTCCTGTCTAAAATGTATGTTTTTTCAATACTTCCAAACGATCTCCCCCTCTTTTATTTTTCAAGACTTCAGAAATGACTCAGTAGAAGCACTGTTGGTATATAACAGCATTATATCCCTTGCCTGTTGAGTAGCAGTGGTGTTTCAAACAGCACAAAAGTCCCTTCTAGTTCTGCTTACAACATACAATGATACAGTAAATATTTCCACCTGTCAAATCACAAAGAAAATTAAAGAGTTCCTGGCAAAAATGGTGTTTTTTGCTCTATGCTCATGAATAAGATAGCATTTTCCCTGGAATTTATATTTAATTAGAAGAAATAAAATATTCTATCCACAGAAAAAAATAAATTAAAATATGTATAGAAGTGCAGAAAAGATTTTTAAAATATCCCTTAAAATAAATAAATTATTGTAGTACAAAATTTAACATCATGTGTAAAATTAAAATATATCTTTAATAGTAATCATAGTGATACACACATATAAGCAGGCAAACAGAAGCATACACACAGACACACACAGAGGCATACACAGACACAGATATACATACATACATACATACACAGACACAGAGACATACAGACACACACAGAGAAATACATACACACATATATACATACACTCACAAAAATTATCCATAGAATTAATCCCATAAGCAGGTCCTGAATAACATCTCAGATGAAAAGCAGGAGTAATATTGCTTTCCTGAGTACTAATTTTGGGCACAGTCATACCAGGGAGCATTGGATGTTTGACTTTCTCATTACATAGCAGTTATCCTGCATTTCATTGGCTAGTATTTGGTCACATTTTCCTCTTGCATATAGACATAAAATAACAGTACTTAATACCACTATGGACACAGTGCTGCCTACAATAAAAAGAAAGTAGAAAAGCATAATTTTCCTTGTTAAACTTAAAAATCCTGATTAGCTAATATAATAAATACATTTCAGAGTATGGTTTTGTTGTTAAGTTCACATGGAAAATCACTATTTAAAAGCACATTTTTTCTAAAATGCATGAGTGTATAAAATGCAAATACTCTTCATTGGACTGAACTTTAGAGTCAAATACATATTTTGACATTTTTCTCCTAATCGCTAGCCTTGTGCATGCCCCATGAGAACAATTTCTTTTTTGTTTGTTTGTTTAATTTTGCTGTGCAATGTTTTTATTTATTTTTATTTTTTTCCATTTTTATTGTTTTGTGACCTATATATTTTTTCTATGCTGCCCTCTCTTCCTTTCCCCTCAGCTTGTACCCTCTCCCATGATCTGCATGTTCCCAACTTACTCAGGAGATCTTGTCTTTTTATATTTCCCATGTAGATTAGATCTATGTATGTCTCTCTTAGGGAATCTCTTTTTTTTTTCAGTTTTTTAAAAAAAATAAAAATTCTGCCTCCTCCCAGCCTCCCATTTCTCTCCCCCTCCCCCCACTCCTGTCCCCCTTCCTCTCCAGTCCGAAGAGCAGTCAGGGTTCCCTGCCCTATGGAAAGTCCAAGGTCCTCCTGGATGAAGGGATCTCTTTTTTTGTCTAGGTTCTTTAGGATTGTGAATTGTGGGCTGATTTTTCTTTGAGTTATGTCTGAAAGTCACTTATGAGTTCAGGACAATCGGAAAACTAGATGGCTTCTGGTAGACGTTTCTAGTCTCTACATAAGTCATGCTAGATGATGGTGGAAACTTAGAAGGCTTCTAGAAGATCGCAGAGAGTGCCTGTTAGAGCCCTAGGTTTGCTTCCATTTGCCTTTCTTCCCTGAGGTTTCCCCAAAAGGACAGTCTTGCTGTAGGAGCTCTTCCCAGAACCACTTACTACATAAGGATTACAGAGTAAAGCAGTACCTTGGCTGGAGAACATTACACGCCACATTTCCGGGATAAGATCCATTTATGAAGCTGCAGCTTCAAATCGAGATGTTTGGAATATCTAGAGCTGAGATCTCAGCAGAGATCTGAATAAGGAATTACCTTCAGGTTTCATCTTCATATAACTTCCCGCTATCTCCTTGTGGGAGATCCCATTTAAAGGCTGAATACTCCAGTGCAAGGCAGACAAACTCTGAAGGGCCATTCCCGTGGCACAGCCCAGCAGATTGATTAAATTGGCTTCTGCCCTGTAACTCAAATGTAGCCTCTGGTCCACTCTCCTCCTTTAACCTTCCAATAAATTTTCTGCATGCAAACCTGCCTCTCAGATTTTTTTTTTCTAGGAAAGCTGACCTAAGACAATTAAGTTTATATATAATTAGCTGTGTTATATAATTTGGTTAGTTTTAACTCAGAAGCCTCATTACATATAATCAGGGCAAATTGCAACTTAGCATTTTCCTTTGCCGAAGGCTTTTATGAGGAAAAGGTTGCTGAGATTACTTTCTGTGCTTTCAGTCTGATGCTAATCATATGGCATTTGTTCTGTGTTCCTACTTAATTAATTAATGACTTTTTTCAGAGATTTCCTAAACTGTTATTTTCTTCTGTCTCTACTCTTTTACTTCCAATGGTGGACCCAACTGATCAATGACGTTTACAGCAGTGGACTCTGTGGCTCCATTTTCTCTCCCCCCCACACACCCCGATCAGAAACAGGGCATGACAAAAAGATCAACCTCTAATAGATGAATAAACATTTCTTCCAGGACTTTGTACTGTAGAGTACTGTGAATGTAGGGAAAGAGTTACTGGAATGTACCTAGTGGCTTAGATTCTAGTTACAAATGATGAAAGGGAATAAAATTATTTCACTCCTTCTAGTGATTTTTTTTTCCTATTGTGATGGTCAACCCACAGTTTACTTAGTATTAGAAATACAATTCATTACTGTTTGTTTCATGAGATTTGACTTTTTAGTTTAGTTTTGTTTTCATATGTACTAAAGTAAAATATATTTGAAAACATTATGGCAGTTGATTTTCTGTTAGCTGATTCAAAAATATGTGCTTTCAAATTGTATTTAATATTAATGACATTATTTTCCATACTTATGAAATAAACTGTTTAGCATGTTTCAGGGTTATAATTTCCTAACATATTTTGTTTTTTTTTAATTTCCTTTAATACAATAAAATATTATCTACTATCTCAACCAAAAGTTCCCAAACAAAAATTTAAAATTCTCATACTATAATAATCTGACCATGACTATGTAAAATGTGACTGCTGGGAAGGTAGGGTGTCTTAAAGGTTTAGACTGTAAATCCTAATGACTCATGGGACCACACTGATAACCATGCTTGAGGAAAAAAACTGGTGCTGTAAAAATAACTAATTTCCAAGATAGTGGTAGAGATGCATGCTTACCCATCCAAATATATCCTACATACAAATGACACAATGTGTCTGGGGGTCTTCCTGTCAGTATGACAAAAGCACTTCTATTCTATCACATGCATGAATCTCACTCCACGTACACCGCTCCCTGCTCTACGCCTCCTCCTCCTCACCTTCATTATCTCACCATCATCACACAATCTAAATTTCACTTTGAAATTCTCTCTGCCTTAGAAGTCAGGACCACAAGGGGTGCGCCCACCCGTGGAGACAGTGGGGGCTGAGTCTTTGGGAGCTCACCAAGGCCAGCTGGACTCTGACTGAAAAAGCATGGGATAAAACCGGACTCTCTGAATTTGGCGGACAATGAGGGCTGCTGAGAAGCCAAGGACCATGGCACCGGGTTTTGATCCTACTTCATGTTCTGGCTTTGTGGGAGCCTATCCAGTTTGGACGTTCACCTTCCTAGACCAGGATCTAGGGGGGAAGACTTTGGACTTTCCACAGGAACCCTGACTGCTCTTCAGGCTGGAGAGGGAGGGGGAGGAGTGGGGGGAGGGGAGGAGGGGAGGGAGGAGTGGGAAGGAAATGGGAGGCGGGGAGGAGGCAGAAATTTTTTTTTTCCCAATAAAAAAAAAATTAAAAAAAAAATTAAAAAAAAATTTAAAAAAAAAGAAATTCTCTCTGAACTGAGGTAGACAGCATATTTCATGCAGTTTCTTAATTTCATAATGAATTTATCAAAGAGAAAACTGTTGCTGGATAGAATTGTCACTGGTATACTTGCTGTCTGTCTCTTCTATCCAATCATTTTGTTCTTTGTTTTCTTTCCATATTTCTTTCTTTACCTTTTCAAAAAGCAGGGGAAAAAAAGGTGGAATTTATTTAATGTGGCCACATTTGAAAAAGGAGCAAACAGATACAGTGAACCTCCCCACAGCTTTAGGAAATTATGGGGTCCTGAGTGAGGTTAAGGTTTAAGTATTGAGCTAGAGTTAAGTAGTTCCTATTATAGACGTCTTCAAATCACATCAGTGTATCACTGCCTTTTTTTTTTTTTTCTAAATGGTCTTAGAAGCTTAAGCACTCTTCCAAAAGACTTCAGGCTTTCTTTTCTCCCAACATGAAAATTTCACGGATATTTAGTTTTATCTGGACTACTGTGTGGGACACAAGTGTCTACTTTTTAAATATTTTCACCTCTGCCAAGATCTTCATATTTTCCCACATACTTCTTCAACATCTAAATTTTGAACTACCTAAAACAATCATCATAAACAGAATGCATGTGAGAACCAAGGTTAGAATACATAGGGATCGTGATGGTGCGTTAGGATCAGTTTTAATCTCCTGGCTTTGATAACTTTAAGCCATAAGCAAGTCCATCTTCTTAGTTTGACAGAGTCCGCATTGAAGCTTAGTCTAACATCAAACTTTAAAACTTCCTGTTTCAGCTTCACAAGTACTGAAATTAAATGAAGTTAATTCCATGTCTAGGGTTATTTCATTTGAATTCTGACTCCCTGTCCCTTTAAATATTTAAATGATATTACTTGAGACATCGCTGAATAGTCAGCTGGTATTTGTGCTCTACACTCTGTCAGCTAAGATTTGTCAAATTTGCTTCGATCTGATGTCATGCTGGGATTGAATTAAGTGACAGATATCAAGAACATTGTGTCAATGGACCTATTATGGATACTTTGAGTAAGGAAATACACAAAAAGCAAATCTTAAGTGAGGAATATCTGAACCCTTTTGTGTTTGTCTGATGAGAAATGTACTAACATCCTAAAAAGATATATTCTTCAGGCTTTGTCAGAAGCTGTGATTAATACTGAGTCAAAATCATTTCTAGCTGTTTTTACACATTTCCCTTTTCTTTAAATCCTTTTCTAAAGTCAGAAAAGTAAGGGGTTTAATTTTAACATTTTCATAGATAACAATTATTTCTTATTCATCCAACCCTGTGATACCTGCCAAAATACCTTCTCACTGTCTTCCTGTCCAGTTTCTTCTCAAATTGGCTCATTATACTTTCATAACTGGTTAATTAAGAGAAATTAAATCTTTCATTGTTATATGGTCTAAGAAATGAGCAATAACCTTTTGTGATGAACAGTCATTTTTCCTTTAAAAACTATATTTCTGAAACTACAGTTTTTGAAAGTGGCAATTAACATCAGCAATAAAAAGCAACCTCAGAACAAAAAATAGCTTGTATTAATTAGAATATATAAATTTAGCATGCTTTTCCATTAAGTTTTCTATCCTTGTTAATTCAAGTGGAAAAAAACTCCCCCTCATTTACTTTAAACCTCATTAGTGTTTTCCTTCATGCAGCTCCTTTTGTGCATGTTGCTCAGAGTGAGATGTGTGCCAGATCAATTGCTCAGTACCTGCTGCTGCTTGTGATTAAGAGACAGACACTGTTCACAGGAAAGTGTCTTATAATTACAACAAAAAGTAGGCAATCAGCACAAGTATTGTCTCTTTATACCTTAAAGAGAGAGTGAGAGAATAAAATTAAACCAGAGCTGTTCCTTAAACATCACAACTCATTTAACACAAGACCTTTGCATGAGGTGTTAACCACCCACCCGATTCTCTCAGAGCAAGGGGTCTGTAATGTGTTTCTAAGAAAATAACTTGATATTATAAAACTTTGCATCTTTCTGAAAAAATATGCCAGAATAGTCAAGTCCTGTTTATCAACACATGCATTATTTTTCAACTATCAGAATGTTAGCAAATTCTACTATCTTTCAATGTCAACATTTTAACATTGCTCTTCTTTCTTTATAGCAGCCAAGTTGCTATGAATAGTTAAAAAATGCACTCAGGATCCTAATCATGAATATTTCCTAGAAATGAAAAAACTTTTTGAGAAATACTTAAGTAAATCTTTTTAATATGTAGGAAAGGGAAGAAACATGTAGCAAAAAGAAATTTCTAAATCATTGTTCTGTGTATTCCAATTTAATAACTTTTTGTTGTTAGTTTTTTGACGTGTCCTAAAAGATATACTCTTTTCATTGTCCCATTTTATTTGAGAAAGACTGATGTCACATAAACAGCAACAAATAGAGACCTTAATTTTCATAAGAATAGATAAATTAAATATATTAGATAAACAGATATATTAGATAAATATAGTCTATCATTTTAAGCTCAACAGAAAGAAACTGATTGGATGGGTTTGTGTTTTTGTTTGTATATTTCAAAGGCAGAGCATTGCAAAGAAGGCTTGGCAAGTCACTAAGTGCAAATCGTTTTGGTAAGTGTCGCAGTGAAAGACTATAAGGAAGGACTCTAACTACATAGTTTGTAATTAAAGATTCTGCTTAGGAAAGTCAAGACAGGCATCATTGCACAAATTCTACTCAGTTTAATGTTGTTTAAATGAGTTACTGTATAAAATTACTAGCTCCTATATTTGATCTTTAATTTCTTGCACATTTAGCCATAAACATGTAAAGTTTGGTATTATTTCTCTAGAAATCAAATCACATATAAACACACACATTCACTTGTGTTTGTGTGCGTGTGTGTTTTCTTATTTCAAGTCATTAAGATATTGTGGATGATAATCACAGAAATTTAAAATTTCTAAGTAATAATGTTTTCCTGTAATAGCTAATTTTCTGAGATCATGCTATTTCTGCAATAATTTTTAAGAAAATTTGTTTTAATGTTTTGACTGTATAGAAAACATTTGCTTTACCAGCATTAGGTCAACCATAATTATATACATATGTATACACATACACATATTGGATAATATATTGGAACTTTTACAGACTCAATCACATATGAAAACAATTTAGGTGTAGTCGTTCAATATTTGCATTTTGGTAGATAAATTTTGCCTAAAGACCAGAGACAAAGCTAAAACCACTACAGTTAAGGCAATGGTGACACACACATTTAATCCCAGAATATTGGAGACAGATTTGACTAATCATTGTGAATTCAAGGCTACCCTGGGTTACACAAGATTAATACAGAAATAAATCCAGGTGGTGGTGGTTTCCATATTTAATCCCAGGTAGATGTAATACTTCCATAGTGACTGACCTCTTTGCTTTTCAGACTTCAGGTTGAACCCCAATTTCCATCTCTGGGTTTTTTATTATTCATGCTACCTTTAGGAGACTAACTTTAGATAATTTTTAAAAAGTTCAATAAGTAATTTATAATCTGATTTATCAGGAAAGTATTATTCTTGACAAAAATGTATGTATTATCAGAAATTCAAATGCTTCACATTAGTGTGTGTGAGAAGCACAGAACAAAGGTCCTTGAATTAACAGATATCCAGATAAGTTATTAAAGTTAAGCACATAGGATTGTCTTTCCAATGGAAAAGATATTAAAACCTGCTCTTCTATCCAGAAAGTTGGGTATTGGAAGTGGTCAACAGTCTGGTGATCTGCATTATCTATTGGGCCAGGCCACATCCAGCTCTTACAAGCATTACTGAAGACACCTAGAAGTCTAAATGACCCTTACAGTATCTGCATAGCTAAGGGCTCCTCCAAGCTCCCACAACCCGAAGTGGCTAAAGCCTGAATGACTTTAATGCTATCTGTAATTTCAAGACCAGGCCAGGTCCTCCTTCGGTCCTTAAGTTAACATGGGTAGACATCTCTAGCACCCATCTTCTGGGAAAAGAAATAGCATGTATTGCATTGTGAGATATTATATTTTCATGTGTACTGGGATTATATTGAGCCAGGAAGTTTCTTTCCAAATTCTATTGTGTCTAAATATGCTGACAGTAAACCCTCTGGCATCAGACCCTTAACTTGAGGCACTTTGCCAAAGTCAATAGGAACCAAGCTTTCAATCTCAGCTCTTAGCAGTTAATTTTCCTGCCTACCATGACCACTTGCAGGATTCCCTTCAAGTCTGCTCAGAAAAATCAAGAACATCTTTAAGTTGAGAAATCTCCAATTAGAAAACAAGGCATAACTTTAGACCTATTTGATGTGTATTTTTAAAATATTTCATGTGTGAAATCACTAAAATGTTCATGTAGATGCACTGTTAAATTGTGTGGAGACTGACTTTGAGTTGGCAGCAGGCCCTCTTTCACTTGACTTTGTGCCTTCTACCTTATGGAAGACGTGGAGATGTGACGTCTGGGATTATTGTTCTATTTCATTTATAGATCCATTTGCAGTATTTAAAATTAAGAAAACCAATTTTATAATAGATGTCATTCTTATACAGTATTCTCTCAACTTTAACTTAAATTTTATTTTAACAGCTTCTAAGGGACAGAAATGAGTAAGACATCAACGATTAGTTTTAGAAGTTATTTTCAGATCAAACATGTGTTTTGGCTTAGAAGCTGCCGAAAAACCAACACAGTGAACAAAATGAGCTCTCATTTCTATGTAGATAAGATTGTTAAGTTCTACCACTTCTGTCAATCGTTTCTAAATGATCAACTTAAAGCACTGATAGTAAGTGAGAAGAGATGAACATGTTGAACACACTAGGAGTGTTCTACTCTACTGTTCTTCAGGCAAGCTTGAACATGCATTTGAAGTAAGCAGAGCTGATACTTTGAGATCTTGGCATTGAAAAAGGAAAAAAAAAACAGTTTCTGAGAGAATTTAAAGCAGGGAAAAATAACTATTATTCAGTCTGTACTTTTCTCTTGATAAGAAATATCTGGCATATATGATTAAATGATTTTCTAAAATATAAAATTTTAGCTATGTTTTCAGTTCACAGAAAAAATAAGAGTAGGAACAGGCAGATTATCTATACATTTCATATCTCCCTCAATGCACAGCTTTATCTATACAGATTATCTATACATTTCATATCTCCCTCAATGCACAGCTAACTCTTAATATCAGCCTTCTTGCTCCTGGTAATGTACTTAATTTATTATTAATGTCACTGTCACCTACAAGTACATAGCTTACATTATGATACATGTACAACATTGAATATTCTAGATATTTGACAGATTTATGACACCATTCCATACACTTACAAAATTACAGAGGGCAGTTTCACTGGCCTGAGAAGCCCTTCCTCTCCATCTTTACTAGAGTCCTTACTGTTTTATTTTTTTTTTGACAACATTCACAGCTTTTCATTTACCAAATATTCAGTTTGAATAATTTAAGGTATAGCCTAAAAACACTGGATTCCTAGGGTTAGTAACATGTATATAATATTCTTACTCACTTTTTGTAATTTAATGGCTTGCTTCTTATTGATGCTGAGTAATACTGCTTTGATAATATGTATCAAAATGTTTATTTATTCACTAACTGCTCACTTAATTGCTTTCTGGTTTTTACAATGATAAATGAGATTAGTGTCTAGTGTATGATAATCCTTCTCTATTCTGTGAATATGTATTGCTCTCATGGGTTGATAGTTACACTGATTTGGCCTATAGCAGGATGGAATAATTCTAGCAGTGAAAGCCAAAATGAAAATACAGAGAAGAAAAAGGGCAGAGTGTGGGGAAGATGCGAACCAGCCACCAGAGGAACAAGACATGCTACAGGACAGTAAAAACCATGAACAATGTGGCAAAATGTTGATTAATAAGAATGGAACAGTTTAAGTTGTAAGAGCTAGTTAGTATTAAGCCTGAGATATAGGCTGAGCATTTTGTAATTAATGGAAGTTTCTGTGTGTTTATTTGGCACCAGGTGATCGGGAAGGAAAAGCTCAGCTTCCGTTTACAATTGTCAACATCCATCTGTAGAACAACTATCCAAGTTGTTTAGGCAATTATCAGGTAGTTAAGATTGTATAAGACTAGAGACTTGCCAGGTTGGTGGCACATGCTTTTAGTCTTACAAAATCTGCCAAAGTATTTTTGACAATGTCTGTTCTATTTTGTAGTCTAAGCAATGGAACTAACAGGGGGCTTGATTTCCAACCTCAGACACCTTCAGGGCTCAAAGCAGGATGTCTACAGCAAGCAAAAATATTAGAATATCTATATAGTTTCTGAAAACACAAATGTTTTGTGGAGTAAACTGCTGTTTTGTTTTAGAAGTTATAATATTAACATATGATGTAACAAAATTAGATAGAATTGGTAAGGGTTCTAAAAGCTTTAAATGCAATACTATGTAAGTGGAGATATTTCTAAAGAGAGATGAGAAATGACACTGGTATAAAGAACATTTAATTCCAGTTTTGGAAGAACTTGAATAGATTATGTTAAGTCATATAATCTCTTACTTTCTAGTGCATTTCTTTTTACTAAAAGAAAAATCCTGAAATATACTATTATTTCCTGGATGCACGTTTTCCATGTTGTCAGTTATTTGAACTTCTCTAGTTACTAAGACAGATAAATTGATTGAATGAAGTGATTTGCCTTAGGTAGGATGATGAATTTCCTTAGATCTGGCGTCAAGAAAGCTTCTCGTAATAGTGAGGTCAGTAGCTCAAAAACAAAATTCAGCTATTTACTTAGTCACTGAAAATTCCTGTGCTATATTATATTCCTTTTCTGTTTTTAAAAACATGTAAAACAGAAGAACTAACTTTTCACTTAATAAATCTGAATTTTATTTGATCTGTGTTTTCTTGAATTGATTTCTGATTTTTTTAAGAATGTATTCATTTATGATGGAAATATCCTGTCTTCATTGACTTCTAAGTGCTATTAATGATAAATGACTCTCCTTACTCACTAATTTAATGATGCCTAGAATAAACTGGAGAAAGAAAAAAAAAAGTGTAACACCGAAACAGTATTCTGCAATGGGCTGTGTTTATAGGTTAAAAAGTTAAGTCTGGGTATTTGCATACGGACTGTAAGAACACGTGTGGTAACAATGGGTTACAATTTTGAAATGGATAACCAAATGAGAAGCACTGAGAAAACTTGTCCCAAGACACTGCTGCATATTATCTGGTCAGAGTGACAGTGTGTGAGAAGGGAAATTTAAGAAAATGACAACAGCCTTTATCCACTCCCTGTCAATCATTGCATAATCTGTTTATTGAATTAGTTCAGCAAGCTTTCAGAATTCCTGGTTGGTGTGGGAGGTCTTTCTCTTTATGTATTGCTTTTATTGGTTAATGAATAAAGAAGCTGCTTTGGCCTATAGCAAGGCAGAACTTAGCTAGGTGGAGAAAACTAAACTAAATTCTGGAAGAAGGCAAAGTCAGAGAGAAGCCATGTAGCCTGGTCAGAGACAGATGCTGGATGGAACTTTATCTGGTAAGTCACAGCCATGTAGCGATACACAGGTTAATGGAGTTGAGCTAGTTTAGAATGTAAGAGCTAGAGCTAATTGACCAAGCAGTGCTTTAATTAATACAGTTTCTGTGTGGTTATTTCAGGTTTGGGCAGCTGGGAACAAACAAGCAGCATCCTACAACAACTGGTGTGTACAGAAAACAAAGAGTAATATGATTTATTTAATGTGTATCCTAATTGTTCAACTGCAGCATGCTCTCTGAAATCTAGGTATTTACCATACGAACTGACAACAAATTCTCCCATAGATCAGACAGCATTTACTAAGGAAAGGAAAAAGCTGGCATCTAATGTAGAAATTTTCCTGCCAGTAAAGATCACTATTCTTCGGCAGTTTACATCTGCAAGGTTGTTTCTGCCTGCTTGCATTCTGTTTGATATGTTTGTGAGTATTAAGAGCTTAAAAGAATACCTGCCAAATTGTAGATTATCTTCTAAGGGATATCATTATTGGAGTACATCTCAATTACAAATAAACAAGTAACATTCATAATACTGATATGTAATATTTAGTAGAAAGTAGATGCATGCCTTATTTGAAAGTAAATTTAGCAATGTTTCACCACAACTAAACATTAGATTAAACTAAAATAAAACCATTATGTTTGCAAGTCCTCTCAAAGATAATCAATAATTGTTATATCCATGTCATTTAAGTAAGATTCTGAAAATAGTTAGCCACAATAAATATAAAAAGTTATATTCCTGTCAATATCAAACAACACTATCTGAGAAGCATCTGTAGACATAAATTAGTATCTGATGCCTAGAAGAATCTGATCTTTCAACATTTTAAATTTAGAAATTATACAATAGAGATAATGTGAATATATATGTATAATTTTATTTTGTAATGAATAAGAATATTTTGCCTATGTGTATGTTTGTGAACCATGTGTGTATGTGCATGTTTGAGTGCAGGGTATGTGTGTGCGTGTGTCTGTGCAGTGTCCAAAAGAGAGTGCATCAGATTCTCTGTAAATGGAGTTAAAAACTATTGTGAGTCACCAAATGTGTGCTGTGAATTACACTCAATTCTTCAAAAAAGCACCAAGTGCTCTTAACAAAGTCTTTTCTCTTGTCATTTCTAATGTTTATTTCTCTATCTGTGAACTGCTAATCAAATCTCCTGTTTGATACATTCCTTGTATACCGCTAATTTATAATCAAGACAACATCATCCTCCCTGTATCATCTGCCATATACAGCTCAAGTCATTTATTAAATTCCATTATTCACAATATATTGTTCAAACTTGGTCATCGACCTATTCTTGTTCCATAAAACAAAATAGGAAAATAGTTAGAAAATATATTTTATGATATGGAACCAAGTATAATAGAATACTTTTTGGAAATCCATGCATTCTGTGTAAACATACAACTGTAAATGCCTTAGAAAACCTCATGAACTATTGGTTATAATAAATAGTCAGTTTGAATATTTTACATGGATATGAAATGGGAAGGTTTTGGGCTATCCCTATCTGAGAGATTAAAATCTATAAAAAAGGCTAGAACTATATCCAACTTGATTTTATTACCTTTTACTGATTTTTAAACTAAGTATTGAATAAAATATTTTAATAAATTGTTAATGTATTAGAGATTGAATTATTAAAGGGAGAATGCTGTCACAGTAGTATAATCTTCTTGTAGTGCATTGTACAGTTCAAACTCAACATATATTGAGAAATAAAATTTAATTTGGTTCAATCAGAAAATGCTCATAACTTCCCAAACAATAAATTTTGAAGTACGAATTTGAATAAATAAATTACTTCTTTGCCATTCATTCCAAAACCTGCATGACATATCTATCTCTTACCTGGGCATTTGTGCTTCCATGTACCTGGCAAAGTTTCTTCCTTTTTTTTTTTTTTTTTTTTTTTTTTTTTTGCTTAGGCTTAAGGCCACAGATTAGAGAGAATTTTTCTTCTATTGCATCTTGGAAGATTATTTGTGGACACAGGTAAATATCACTGCAATATATTCTTCAGGAGTCTGTGCTAGCATATGCCACGGAAGTCATGAGATTGAAATTTTCATTTCATTTATCTTATTGAACCAGTAAATTTTTATATGTGCTTAAATTTTTACTATAATTCTATCTAATATTAAAAAGAATATTTAATAAATTATGGTTGTTTTAAAAATATATATATTCTATATACTTGCATGTTCCTAATAATAAAATATTATATCCCTTACTATTCATCACGCAAAGTGATATATGGTGATTTTTAAATCAAAGCAGCTTGTACAGCTTGCTTGTTTTAAAAAATATATTGAAGCTGGTTGGTGGTAAAACATGTCTTTAATCACAGCACTCAGGAGGCAGAGGCAGGTGGATCTGTGGGAGTTTCAGATCAGTATGATCTAAAGAGTGAGTTCTAAGACATGCTCTTGTCTCAAAAAAAAAATAAATTAGTAAATAAATAAATAAATTGAAGAGAAATATATTTACAATTAAAACTAAACTAAAATTGTTTGAGAATATAACTAAAGAAGTCATAGAGCCAGGAAAAATAACTAGAGAAGTCAAAGAGTCATGAAAAGAAGCTCTTTCTTGATTAGTTTTCATGTTGTCAACTTCCTTCTAAATACTTTCGTCATTTACCTAGATTTGTGCTACAACTAACCTTGGGCAAAAAAGGTTTTGACAGCAGTTGGTAGTGCCTAATTCAAAAACCCTTGCCTTCATGGTGCTGAAAGGGAGCCGTGTGAGCCCTGAGACACAGGTAGGGTCTACTTATTATCCTTGCCCCAAGACTCAGGCTGATGATGGAGAGGAATACTGTGAAGAGCCACCTTCTTGATACAACAGAAGAACTTACAGTAGCTGTGTTGATATGCACTAGAGCTGCACAAGTCAAAACTTGTCAAAATGCATCTAAAAAGAAAGGGGGGGGGCTCCTGAGGGCCCATATGTAGCTGAAATAATGGCTGCTTTCACGTGGGTGAATCACTTTTCTCTGGAATGTGACCATGGTCAGTGACTCATGCTTTAGTGGACTGATATGTGGGCAGGATAAATGGAATTCAGTGATTAATGTAAGAGAAAGATTAAAGAGAATGTGCTATTGAGAAGGAAATAAATTACATAGGATGTAGGGGACAATGGAAGGAAGGTGTGAATGTAATAAAAACACATTGTGTTTATCTATATATGATATTTAAAAGATAAATTGTAAACTGGGTGTAACTCATAAACATTTCTCCACATATAAATATTTCTCAGAAAAATACATGTTTATTTTATGTAACTATAATTAAATCATGCTTCATCCTTGGTTTAATATGTGTTGTATCATCTTTTATGATAACTCACTTAAAAATAAAAGCTCCTCTAGGTATCTAAACAATTAAAGTGATTAGTAAGACAACTTGTCAGTCGAGTGGGTTAGCCTATTTCAACCCAAGCTTGTTTATAGATATAAATGATATATAAAAACTAAAAGTTGTTGGTTTTCTTAAAAACTTATACAGTGTATTATATAAACTCTTTTTTATTCTCAGGCTAATCTTTCCCAAACTATATATCTTTAGTATTTTATGTAAGAAACTTTGAAAAAATAAAGAAGAACTGGAATACAACAAAATCTTTATATCTTATATTTAAAAACAGTATTATTAACTAAAAATGAGTAAGCTAACCAAACAGAGCTGCTTTATCTTTCAGACTCTGGAAACACTGGGAATATTAATGCACTATTCAAGATCACAGGCAGAATTTTACTTTTCCAGGAAAAGGGTAAATTCAAACTGCAAAAATAACTTCAGGTAAAAAATTTTCTAATAGTAACTATTAGTTACATTTCTTTTGGTTTTGTCAAAATATTGTTAAGAATCAAGATGGGTAGGTGGATGCAATTTTATTTTTTATTTTGTGCTCTGAGATTAAGGGGCTACAATCAATTACATTTGGAAGGGAATAGTGAGAGGAGCTGGAGGATGCTGAATACATTGCTAATACGATCTGGAAGTAGAGCCAACAGGAAGTGACTCAGGATTCAAACAGGAAGTGAGGCAAGGCTTATAGAACTTCAGTGCTTGCTTTGATATACCCCCTACCTGAAGCATAGCTTCACCTCGTAAACTCTACAAGTTTCCTCAACAGCAGCATCAGCCGAGGGTGGACTGTTCAGATTGTGAGGATCTAGGGAATAGTTCCCACTGCAACATCTGTTTCAGATAATTTGGTAAGACTTGTACATCAAAGTACAATAGTGGACCACCTCAACATGTTCTAGATATACAAACACGAATAAATGACTAACCTGGAATCATTACATGATTTAGTATGCAGGAATTGTATAATCTATGATTTAATATACAGGAATTGTCTGTACTATGATTTGCTGGGATTAGTTTGGTATATCTTGTCTTCAAACATTTAAATCTTACAGTCACACATGGTAGTTTTTCACCATTGTCAATTTGATTGAATTTAGAATTTCCAGAAGAGTTTCCACAAAGACATTTTTATAAAAGATAACAGAGAAGAGAATATTCACTTAAATGTGAGTAGCAGCATGCCTTAGGCTAAGGACTCAGACAGGATAAATGGAGAAAAAGAGAATTCCACATGAAAGCCCAAACTTCATGCTCTCCTTTCTGTTTTGCAAGGCTGTGATAGTAGCAGCCGCACCACAAGAAGTGGTTGCTATGAATCCCGCCAGGCCTTCCTAACATGATGGACTGAAGTCTTAAACTTTGCACCAAAAATGAGTTGAACCTTTATTCCTTCTGGCATCTTCTGCCAGGTATTTTGTCACTATGATTAGAACCGGAAACTACATACAGGCACTAAAACTTTTCTGAGACTACATTGTTAAAGGCCAAACAAGAAAATGTAGCAAGTTTTTCTAAGTCAAAGCAGACAGACTACCTGCAAGTCCTTAAAATTAAGCTACTTATCCTCAGCTGGAGACATGGTATTCCCAGTGAACTCTGTTGAAAAAGTCCCACTCCTAAGCCGACTTTTAGTAACCTACACAAATGTCATTTTTTTCCCTCTTCCAATACTGTTTATTTTTCAGGACTATGGTCTAATCTGTTCTTTGACCTTCATAAATATTATGCTTATGCCAAATTAACATAACATTGGGAATATAAAGGATTCTACCTATGTAAATGGTTTTTTAAAAAAATAAACTTATTCTTCTGCCCTTAACCATAGATAAGCTTCCAGACAAAATCATAATATACATGAACACATAATATCTAAAGGTGAAATAGCTCATGAAAACATAAATTAAACATTCTCACATTTTATTAGTCCTATCAATATGACAAGAAACTAATTTCAGCACCATTTCTGTAAGTGTGTTTTAAAGAGAAAAGCATTATTAAAACAAAATTGTTTTGTCAAAACAAAATGTGACATAGGCTCCAGATCAAGGAAACAATTTATTATCTGTTCTGCCATACATTTAACCTCTACCAAACGAGTTCCAACAACATAGTACCAAGCATTCTGATGTCTGAGACTGTTAGAACTCTAATGCCTTACAGCCCTTTGGTTGACCTGCTAATCACAACAAGGAAAGGATATGGGTTCATTGCCTTGCTTTATTTACACATTTTAAAAAAAAATAATACATTTCATTGGGGGCATATACCATCCCAATTTTTTTATCTCAATATATTTTGGAAAGGATAAGTACTCTATTTTAAATGCCACAACCTTAAGCACAACCAGCTTAATTACTTGAAAAATCAAAACACAAAAATTGTGCTTCTGAGAGCCTGCTCCCTGTCTCTCCATCTCCTCTCCTATTGCTGTCCTTAACCCTGTTGGAATTTCCCCACTCCAGGCATTTGAAACTCTTACAGTTTTCTAACCATATGTTATAAATTATTAACGCAACAAATGGGTTCTTAGAAGTTATTACATCATGTTTAATAGTGGAGTAAATGCCTAGGGATTATTGGAAAACTAGGCTGAAATAAGTCATCAAAAATGTCCTAAGTGGAATCAAACCATTAATATATAAGAGTTTAATAGCAATTAATGACACATTCTACAATCATTTTCATCATGGGTTAAGTCTTAAGAGCAAGTCTTTAAATAGACCTATAGGTATGATTACCTGGGCACTTGCACAGTTGTAGCAGCTGTATGAATACATACAAGTAGACAAGGACATGATAAAGATTGTGTTATACTAGTGTGGAATGTCTACCGGTTCACTTTGCATTATATTGAAAGCCATTTTCAATGAAGCCAAGTTTTCTACATTCAACTAGTGTTTTCTACTATTCAAAGAATTCATAGGAAGATCAGTTTTTTGTTCTATGCTAAAATTATTCTCTAGTATCTTAATCATTTTTGAAGAAGTTCACATTTATAAAATATTTTATGACTGGGCTGAAAATAACAAATCTTTATGATCAGAAACAACTAGAAGTGCTGCAAGTGTCTGAAGCATTTATTTCATATCCCCTAATAGACTATAAATAGTTAAGATGTAATTTATATTATATTCATAATTATGTCTCCTAATAGTCTTTGGTCGTTCAAGCAACAGCCTGCATGGGCACTTTAATTGCAGTTTCAGTTTTTATCTGAAAGAAATAATATGGGCTCTTATAAAATCCTTAGATAATAATGCTGACAATGGCATTTATCAATATGTTTGTTGTAGTTAGGTAGGCAAAACATGTGATAGAATTTGATTTGAAAAAGATGTTTCTTTCCCCAATTGCTCCACTTATACACAGCATTTTATAGAATAAACAACTCTAATCAGGTGTTTCTTTTCCTACTGCTTGGTCCCAAACACCGACTCAGAGACTGAAAATAGACTATCAATCTTCAGTCAATACCTCAGGCTCTTAACTAGCTAACTTTTGCACTTAAATTAACCCTTATTCCTTATTTGTGATTGGCCATTTACATTTTCTTAGTAGGGCATCGTCATCTTGTTTCTCTGCATTTGCCCACGACCCTCTGACTCTGCCCTTCCTTTTCCCAGAATTCCTCTAGACTGGTTCTCATGCTTTATCTATTCCTGCCCATTTATTGACCAATAAGCTCTTTATTAGAAAATGAGAGTGATACATACTTATAGTGTACAAAAGATGGTTTCACAGAATAAAGCTATAGTTTGATGAAAGACTCAATGGGTAAAGTGCTTGCTGGAAAATTGTAAGGCCCTGACCTTGATCTCCCGGACCACACATGAGAGGACAAGGAGGAGGGACAGGAAGAGGGGTGGACTTTAAGTCAATGGTGGTGATAGTAGCACAGTAGCGCTTGCACAGACCTCTAACCTCTTCTTGGAACACACCAATATGACAGAGAAATTTCTGAGAGGTTCTGGCCAATTGGGCCAAGATGGTGATTTCCTTTTCAGCAAGAGACCTTATCTGAAAACTCAAGAGAGTCAATATAAGTTTTATATATTAACATAAATAAAATATCAATAAATATAATTAAAAATCATGTTCATATTGATAACACTAACCATTTTATTGAAAATCGATTTTTAGAAAATATATTCTTGGTATAGTTTCCCTTTCCCCAACTGTTGTCAGATCCTTCCTTTTTTCCCACCCACCTAAATTCACAATTCACACTTTCTTTTTCTCTTCCATTAGAATTTTAATAGGTAATAACAATAATAATAATAAATAGAATAGTACAATGCAAACAATCAAGCAGAAAAACAAAGTCAAGAATCACAAGAAATACCTAAAGTCACTGAGACATGCATATTCACACAGAAAAATAGCAATACAAGTACAATTGGAAACCACAGTATACAAGCAAACTATCTAAGGTGATACAATTAATGACCAGAAAAAGCAGCCTGAGAAATAAATTGCAGTAATACAATTAACTTCATTTTGGGTTGACCATCTACTGCTAGGCATGGGGCCAGCCCTTGGGAGTGGTTTGTATCCACAGCTAGACTCTGTTCAACACAATTAATGCTTCTTTTATGAGCAGTTCTCCATTGGAGATAGTTTCTGGTTTAGGGATGGGAGCTTGTTTCCACGTTCCCTCTTAACACTCGGATCCCCATCTTGGCTTCAACCTAATCTGGACTTACACCTGCAGCAACAGGTTCTTTTACTCTCTGAATATTGTATAGCTGTGTGTCTCTGTATTTATTCCCCTTTACTTCTTAAGGAAGCTTCTCTGCTGATGACCGGATAAGACACTGCTCTTATGAGGGTAGCAGAATACAGTCACAATTTCATTGCTATGTTCCTTTACCAGAGGAGTATTATTTGAATTTCGACAGGGTCCACGCTGAGTCTCAGGTTCTTAGCCATCTTCCTAGGATCAGAGAAGATTTTCACATCTCAAGGAGTGAAATTAAATGCAACGAGACATTGGTTGGTTATGCTACTACTGTTGCACAAAGCATATGTTGCATGCAGGTCACTACTATGGAGTATGTGCTTGTAGATAGCTTGCTGGGTTGGTGTTTACTTTTCTGCTAACATACACAGAAAAAGTGTACTTCACCAGGAAAATATTGTTATATGTGTGTGTGTGTGTGTGCATGCTTGTGTGTGTATATCCCAATTTTGATTTGTTGACTGAAATCTATGTAAAAGATAAAGAAGACCAACAGTATGTTAAATTACTTAGTCAGCAAGTACACCATGTACACAATGGAGACAATATAAAAATTACTTAGTTTTTTTAACTTGAAAGAAATGAAGTTGGCACAAAACATGAAATTGGACGTGAATCCCACTACTTGGATTATTCTGAACTTGAACTAAATATGTTGCCCAGACTAAACATGTTGCCCAGACTAAACTTGAATTCATGAGAATCCTCCTGTGTACTGGTGTTGCCATAGGGAACCATCACATACTAATGCTAACCTATTTTATTTTAGAATTAGTTCACTAATTATTCCTAATTTTTTTCCTTTTTTTGCTTTGATAAAATAATTACAAAATCTCTCCCTTCCTCTTTTTCATTCCTGACCCTCCAAGATACACCTATCTACTCTCATGCAAATTCATGTCCTCTTTTGCACTAATTACCACTACATATGTATGCAAATATATGAAGCATATTTTTGCAAGTAGTAAATGTTTTTCATTTTTGTAGTGCTGAAAATTATTCAGAGTTCACAATATATTAGCTAAGGAAGCCCTTATATCATTCAGTAGAAAGTTAGGCTGACCTTTCTTCTTTGAATTATAAGGGGTAAATTGGGGGAGGGGTCAGTAATTCCTGAAATTATTGTTCATGTTTTATTTGATAATCAACATGTAATTGGAACACAATAAATAGATATTACTTTGTATGCTTTGTACACGTAGGTTTTTTTGCTGTCCTCATCCAAAAGCAGTTAGCAAACTTAATTAACAAATTCATAAAGAGTATTGCATTAGCTTCAAATTTTTCATCTTTAATCTTCAGATTAATGAACATCTTATTTACTGAGCATTTTTTTAACTGGTGATCATTATTGTTTTTCATATTTGCTTTAAAAACTGAAATGTTCTCATATGCTGGAAGGGCTGGTTGTAAATATATGCTTCTGTCAGTGATCAGGGCTTAGAGAGTGCCAAAGATGGAACTGTGTAATTTGTATTATGGAATGCCAGCAGGGCAGTATGTACTTATGGACACTAAATATGCAATTGTTGAAAGATACAATGATGAGGCCTGATGTCTTTTTATTATATTTATAGCAATAATAATTTCTTATTGCTGAAATCTCTCAACACAACAAAAAATATAGCCAGAAACTGTACAGAATATGCATGCAGGCTTCAAATGAATATTTGTTATATTTTGTACAATACAGCAACAATATTCACAAATTATCTTTAAAGGTTTTAAAATGGAAAATAATGCACAAATCTAGACGTACACTAAAAAACAAATGGCCTTTTAAATTGTACAATTGCAGTTTTATTCTGTATTTTCTGGCACAGTATCTGTCTTTTGGTAAGTGAAAGTAAATTATCAGCATGAAATTAGATTTTTTTCAAATCAATCTAATTAGTCACTAAATGGCTTCTCAGTGATTCTTATGAACAACATAAATAAAAATAGTCCAGTAACTCCTAAAAATTTACTAAGACAGTTAGGTGAAAAGTCATGTGAAAGCTGTAGACTTTATTTCATGGTTGTATTTCATTTAATGAATCTCGATAAAATAGTGTACAATCATATACTGAGTATTTTACGTTCTAAACTGATAACTCAATACACATTTTTGCAATATAACAGTTAATTCTTCTAAAAATACTGTTAATGAAATTTTAAATAATATATGGAGTTGAATAACTGAAATATAATAATAAAAATAATAATAATAAAATTTCAATAATAATTGAAAAATTATTTTGCCAGTTATAAAAACACAGATGATTGTGATATTTCAAAATATCAGATATCTAGTCTCCTCTTGGCTCCTCAAACTTATAATTCAACTTTTTTTCTCTCAGTTATTTAAATCTCACGATTGTAGTATGTTTGTTGACTTGACTTTTAGCAAATACTTTTTTGATATATAGACACATATCTAATGGGTAAAATTAGTAAATTTTAAATTTAAAATATTTAAGAGATCTCAAATTTGCACTTCATTTTTTTAAGTTTTAAAGAAAAAACATTGTTGTATAGAATAATCTTGTGTCTGCATTTCCTTTTAGCATATTAGATGCAGGAATTTCTTGGGCAGATCAACAGATCAGCTCTCATATCCCAAGAAAAAATAATTAAGTCCTCCTCAATGCACTCTAGCATGTAATTTCAAACAACTGCCATGCACTCATGTCATAAATAAGTGTAGAAGAAGATGAAGCATGAAGATTGCTTCCCTGGGGACGCCTGACCGGAGACATTGGATGTTGGGGCCTATTTCAATAACTGCAGAAGGAAACATGTAGGTGACGGTATTTCATCAGCCATCACCTTGTTCACATACATCACCTTGTTCAAAGGTGTTATAGATGTCGCATTTAGTTCAGTGCCACCCACTAACTTCAGTGTTAATTTAAGTGGCTTGAATTTTAATCCTTATAGGAAATTGAGTATATTTTGGTGTCCTTACTCACATACATAATTTATGGAACATAATTACTTTTTCTTACAAATTCAAAACATTACAATTATCCACTGCTCTAGTTGGGTTACTAATGTTGCCATGAAACGCCATAACCTAAAGCAAGATGGGGAAGAAGTTTATTTGGTTTACACTTCGACAGAGTTGTCCATCATTGAAGAAAATCAGGACAGGAACTCAAGTAAGGCAGGTGTTGATTTGAGGTCATATAGGATGGTTGTTCATATCTCTTCATGGATTGGTCATCTTAATTTCACAGTGACCATCAGTCCAGGCATGACACCACCCTCAATGGGCAGAACACTTCCCCATCTATCACAAACTAAGAGAAGGCCCCACCTGATTGTCTATAACCGGTTTTGATGGAAGCAATTTTTCAAATGAGTTTCCTTCCTTTCAGATGAGTCTAGTTTGTGTCCCGTTGTCAAAAAGAAAAACTACCCATCACATCCATTCACCTCTCTAAAATTCATCTTTTAATTTTCATTGTATGTATTTGTATGTTTTTCTAAAGTGGTGTATTTTATTTTACATGTGTATGATATATTTAAGATCATTATAGCAAACCTGTATAATAAACAAACATAATAACAGTCTATCAAGTTTAAGGAAATAAATTGTGATGTAAGAAGCTGATGTTCACTTGTTGAGGAAGGGATTATTTCTGCTCAGGAAGCTTCTACCCTTTAAGACATTCATTTGCACACTAGAAAAAAATCATAATCAGGATGGATGCAGTTCTGCAAATCAGAGCCAGATGATATAGTGCAAAATGGTATATGAAGTATAACAGTTAAATGGGAATACAGGTGACCATACTAATGGGGTACAGATATTTGATGTCTTATATCATGTACAAGTGGGTTTAGTGCACCTGCTTCTACTACAGGTATGGTCATCTTGCATGCAGAACCAAGTTCTTCCCTCAATAACACTCTATCTAAAACAAAAAAAATAATTTAAATGTAGAAGTTAAAACTAATGTAACAATATTAAACAGACTTCAGAATGCATTAATATGCCAGACTAATTTTTTGTCCACTCTAAATGCCACCTTTTTTTACCCGAAACACCATCTTATTTGCACTGCAACATTAAGGTTTGGTGCAGCACCTCTGGGCAGAAAGACGATTTATCACCGCACATCTAATTTACCAAATGTCCTTGAAAGTGTGTGCACAAGCACTTAGATGTTGGATTCTAAGCTCTTTACAAAACCTGAGCATAAAATGAAGAAGTCAGAATGCTTTCAGGAATTGATTTTTCAACTTCAGTTCAAATGGAAGTTATGTTAGCCACTAAATACTTGAACAGATTTAGTTAGGTCCTTGGGGGAAACAAAGGTGTATCCCAATAGAATCCTACCTCAAACAATTATGGAAGTGTCATGTGCTGTGGCCAGTTAATTCCTATATTAAATATAAACTATGTATCTGAAATGAAGAATACTTAAATGTCTCACATACTGGTCATTCACCCTTAGGTTCTCATTTATTCTCTGCTTCAATAGATTGACGAATTGACAAATTAGCTATAAAGCACTGTGTCAAAATTTCAGTTCTGGTGAAAGCTGATAATGTCTGAGCAGGAATAAATGCTTATCTATAGCATTTTTCTATAGAAGCAAAGTGCCCTGAACGCATCTTCTCATTAAAAATATAGGACTGAAAAGCCCCCAACAAAAGCTCCTAGTGCCAGTGTGAGTTCCCCACATCCACAGTGGCTTTGATCATGTCAGCATGGATCATCAATCTCCATATTTAAGTTGTAAGCATATTTAAGATGAAGATTAGTATGCTCGTTTTAAAGTTGAGCACTGATCAAATGGGATAGAATTTCCAAAAAAAAAAACCTAATTTGTTGCTTTTACATATCAACTGAAAAAAGAAAATTATTGTTACTTTGCCTGACAACAATTCTGCATAAACGTTACCTTAACAAAAACACTCCAGATGAGAAGATGGCATGCATAGACCAGTAGTTGTATCATATCTATTTTGCTATTTGTCTGTGAGCTAAATCAATACTTGTATGAAGCTTGCAGTTCATATTTATTTTGGAAGCACATGAAATCTCCATAAGCCAGAAGTACTGAGTTGTACACTGCCACAGTAAATTGGCATTCTTTATGGTTAGAGAGGAAAGTGGTATGCTTGGAGCCTATTATTTAGCTTAGGCATGAAGACTCAAATAAATATGTGTATCTTGTAAGAAAAGTTTTAGGAAACTATACTTATTTTCTATGAATGCTAAAATGAACACCATTGGAATTTTATATTTCCAAATGAAAATTGAATATATCTCCATCTATAGTTACGTACATAGAAATTGAGCAAATTAATTAAGGAAAATCAATAAAAGAACTAAATAGAAAATAATTGCTGCCATTTCTAACAACCATGATAAGATTTTTTAATGAAATAGAAACTCAAAAGTCTACAATGTTAAATATAGGTAATCTAATAATGTTGAGTTCTAACAATGTATGCCCTTTTTATTCAGCATATTATTTATGATAAAGTTGAAGAGATGTCAAAGATGGTACCAGAGTAATATGTTATTACATAAAGTGATATCATGTGTTAGAATAGTGTACAATATCATTCACAGTAGTATGGCATTTTGAGTTATTTGCACTCCCATTTTAAAAGGAAAAATGCTGAATTCAGATAAAATTCTTTGGAGAAAAACTTGAGATTTAAAGGGAATTTAGTGATATCTTTTGGAATACTTGGAGAAGATATGAGAAATTATTGCTAAAAGCATAACTTATAGGGGCTGGAGAGATTGCTCCATAGGTAAGAGCACCTTTGACATTCCTGAGAATACTGTTTCATTTCTGTAGGAACTAATTGAGTCCTGGCCTTGAACTGCTCTTCCCTGTCTAGAGCCTTCTAATTGAAGTAACTAAAAGCTGTGCTTTGCCTAGAGGATCAGAGGATGGGATTTTCACCTGTTGGCCATTAACTGCAGCGGATTTAAGCCTATAAGGTGCTATTAAAGGGGGGTTTTTGGTACCAGTGATTGGAAGGTCTGTGTGTTGGTCTGTCTCTGCATGTGTATTCTCAACCTCCAGCCCCTTGCCGAATCTCGCGAACTGGGTTCTAGTGCTTACAGCACAGACAAGGCGGAAGGGGGAAGGGGTCAGTGTGCGACAATTTCTTTCTGTCACATGGCGGCTTCTGCAACAATTGCGGTGGTTCTAATTCTTTCTCCTGACCTCCGAAGGCACTGCATCTACATCTGTGTGTATGTGTGTACTCATGCGTGTGTGTGTGTGTGCATGCATGCGTGTGTGTGTGCACATGTACATACACACATATAACCACACAAACACATAAGATAGACTAATTAAAGTAGGAATTCCTATGAGTTGGAGAGATGGCTCTACCAATTTCTCATGTTTTGTGCTTCATCTGTCATAGTTAAGTGATATCTATTGATGTATCTTGGAATCTATTAATCATAGTGCTTTGCACTAAATATTTTAAAGGGAAATCATTATATCAAGACGATATTTTTGTTAAATATCTACCTTGACAAAGACAGGTAGTAAAGTACATAAAGTTTATATTATAGATTTAAAATGGGACGGTACTGTTATTTTCTTAGAAATAGCAGTATTACTTTGTGTCATTGGCTACTAATTTCAATCAGGAGAACTATGTAATATTTATGGATAGAATTTCAAATTTATATACTAAGAACTCCAATTTTTTCATCTTTAATATAATCCAAAGGAATGAGACCAAACATACCATACACTTCCTCTTCTTTCTGTCCTCTCCTTTCATTTTCCTTCTCCTCTGTTATTAATTTTATAATTATTTCATCCAATGATGGATTTTGTACACTTTACAAAAAACTAAAAGTCATCATTCTCCAGCAACAGTTTCAACTGGAGCTGCTCTTGCCTCTAATCTTTAAAGAGTATTTTCAGAGAAAGATACATATCAGAGAATAAAAGATAACTCCTCAAAATATTGTCTTTTCTGACAGGATTATTGATCATATGAGAGTGAGCCTCAATAAATAAGTGTATTTTTTTATTTTATTGCTTATGTTTGTTTTTATTATACTTAGGAATCTTGAAATCATAAATGAACAGCTGATTAAATCACCCCATCATCTTTTTTCTGTAAGGCCTTACAAGAGAGGTAAGAGAGAGGTTGCCTTATATCTTGTAGCCTCCTTTCCTTTGTGTGACCAGATTATTCAATGTGTTTCTGACAACGTGTTTACCAGTTTCTGGCTTGCACAACATAGAAATGAAGCAAAAGCTAAATGGCATGTATCTGACTATTCCTGATTAACTAATAATGGATATTGAGTCACATGACAGTTTCCAAATTTTCTCAACTCCAAGCCCCTCTATTCAGTTCAAATTGGTGAGCTAAGTGATTTCTGCATTTTAAAGTTGTATAGCCAGAATACTAGACATTGCAGGGTGTAGTTTATTGACAACACTTTTCTTTTCTTTAAGAATTGTATGAATTTGTTTCAGAGTAGGCAGCATTGTTCTTTCTAGAAAAGTTAGTTGAGAAAATCTAAGCTCCTAACAGCCCACAAGCTCTGAATAATTTGCCATCTTTAAAATTTATTAGAATTTAATCTATTAACAGCAAATGGCTATCATTTCACTCTATTTCTTTTTTATTAATATTACCACATTCTTTCCATGTGGTCCTGTCATCAATACTGTTGTTCAGTTGTTGTTAGATGGATAATAAATAGTGAATTTTACCTCCTATTAAATGGAATAAAGCAAAACATAATAAGAACCATAGTAAAAATGATTAAGTGAAACAAACTTGACCAATATCTGTAAGAATGCTTCAAATTTCTTCTCATTGGTCTCATAAACTGTAAAACACCTGTAGGGTTTTGTAAGTTTTCTCTTGATATTTTCTGCTTTTAGTGAAAAAGAAATGATCTTTGGTCAATGACTGTTCTTAGCAAAACAAAAACAAGCACACTGAAAACTAATCACTCCTCTTAATCAGTTCACTCTTTTTATCAAATGGCTAAGAGGGGAATCATCTTAAACTACTAAGCTACTAGGTCATGGCTGAATTTTTCAATTACTCAGATAAACTAAGTACACTGATTCAAATACTGTTTTTACATAATTTGAAAATGCAAACAAAGGGAAAATTATCTTTGCAGGAAGCTACACCAACTCTAAAAAGGTGATGTGCTAATTGTCTCTCTCCATAATGAAGTTTTGTGCTGTGGTTATGAGCTGTGTATGATGGCAAAGAGCCAGGAAGAACTGTAGGAGATTTAACAAGCGCTCATCATGGCTTTCATGGCAATGCCAGTGGATACTTTTGGAATTAAACAACAGAAATTCCTTCTTCTGCTGCACTGTCTAATAAATACTCTCTTGGCTCCCATGTAAAATGAGTAAGCCCAAGGGTTGTAGATTTCAATCCTAGAATATTTTTTGCAAAATATAAGTATTTTTTCATGCTTACTCTGACCATATAACATGTATATTCTAGTATTCTTTTAGTTTAGTCCTACTATGTGGCAGAATTTAAGATAAACAGTTTATACAGGATTATTCTCTACAAAAATTTAAGGTAAAAACATCAAATGTGAATGTAGGTAGCATTTTGAGTGTAAAGCATAGAGATCACCAGCATTATAGTTTCTTAACATAAATATGAAGTTATTACCAATTGATTTTTATTATCATCATCAGCAGTAGCATTAAATAAGCTTGAGAAGTAATTTTAAGATGTATAATTATTTAACCAAGAATGAAGCATAAATAATCAACATAATTATAAGTTGTTTATATTACACTGTTTTATTTTACCTAACAATGTTGATTCATATAAATAACTTTAATCTCTATTAGTGTCTTGTCAGTCAATAGGTTATCTTATTATATTATGCTACTGTATGATTATATATTTATTGAAATAATAACAGACATTCTTAATGTTTGGAAGCAATTAACAAAACAAAACAAAAACAAAAAAGCAAATTCAAGTCCCTTGAAAGTTTACTATTTGCTCAAGCTGGACTTCTTTCCTTCCAAAGTAACCAATAGTAAGTAACTCTTTCTCTGATGGGACCAACATGGATCTTACTGAGTAAAAGGTGGAAGAACAAAGGATGCATGCTGTTTCTCTAGGTCACTTTATAGCAAACCAACCTACCCATGGAGACAGAGTCCACATTACTTAATCAGTTCCAATGAAAGTTACATGTGTTAACACCATCACATTGAAATTTTTGTGTCAATACACAAATTTTGGGATACATTCAGACTACTATATAACCCAAAACTCAAATTCTTCATTTATGGGATTAAGTACTCCTAGAATTCTCCAGTCAAGATAGAATATATGTGTAAAAAATAGAAGACAAATAATAACTCCTTAGTTTCCAAAATTGAAGTATAATATAGTTTAATATATTTGAATTATAATGTGTAAATAGAATATTCATTAGCCCAATTAAGTATATTTTTGAGTGTTTTTGTTTTGACTCCATAGACTACTTTACAGAACATTGATATCCCTTAACCAGTTCCCATGTGAGTTTGGGTGATAATGAAAATATTTATGCTCAGCAATCATTAAGAACAATATTATCACAGAGCAAAGTAAAAGAGCTTACTCAAAATTGAAGCCATTAAATTCATATATCTTATTTAATAAAGTTATTTCCCATCGGGAGATGGATTAATAATTATAAAAACTCATTATATGTCTAATAGCACATAAAATTAAATATATGAATTTTCATCTAGGTTAAGAGAAGAACAGAAACCAATTATGAGTGAGTACATCCCATGTTCATCCTTTTGGTTCTGGGTTACCTCACTCAGGATAGTGTTTTCTATTTCCATCCATTTGCATGCAAAATTCGCGAAGTCATTGTTTTTTACCGCTGAGTAGTATTCTAATGTGTATATATTCCACACTTTCTTCATCCATTCTTCCATTGAAGGGCATCTAGCTTGTTTCCAGGTTCTGGCTATTACAAATAATGCTGCTATGAACATAGTTGAACAAATGTCCTTGTCATATGATCGGGCATCTCTTGGGTATATTCCCAAGAGTGGGGTTGCTGGGTCCATGGGTAGGTTGATCCCGAATTTCCTGAGAAACCGGCACACTGCTTTCCAAAGTGGTTGCACAAGTTTGCATTCCCACCAGCAATGGATGAGGGTACCCCTTTCTCCACAGCCTCTCCAGCAAAGGCTATCAATGGTGTTTTTGACCACAAGGGGTGCACCCACCCACGGAGACAGTAGGGCCGATCCATTGGGAGCTCACCAAGGCCAGCTCGACTGTGACTGAAAAAGTAGGGGATAAAACCGGACTCTCTGAATTTGGCGGACAATGAGGGCTGCTGAGAAGCCAAGGACAATGGCACCGGGTTTTGATCCTACTTCATGTTCTGGCTTTGTGGGAGCCTACCCAGTTTGGATCTTCACCTTCCTTACCAGGATTGAGGGGGGAGGACTTTGGACTTTCCACAGGGCAAGGAACCCTGACTGCTCTTCAGGCTGGAGAGGGAGGGGGAGGAGTGGGGGAAGGGGGGAGGAGGGGGAGGAGGGGAGGGAAATGGGAGGCGGGGAGGAGGCAGAAATTTCTCTTTTTTTTCCAATAAAAAAAAAAAGAGAGAAGAACAGAAGAGTTAAGGAAATTTTTGAATTAGATTACAATGAAGCTAATAGCATAAAGTCATGTTTGGTTTAATATAGAAACAATTATGCATAGAACTATATAAACTCACAATAGTATATTCTTGTATTTTTTTTTTTTTGCATGTTCTCTTAGGTAAGAGAGTCTAGAATTGAAAACAGGCAATTAGTGTGGGAAGTCTTTCTGTATATGTGCTGTTTTTTTTGGTTAATGAATAAAGAAGCTGGATTGGCTTGTGATAGGACAAAGTAGAGCTAGGTAGGGAAAACTAAACTAAATGCTGGGAGAAAGAAAGCAAAGTCACAAGAAACCATGTAATCCCACCAGAGACAGATCCAGGGCAGAACTTTGTCGGTAAGTCACAGCCATGTGGCAATATAATACACTGATTAAGAAAAATGGGTTAAATTAAGGTGTAAGAGATAGCCAATAAGAATCTAGAGCTAATAGATCAAGTAGTGATTTAATTAATACAGTTTCTGTGTGGTTATTTCAGGGCTGAGCAGCTGTGAACAAACAAGCAGTCTCTGCCAACAAATAATAAGATATCAAGATAATAAAAGATCTTTTAAACATACCAAAAATGAGAAGGGTACAATATAAAATACATTATTAAAAAATATAAAAATTGTAGGGAAGTAAATCTTAAAGTAAACAATGAAGAGTGGTTATAAGTTACTTATAATTGTGGATAAATAATTTCTGAAACAAGCAACATGTTATAGAAAGATGAAGAAGTATAGGTCATGATGACTGAGAATGAAGAACATCTCTGCTAACAGATACTTTGCCATGAAAATCATAATTTTAGTAATTCTGTTGAGATATATTTAACCATGGAGAATACCTTCTCAGTGTACTAGCAGAATATTTTTAAACATATTATAAAGAGTGAAAACTGGCTTCAACAGCAAAGGGCTAGTAAATAGGCTATATAGGTAGATGGCACAAGGAAACAAATAATATTAACTATATTCATATTAGCATTCATATCTTCATATTAGCTATTATTGTAATGAAATATTCTAGGATTGAGGAAGAATGAGAAATATAATGAGGAAGTGGAAAGATTGAAAGAGCCAAAGAACCATGAAGATAGCTTTGAGAATGTTCCCATGTCTCCTATAAAGAAAAGTAAGCTACAGCCTTGATATCTAAACAATGTGGCTGCCTAAACCAGACCTGAAGAAGCAGTTTTGTTTGAGAAAATAATAATATATGTGTATTTTCCATGATCACTCAAACTACAAATAGTTTTACTATAATGATAATTTGTGTTTTACAAAATAAAGTTTGCCTGCCAAGACCAGAGGGCAGAGGTATGCCCCTAGAGGCCAGGGAGTGGTAGCATTTACCTTTAATACCAGTAACTGGGATTCCCACACATTTAATTCCAGGACTAGGGAGGTGGAGACAGGAAGGGATATGGCTGAGCAGAGAAAGAAATATAAATCAGGAAACAGGAGCTAATTGCAGTCTGGGGATTGCCCTTAGTCTGAGGGTGCAGTCTGATGAGACAGTCAGAGGATAGGATTGCACCCTCGATTTGAGCATTGATAGAGGTAAAATGTCTCTGTAGCTGACTACACTGCTTCTCTGATCCTTCGGCTTTCACTACCTAATATATGACTCCAGGCTGTATTTTTGAAGACAAATTAGAATTCACGCTACACCGGACTTTTGAGTTTTTGAGTTCCAAGCATGATGAATCTTGACCCTGCCCGTGAAGGAAGCACTAAGACTCGTGGTTACTAATGCAAATGTTCCCTCATAGACGAACATTAGTGAGTAACTGCAGAAGAGGTAGCTATTAAACTATATATAAAAATATCACTAAATTAATTACCCTAGTTTATCATCAGATTATTAATTTTTAAAATAAAAATACAATTCTAACTCTATAAAAAGTTGCACCAAAAACAGTGCAAACTTGTAGCAAATAGCTTATGGCTCTCAGTATTTATACAATAGGGATTAATGCATACAAATATACATATACTTTCTCACAGATACAGAAATTCATGCATACACACGTTCTTACAAAGTATTTAGATATATAAGTAAGTTTTTTAAAAAAGAGTGATATTTTTAAACCAATCTAATAATCTAGGAGCTGATTTATTCCATGCTCGTAAACCAGTACTTCACTATAACTCTGCAAGCCAGTATTTCATCATTCATGACAAATATTTTATACAACTGAGGAACAGAAATAAGAAGTATATATTATTTAGGCTGGGAATATGTAGTGCCATAAAATAGTGTTTCTTTCTTTAAATATTTCTTCCATTTGTTTGACTATATTTATACTATTATTCTAGATAAATTTATTTCATGGATGCAATATGTCAGTAAAAGCCTGAGCTATATGTTTTCAGCTGATCATTATGAGAAAAGTTAGCTGTATTTGACACGAATTGATAAAAATGAGTTAAGTATGTGTGTTTGTTTCTGAATTATTACCAATGGTGAATCATTATTCATAGAGATGATTGAGAGATGCACAGCATAGTAGACTTCTCAGTTATGGAAACTGAGAGGAAGAATTCCAGATGACAGGAAATAATTAGTTTAAGAATAGAACAGAAACAAGATGTGCCTGAATATGGATTTTAAAACTTATCTCATAAGATTTAGTTTTGACAACATATTTTAATTAATTGCTTGTTAATTTTATGCAATGTACCCCAATTACACTCCCCTCCCATGCTCCCAGTTACACCCTCCCACCATTGTTCTCCTCCCCGGCCAAAATTCCAAACAATCAACAACAGAAATAATGTGGGATTTCCCTCTGTGTGCTGTGATTACCATTAATGAATAAAGAAACTGCATTGGACCTATTGCAGGGCAGAACTTAGCTAGGCAGTGAAAACTAAACTCAATTCTGGGAAACAGAAGGAGGAGTCAGGAGAGAATTCATGTAGCTCAGCCAGAGACAGACACTGGAATTTTCCCAGTAAGCCACAGCCATGTGGTAATACACAGATTAATGGAGATGGGTAAAATTATTATGTAAAAAAAAAAAAAAAAGAGTTAGCCAATAAGAAGCTAGAGCTAATGGGTCAGTGATTTAATTAATATAGTTTCTGTGTGATTATTTCAGGACTGAGCATCTGAAGAACAACAATCAGCCTTCCTTACAACACAGAAATGTTTAATTTGTATTGTCCTTATACTCATTAGAGCAAGTTCAACTCACCAGAAGCAAGCCTCTTAAAGAGAACTAAATCCCTCCTTACCCCTCCAACCTCCTCCAACCTCCACTCCTCCACTACATCCGCCACCCTCAAGCCCCATCCCTTCACTGTCCACCTCGTCAGAAGTCATCAACTGTGAGGAACTACATTTTAGTATCGTTATCACAATTGTTAGGGACTATCCATGATAATTTCATATCTAGACTATTTCTTTCATTTTTTCTGTTTGTGTGTGTGTGTGTGTGTGTGTGTGTGTGTGTGTGTAGGGTGGAATTGGTTGGCACAGAAGCCTTTTCTCATTTTCAGTTATAACTTGATCATCATTGCTACCACTGCAAAAAAAAAAAATGCCTCCTTGTTCATAGCAGACAGAGGCAGCACAGATCATGGACATCAACATGGATTCCAGTGGCCTCATAGATCACGGATATCAACATGGTTTCTGGTTGCATCTCCAATCTTGAATATCAACAAGGTTTCCATTGGCAGTCTAGATCATGGACACAAAATGGGTTGTCCCTGGTGACATGGATTAAGGAAATCTTTTGAGGAGACTTAATCCAGAATGAACCATTTTTCAATTTGGATATTTTTTTGATTCTCAATGTCACAGTGATTCTGTGGCTCAGTTGTGTCCAGCATTAGAGCATTAGAGCCCTAACAAGCTCCTGATGTGGGATGTCCTTTTGTACATGTGCTGCTCCTATTGATTAATGAATAAAGCTGCTTTGGCCTTTGGTAAGGTAGAATATAATGAGGCATATATATATGCCACCATATAGCTGCAGAAGGAGAAAGACACTCTGAAACCTTACTGGTAGGCCTCAGCCTTGTGGTAAAATGTAAAATAATAGAAATGGGTTAGTTTAAGATGTAAGAGGTATAATTCATATAGTTTCTCTCTGATTATTCATGTCTGGGTGACTGGAGATGAAAAGCAATCTTCTACTACAAGCTCCAGGTGACTGTACAGCATCCTGCCCTCTGTGCTGGCAACCCAGCTGGTACCTTGAACATGACCAGCATGTTTGGACCCCACTCCATACTTTCCTTCCCTTAGGATGGTGAGCTAGAGGCAGTCCTAGTAGGAAGGAAAGGGGGCCATTTTTATTCAAATCATCACACATAAAAACCACACAAATAAATAAATACAATAGGAAATCGTTAAAGTATTTCATTATCATAGTAGCTGACTCTCACAACTAGGAAAAGGAGCAAATGAGGGAAACAGGAAAATGACCTTTCCCCCTGCAGCTCTAATATTTGCTTCCCACACATTATCAAAGTATGAAGTTTCTGATTTTTTTGATGAGCTTAATTAAATTTCTCTCATATATTTTGATGCCAAATAGCTTTTTTGCCTGCTTTCCTAGGGACAAATTACCCTTTTATGGAACCTCTAGTGTCTCCCATTTATTACCAGTTGGGATGTTGGAAGATATTTGTGTTGTATAAAACTCTAATAATCTGAGAGACCAGCTATTTGCTGCTTTACAACAGAGAGTAAACATATTACATCTCAAATGCTTGTGACACTCACTTAAGTTGTTAAAAGCTGTTCAAAACAGCTCTATATTTGGGAATGAAATCTTTCATTTCATCTAATTTTGATTATTAAATGTTTTGTACACTTTCCTATAGGATAGCATGCACTTTAATCTTCTAAAATTTACTGATATACATAATTTGTATGGAGATGCAAATACTGTGATGTACATTTATAAACCATTGCAAGGGACCATTTCTTTTAAGGATAAAAATGTTTAAAAACAATTTTCTGTCCCTTAATAAATTAGTGAATTAATTTCCTTTCACTGGCCAATATGTTGTTACATTAGTTTCTCCATAATTAATTATAAGTGTGGTCACTACTTGTCTACAGCATTCATTAATCCAAACACAGAAATTAGAGCCAATATTCCTATTAAAATAATCTTTCAGTCAAAAAATAAGTGAAATAATAAAAATTGCAAAAGTGCAAGCACATGATATCACATTACAGCTATAATTTAGTGGTAGAGCTTTTTCCTATCATCCATGAGGTCTTGGATTCAATCCTGAATACCAATAAACAAAATAAAACAAATTGAAACACAAACAGGCAATTTGAGGGCTTGGGAGATTGCTCAGTGGCAATTTCTTTTGCCTGGAAAGGATTAAGACCAGATTTCACTGTTTAGATTTCTATTCACCTACATCAAACCTGGTAGTTGTGGCCATTACCTATAATTTCAGCTCTCATAAGGCAGAGAAAGGAGAATTGTAAGGAGTGTGGTAAACTAGACTAACTGAGCTAAAGCATGGTCCAGCTGCAGTAGACCATGTCTCAGCAATTAAACAGGAAAGCAATTAATAAAGATGTTACCTCAGCTCTGCTCGTGGCCTCCATGTGTGCACATGTACACACACACACACACACACACACACACACACACACACACACTCATGCTTGCCTGGATTCATACACATGTATTTGCACAAATATACACTGGTACCTAAACATGTGACCACACACATAGGAGTGCACATCATAAAATGTACAGATACAAAGCATAATAATAGGGTAATATGAAAAAGTAGAGATTGCTAATATAATAATGATAACATGCCAATATTATTAAAAATATACAATTGTCACTGCACCTTTTATATTAGAAGTACCAACTTAAGGTAAAAGTTTTTTCTCCATTTTTAAGACTTTAGACTCCATTTTCAAGAATTCACAAACTTAAGAGCCGCAAATTCCATTATAATTGAAAATATTAAGTTCTACGAGGATCAGATATCTGAATCAGACCCTGCTGTGGCGGAGCCTCTCGACTCTGATGACTACACACACACGTGTGTGTGTGTGTGTGTGTGTGTGTGTGTGTGTGTGTGTGTGTGTGTGTGTTTGTGTGTGTGAAGCACATATGGGCATCTGGGTTTGGAAAGATGGTAATTCTAGGTGCTTATATCTCATCTTTATCGGATGGTTGTTTTGCTTCTTGATTTCTTTTACACTCTCTAGGTTTTAGGAGTCTTTAATGGCTATGTGTTTTCTGGTGGAAAATTGTTCTGGGGTCCTGTTATATGTGTCACTGGGGTTCAGGGTAAAATATTTTTCTAAGTGTTTGAAGCTTACCGTTAGGAATGAAAGGGTTCTGGATAGGGGAATTAAGGAGGTGTACCCAGGGTGTTCCACCAACATCTGCTTAGTTACTTACGTATGGTGGCAGAGAGTAAGGAGAAGTCACAAGTGGCAGTCTGGTACAGAGCTCAGGATGCGGCAGGGGGAATGGATTCTGGGAAGAGAAAGGAGGGGAAAAGAGATGGGCTTAGTCAACTAGTTTCCCTGACTGAAGTGGCCTGTAAGAGCTCTCAGGGACTGCCTGCTGGAGCTGGAGGCGGGGATAATGAGAGGAGTGTGGACATGGAAGATTGGAGCATAAGATCTGTAGGATCTACTGGAGGTAGCAGAAGAGGAGAGGCCACAGCAGGTTGTATGATGCAGAGCTGGGATAAGACTGGAGGGATGTGTTTGGAAGAGAGGAGAAAGGTAAGGATCTTCAGTTAAACTATATGCTGCAGTAAGATTAATTGACTTAAAAATTTGCATTCTTCATAATTACTTGAAACAAACATTTATACCATTTAAGTAAATTATTTATCAGATTATATTATCAAAATAATTTTAATATATGTTAATGAATTTGAATATCAATCATTTTCTAAATAGACTGAACTTACTATTATAATTTTGTTTTCAGGTTGCAAAATTATATTTAATAGGAAAATGCAGATATCAGCTGTTTCTCTTAATTTCCTCAGGGAAGAAATGTTTTTGTTTTGTCAGCTAGACAACTCATTCAATTTCAAAATTTTGCAGGTTGTCAATAGCTTCTCAGAATTCCTTCTACTCTTTCTGGGTGAGACAATTTTATTTAACTCTTAACAACTTTTCCTGATCTATTAACTACTATATTCCGCAGAATTATTTATATTAGCTTTTAGGATAAGTTTTCCATCAACTTCTACTTTCAGATTTAATTATAAAACTAACCAATTGAATTTTTGATATCTGTTGGAACTTTCAGTTTATGTTATTATGCTTTTCTTCCTAATATGTCATTTGTACAACATACTTACAATCGCTTCATTTAGCAAAATCATTTTGCTGCAATTACATATGCTGTTCCCTATCAATAAAGAAACTTCCTGATAAACTTCTTATTGCTGAATATATGAAAGGTAATGACACACTAAGTACACATACACAGCTATCCACAATACTGTGTTACATCAGTTGTATCAGTTGTTAAAACGCTCCAAAGCCTGGCTGCCTAGCAACCTGTGCTCACTATCTCTGCCATGCAATGTGGATAATAAGCATACTGCTGGTCACTCCAGAGCTAAAAATAAAACAATGATATTTGCAGTTTACTGAATGCATGTGGTTATATGTCACGTCTGTGACCATCGGCAAGAGGCATAGTGCTTAGCTACATTTTACACATTAGTACAGATGGTTGAAATAGTCATATGAGTCTTTTGTAATAATTTTTCAACTCCCATGTGTGTGAATGGCAATAAATAGTTCCTATGAGCAGAATCTTTGCAATCATTCTTCTTTAAAACAATAGAGATGAAAATACACATGCTGGGAGAGTTTGTGTCAGGGAATGATGAAAGAAGACAGATCCAAGTCCAAAAGTTGATAAACCGCTGCCGAGAATCAAGCTAAGCTATGATTCTCCCCAGATTTATATCAATAATATCTTCCTCATCGAGTTTTTTAGCTGCATAAATCTTATATGCTCTGGTAATGGATTTAATGAAAAAGAAAAAGTCGTGATTGACATTTAAAAAAAGGACTGACCTATGTCCAGTATTTTTGATTGAGAAAATAATTGCTTCCTGTAAGCTGAACTTTCACTAGAATTTCCTCTTCTATGAATACCACTAGAGGAAATTCTTGAATAGCCGTCATGATAAAAATGATTGTTAAGTACAGGGCAAAACTTTGTACTTTGTATTGGTTGGGCCCAGAAGCAAGGGAAGCTACTTTCAAACATTAATAACTCCTTAAATTGCACATTCAGATTCCATCACATAAATTTATTATTTAAAGCTAAAATAAATTTAATATTATCTGTAAAGCAACTATTATAGAGACTTAATGGATTTCTTAATGTGATAGCATGTGAGTTGGTATAGAGTTCTAATTAGAATGGAATGTTTGAGAATCAGCCAACATATAAAAAGATTATTCTAGTGATGACTTTATATTTTCAAAACAATGAAAAGAAAGACTTTTCAAAACATTAAAAGAACATTTACAAGCTGTACAATTTCATTTAATACTACTCTTTGTAATATGTATATTATATATTAGAATTTCATTGTATATGTGTTGTGTCTTTCAAATGTTAAATAATATATAGTTATGAAATTCAACTCAATTTGTTGTGGACAGTTTATTAACATTTCTGTTCTTTAAAAGTCTGTGCACTAGCACGTGCAAGAGACATATTTGGGGTATGTTTTCAGTGTGCAATATGGCATACAGGAATGTGGCAAGAAGCCCAATTTGAACATGGACAGTAGGATCTGAATATGGCCCTCATGGTTGCACAATTGTCCTTTACTAGTGAGTGAATTCTATAGCCCATACTTTTATATCTTATCTATCGTCTAATTTATTTTGATTTATAGTACTTTCACCATTAAATATAAGAACATTTCTTAATGATATTGACTAAGTTTCTTTGTGATACGTATTTAATTGTAAGCATTTGTTACAAATGTATAACTGTATTATAAATGTATAAACTGTATCAGTTTAATTTTATATGCAAATGTTCTTTTCTATAAAGCATTGATGTAAATGAAATATTTTAAGTAGTTCTAATTTTGAAATTAAATAATAGTAGAATATTTGATATTAATAAATAAAGTTTGGCTCCAAGGAAAATAGCTGTAGACTCTATTATTTTGATTGATTGATTGAATTTACATCCTGACCACAGTTTCCTTTATCTTCTCTTCCCGTTCCCCCACCTTGCCTTCATCCTCCATCTGCTCCTCCTCTCTTTCTGTTACAAAAGGGAAGGCTTCCGTGGTTATCAATAAAGCATGGTGTATCAAGTTGCAGTAGGATTAAGCACCTCCCCTGCTGACAGATTTCTGTCCACCACTCACCTCTGTCCCTCCATTCAGCTCCCAAATAGCCACACACAGTCCTATTGTTAATTATAAATGCTCAGCTGAAAGCTTCATCTTCTTGCATTTAGCTCTTACGTCTTAAATTAGCCAATATGTCTTATCTATGCTCTACTTAATAGTGGTACCTTTTCTCAACACAACATATGAAACTCCTGTTTCCTCTGTGGCTGGCGATTCTACCCTCCTTCTTCCCGTAGTTCTCTCAGTCTGACTCTCCCACCTAAACTCTCCCTGCCTTGCTATTCATGAATTATTCCTTTATTAAAGCAATGGCAGCAATATATATATTCACAACGTACAAAAGGATTATTTCATAACACTCACCTTGTACTAAGGCTGGGCAAAGCAATCCAGTATGACAAATAGATTGCCAAGAAACCCCACAGAAACAACTAACCCAACTCTATCATTTTAGCCTCATATCAATGTTTTGGAGTCCCATCATTATGAAGGATCAATTTTTTCTTACCAGTTTCTTCATTATCCTCCAGTATCTACCTATAAAGATACCATGACTTCATTCTGTGTAACAGCTATCCTCTTTCAAGTTGCTAAAACAAAAACCCTCAGTGAGCACACAGTTTCAGGAGTGACTCCGAGCTAAGAGAAGAAGTGCCCCCCCAAAACCCATTTAGTTGGCCCCTGGATCAGAAACACTGTAGAAACTGGGGTGGGTAGAAACTCTTCTTTTACTACTTTGTATTAGTAAAATCTAATGACTTAAATTTGAGGTCCGATAAACTGAAATGCAACTGCAACTTCAAAAAGTTTTATAGCTAATTATTATTTTAATAATAGTTTTATGGAAACCCTAAGGCAGTGGTATTTCCTAAATATTTTTAAGATTTATTTACTCATTATGTATACAGTGAAATGTCTCTCTGTATGTCTGCAGGCCTGAAGAGGGTACCAGATCTCATTATAGATGGTTGTGAGCCACCATGTGGTTGCTGGGAATTGAACTTAGGACCTCAGGAAGAGCAATCAGTGCTTTTAGCCTCTGAGCCATCTCCCCAGCCCAAGTTCTATAATTTTTATAAGTACTGTCATATAGTTTTTAGAATTTTTAGCTATTCAAATTGTTGTTTTGTGCAAGTTGACTTCACTGTACTTTTTATGCTAAGTGAACTTCATTTTTATTTTTTTTTAATTTTTACTCTCAAAGCATAAGTACTTCATCATTTCAGAACCCCAAGTATTCAAATAAAATGTGATAAAACAGATAGTTTTTCATAATTCAAAGTATTTGCCAAATTAAGTTGATTACCATAACATGAATTCACTTATCTGCTGCCTGGGTTTTAGATTTTTTTCTAAAACATAAATGGGTGCTTCCTATGCATGGGAAAGACACTTTTAGAACACATGACTCACACAGTTGGAAGATGAAAACATACAGGGAATTCATTCACTGTATCTTGCAAGCAAAGTTAACAGTAAGTATATGTTGTAAACCAAATTTGTGTCCACAGTTAAGTAATATTATTGACAAAGTATAATATCAAAAAAGTATAAAAAAGATAAAGTATATAAGATAAGGTCTCTTGATTTGCTTATACTAAACAAATCCATGAGACTGTTATTATATTGCATATGGTTACTGTTGAAGGAGCTGCGGGCTGTGTTTTTGCCACCCCAGCTCCTGGTCGCCTGGCTAGCTTATGCCCCGAAATAACAACACACAAATTGTATTCTTTTAAATACTGCTTGGCCCATTATATCTAGCCTCTTCTCGGCTAACTCTTGCTCCTGGACTAGCCCATTTCTAATAATCTGTGTAGCCCACGAGGTGCTCTTACCGGGAAAGATTCAGCATGTCTTACCTGGCAGCTTGCTTCATCGTGTCTGGCTCTGAGAGGAGCTGCATGATTTCTGAGCTCACTTTCTCTTCCTCCCAGCATTCTGTTCTGCTTACTCCACCTATCTAAATTTTAACCTATAAGGGCCAAGGCAGTTTCTTTATTTAACCAATGAACTTCCTCCATCAGGTTACTATACAGTCTCAGTAAAATTTTAGAATTTCTGGTGAAGAATGGAGTTATTTCAGTTGTATTTTTTAATTAATTCCACAATATTTAAAAATATGTAGTCAATGATTAATTTAAGAATTTGTTAGGTATTTTTTTAAATATTGGTAGAATTACTTTTATTTGTCGATAAGTATGCACAACTCTAATATAAAATATTATCATTTTATATCTCAGTTGTTGAACAAAGAATTTAAATTTTTCTGTCAATCAATTGTTATGTTAAATTATTTTATTGCTCTTTAAATCTTCTCTTAATATACCTAAAATAATTAGTACAATTCCAAAACCTTGAGGATTTGCATTAAAATTAAAATGATAATATAATTTATGACCTTTTATAGTTGCAGTCTATGGTGGTTTATCTGAGCTCAAATAAAACACATGAGGTTTTATTAATATAATAATTTCATTGTCATACCTGTGTGTCTTAAAAACACAAGACAGCACAACCACATAATGTCCCAGAAGATACCAGTCTATTCTTCTCAGGAACCTTACACTACATATGGGCTACAGGTTCTCTACTCAACAAAATCTCCTGTTGTGTTGTCAGAAATTCCAAAGTTAAGAAATTCCCTTTGACTACCTCCTCTACAGCAAACACATCTATGTTTTCTGTGTTATATTATTCCTGGCACACAGAAATGCTCAATAAATTACCTTCAGTAAATGGATGAGTGAGTGGATGAGGAGAGAGTAAGTTCAGTTTTAAATCAGAGAAGGAATTGAATCAGTCACCGGGGAAGACACTTGAGCCTCCGTTTCATTAACGGGAATAATCACTTTTATAGAGTTGATCTGTGAATAAAATCAAATTATATTTCTGAACACTACGTTTCTTTTTGGCACAAGTTATTTTAGGCTCATTTTCCCATTTCCTGCCTGAGCTCTGGAATCAGTTCTATCTCCAAAGAGAGCTAATTCATTATAATAGACAGAGGGTTGGCTGCTAGATTTATACTATATTTTAAAATTGAAACTTACAGATGAAATCTTATCAGGTATATAAATCTTTAATAGCAGAAGAGATGGGTTAAAAATAAATGATGGTGTTTTTCATTACTTATTTACAATATGTATATTACTCTGTACTTAAACATAATAATTTAGTATTGGCAGAAATATATCTTAAGACTACAAATATGAGAAATGCCAAATTTGTTTTTTTTATGTGAGCTATTCAGTGATATGAAAATTAAATATCAGGCAATCATTAGTTATTACTTTTTAATTGTGTGTGTGTGTGTGTGTGTCTGCATGAATGTGCCCATGAAGGCCAGTATTATTGGATACACTAGAGCTGAAGTTGTAGGCATTTTAAGATGCTTAGTTTAAAGAAAGAGAACTAAACTCTGATCCTTTGCAAGAACAGCAAATGCTCTTAACCTCAGAACCAGCTCTCTAAATCAATTATCAGAAGATTTTTAATTTATGTGTGCTTTTCACTTCTCACATACTATGTATATGTTTGTTTGGTGCCTTAGAAGCAATATACATGAAATATGTATAAAAAGCTTGACTGCATAACCAAACTAAAATATTTAAAACATTTTATTTAAATAGTCTAGACATTAAAATATGTATTTCCCATTTAAAATTTTTCTAGAGATTGAATTTAAATAGTCTAGAAATTAAAATATGTATTTCCCATTTAAAATTTTTCTAGCGATTGCACATTCTTTATAAAAGTGTGTGAGGGGGTGCTTAGTTCAACTGCAACTTGATATGCCATGCTTTGGTGATACCCATTGGAGGTCTGCTCCTTTCTGAACAGAAACAGAAGAGGAGTGGATTAAGGTGGGTGTGGAGGGCAGGATGGTAAGGGAATGGGAAAAAAGGAAGGGGAAACGTGGTAGGACTGTAAAATCCATGAATTGGATAAATTAAATTAAATAACTATTACGATTACTAAGAAAATAATCTCTAATAATTCATATTGCTGTGTGTCATTGTATGATTCAGTTTTTACTCGGGAAGAGAGAAGATCAACTGAATAATTTCCTCTATCAGATTGACTCTTGGCCTTCTCTGTGAGACATTTATAACTATTAATTTAAGGAGGAGTGTTCACCCTATTTTGAATAACACCATGTTCCAGTAGGTGCTCCTGAGCTATAGAAAAAAATGGCTATCTCAGCATCCTTCCTACCTCCAGTTTTTTGGTTTGACTTTCTATGCTGGCTTCTTTCAGTGAAGGATAGTATAGTGCAATACATACAATATACACAATATATAAAATCATTCATCCCCTTCTAGAAAGAATAATTAGTAAAAATGGCCATTGCTTTGAAATGGTCATTGGATGATCTTTTTCTGTTTTCTTTTAATTCTTCATTAAATACCTGGCAATTGAGCAACCCCTGGGAGCTCTGAGAGACCTCCAAGGACACCAAGTGACCTTCGGGATGACTGGAACCATGGCCATGACTGCATCATGAGGAGCAACCATCTGATTCTTAAATCCACTGGCACCTGGAAGATTGAGCATCAGACACAAAGTCCCAACTACACCAATTAGAGGAAAAGATGGGTAGACAAGGTAAGAACACACGCAACACCACAAGGAGCAACATGACACCAATAAAAACTAGTGGCTCTACAACAGCAAGACCTGAACACCCCAATATAGATGAAGCAGAAAAATAACTTTAGGAGAATGTTTGAGGCCTTAAAGAGTAAATGAAAAATACCATCAAAGAAATAAAGGAAAAGACAAACAAAAAAATTAAAATAAATCAACAAATCCCATGTAATCAAACAGAAGACAGAAAGTATTGAGGACTTGAAAACCTAAATAGAATCAATAAAAAAAACACAAACTGAGGAAATTATAAAAATGGAAATTATAAGAAAATGATGAGGATCCACAATGTAAGCACAAAGAGAAGAATACAAGAGAAGGAAGAGAGAATCTTAAGTGTTGAAGATAAAATGGAGGAAATAGACTCATCAATCAAAGAAAACATTAAATCTAACAAAAGCTTAACCCAAAATATCCAGTAAATATGGGACACCATGAAAAGGATAAATCTAAGAATAGTACTTATAGAAGAAAGAGAAGTCCAACTCAAAAGCACAGAATCATGGAGTTGGCTAGGTCTAGTTCCCTTGAGTGGCGAGTATTATAAGCTTTTCAGGTTAAAATACACAGCACATGGGCACAATGTGCCTCACAGTCCCTGAGAAAATGATATGCTATCTCAGGCCGTGAAGCGTCCATGCCACGTTGTGTTTTTCTTTATGTTCCTTTAGTAGTCAAGGAAACATGGAAACATGACAGGACAATTGGTCTTAGACATTAATCCTGAGTCTCCTGTATTGCTTGAAAACTTCATTGGGTCCTTGCAGCTACAACTTTATTGATCCTTGTAGTTGCATTTGTATTCTGTTTCTGATGAAGATACAAAAAGTCTGATAACTCTCAATAAAATTGTCACAGCATCAGTCTTGCTGTAGCCCCTTCAACCCAAATATGGTTTTATTCCTGTGGCCATATCAAGTGACCTTGAGTTGGTAAGGAAATGCAGGTGCTTACATGAGAAAAAGTGGCATTTGTTTACTCATCTCTATAAAAGGCATCTGTGACTTACCAGCTAAGATTCAGGAAATGTCACGGAAGATGGAGCAGAAAATGTAAGAGCCAAAAATTAAGGAGAAGGGCTGTAAAATCTGCCTTTCAAGGATAGCAGAGACAGTGCCTGCATTATCTTACACCTATTGCAGAAAGATGTAAACCTAAATAAGAACGTACTCATCATTGGTAAGTTAAGAATCCAGAAGTAGCTGTACCTCTCCCTGAAGAACTGCTGATCCTTGTGAATTCCAGTAGGTCTGAGAAGATATGAGTTTGGTTCCTAGTACCTACATCAACCTATAAATCTAGTTCAGGAGACCCAAAGCTTTTTTTTTTTTTTCGCATGTGCAGGCATAGTTTTCACTGTGAACACAGTCACACACACAAACATACATTATAATTTAATTAAAAATAAAATAGCATCATTAAAAATAAGTAATAAAATAAGATAATAAAAATATAAAACAATTTAAATCATGAGGACAATGTGCTTTAAAGTAAAATGCAACATAAGGTTATAGAAATATGAATTTATTGCATGCATTACTTTATACCAATAAGAAATCCAAAGCATTCATATAAAATACAAAATCAAGTATTTTCTTAAGGCATGGATTCCAATGATTAATGTGCTTATTTTTTAAATTATCTAGTGCAGCTTTAAAACTCAAAGGGTAGGTGTGGAAATTAAATATCTGAAGCATGTTCTTATATCTCTACATATTGTTATAAACTACCAATATTAAGATAAGAATAGTAGATTCCCTCAAAATGTTGTTCCAAAAGTTCATAGATCATTTTCAAATTATATTGGCTTTATTTTACTCCTATTATTTACATTTTATGCATTTCAAAGCATGCAAACTTTTATTATAAAAATATGTTGTGTCATCTTTCATCCTCAGCATGCATGCAAAAGAAGGGTTTAGTACAACTAACTAAAGAAAAAGAAAATGATCTCTTCAGTGTTTGAAGGAAAAACTTTTGAATAAAAGAGACAATGAATTCAACCTCTAGGAAAAAAGAAAAGCCTAAGCTTCTTTTCACTAAACACAAGGCGAATGACAAGTCTAGCTTAAACTACCTTGTGGCTATAAACAGTTCCTTCATGTACAGTGAACAAGACAGAATGAGAACTGCCTTCTGCACTGGAAATGGGGTGCCGAGGTAAAGAAAGTGCCTTCTGAAACCCAGCACATGTAAAACTAGAGAGCGAAATTCTCTATGAATCTTACACCTATCCATTTGTACAATGACCTCTATCAAACAAAGGCACATACCAGTATTACTGCTTTAGCAACACTGTATTGATAACACAGGACCATTTATTTTAAAGTACTTAATTACTCGAAAAATCAAGAAATACAAGCATGAGAAATTATGAATGTTACCGGGAAATTCTCTGAGCCCTCCAGTCAAAACTAACAGACATTTCAAGTGGTAAGAGCTGGACGGAAGCAATGATGAGAATATGAGTTGTTTGGAAGTGCTTACCTTCCACTCCTCACTTCCCAGGGTTTGTATTCTAGTTTTACTTCCCTAGATAAAACAGTTTGCAGAGTTAGCACTATCAGAGAGAGGCTTTAAAATAATCGAGCTCCTAAGTACCTCCTCGTTTTAGTTATGTATAATTTTTATTTTAAAACACTTATTATATAAAGCAACATGAGATGGGACACTATAGATATACAAGAAAACACAATTACTGAGCAAGAGGACTGTAGAAATGGCTCAGAGTTTAAGAGCAATTGTTTTTCTGCAAAGGAACTTGGCTTGCTTCCCAGCAACCTCTTGGTGGCTCACAATCCTTCATACCTCTATTTTCAGGAATTTCAATATCTTCTTTTGAACTCTGCTAGCACCAGGAATACACACAGTACACAGATATACTTGTGACCAAAACACTCATCCATATAAAACAGAATAATAAAATAATAAAACAGAAATAAAATTATAATCATTATTGATACTGTCATAAAATATAAGATATAAAAATTTGTGTGTATTACAATAAAGTCTCTATTTTAAGCCTTTTCCTATATTATCATTTCTATAGATGATAACATTTACTTTTAAGTCATACCTGAAACCCAAAATATGATATGGATTTATAGTAAGTTATTGTTTGATTAATATAATTCAGAAGTTTATGAAAATTACAGACAAGCATGTTGGAACTCTTCTGTGATCCACCACTACAAAGGCTGAGGCTGCTACCTACCCAAATCTTGTATTCAAGCAAACCAAATACAAAACTCAAAATAAATAAATATTTTAGTTAAAAGTGTACTCCTTGCAATGTTAGGAACTGTTTAAATAGCTTTCTCTTATTTTGGTATTTATTTTACTGGTTCACAGCTTTAAAAACTTTAAAATATAGTCAGATCACAAATGAGATGCTTGAGAGTAAAATAATTGAAAACATAAAATAATACTTAAATGCTTAAGTAGTACCACATGTTTCATTAATCTTGCATAAGGACTGATATTCTTATCCAAATGTTGATTAATTCTGCACAAATGAAGTTTATTTGCCACATAGGTCATCAGATAAAATATCATAAAATGAAGATAAGTTTGCATTTCCTAGGTATGTCGCATTGCCATGACCATACAAAATATTCATAAAATAAGTGACAATTTAGCAAACTTGCAGCTCAATTTTACTTTTTGAAAGTCACGTCAAAAAAGCATGAATCTAGATAAGTCACACCATCTGCATGTGATGCAAATAAAGCTGTGTCCATGATACTCAGCTGTGTAACGCTTGAGTGATTTTTTTTTTTTTTTGGTTTTGGTTTTGTTTTTGGTGGGGATAAATTCTTTTCTTTTTTTTTAATTTACTTATTTATTAAAGATTTCTGTCTCTTCCCCGCCACCGCCTCCCATTTCCCTCCCCCTCCCCCAATCAAGTCCCCCCCACCATCAGCCCTAAGAGCAATCAGGGTTCCCTGCCCTGTGGGAAGTCCAAGGACCACCCACCTCCATCCAGGTCTAGTAAGGTGAGCATCCAATCTGCCTAGGCTCCCACAAAGCCAATATGTGCAATACGATCAAAAACCCAGTGTCCTTGTTCTTGACTTCTCAGTAGTCCTCATTGTCCGCTGTGTTCAGCGAGTCCGGTTTTATCCCAGGCTTTTTCAGACCCAGGCCAGCTGGCCTTGGTGAGTTCCCGATAGAACATCCCCATTGCAACCTACACACTGAGACAATGGAGATAAATTCTTTTCATGCATCAAATCCTTACCCAAAACTGTAGCATGAGGTTGTTTCAAAAGTCACAAAGTAACATCATAAACAATTACATCCGTTTTGCTTCTGCAGAACATGTATAAAATAGACTTTTTATCATGAATTTCATAGATCCAAATACTACATGAAACTTTATCAAAGTCAACAGATTACCATAGTGAGCTAAAGAGTGTTAAACCAAATGTAGAGTTTTCATGATTTAATTTCATAGAATATAGTAAAAAAACCTCAAATATAACACAAATTGTTTTTTATATCAATATAAATACAAAAAAGCACAAATGATGGTGAAGTACAAAAACAAAATAAATAAAATTATTTTTAAAGTATATTTAATATTTTGTTAGATATTTATTTTATAATTACAGTATACTGGAATTCAGGACCAGCTAATATCTGTGCACTAAATACACTCTAGGAGCAAGAACTCATATGTAGATATTTTAATCTGTCTTCATAGCAGATGAGCTCAATTGCCAAATGTTTCCTTAAAACAAATCCAAACTTAACAATAAAATGCATCTTTTTTTTCACATTTTATTTATTTATTTAAGATTTCTGTCTTTTCCCCACCGCAGCCTCCCATTTCCCTCCCCCTCCCCCAGTCAAGCCCCCCTCCCTCTTCAGCCCAAAGAGCTATCAGGGTTCCCTGCCCTGTGGGAAGTACATGGACCACCCACCTCCATCCAGGTCTAGTAAGGTGAGCATCCAAACTGCCTAGGCTCCCACAAAGCCAATACGTGCAGTAGGATCAAAAACCCATTGCCATTGTTCTAGAGATCTCAGTAGTCCTCATTGTCTCTATGTTATGTTCACAGCAGCACTGTTTGTAATAGCCAGAACATGGAAACAACCTAGATGCCCTTCAATTGAAGAATGGATGAAGAAAGTATGGAATATATTCATATTAGAGTACTACTCAGCAATAAAAAACAAGGACTTCTTGAAGTTTGCAGGCAAATGGATGGAAATAGAGAACACTATCCTGAGTGAGGTAAGCCAGACCCAAAAAGAGGAACATGGGATGTACTCACTCATATTTGGTTTCTAGACATAAACAAAGGACATTGAGCCTCTAATACGTGATCTTAGAGAAGCTAAATAAGAAGGAGAACCCAAAGAAAAACATATAGGCATCCCCCTGAATATTAACCTTCATCAGGCGATGAAAGGAGACAGAGACAGAGACCCACATTGGAGCACCGGACTGAAATCTCAAGGTCCAAATCAGGAGCAGAAGGAGAGAGAGCATGAGCAGGGAGCTCAGGACAGCGAGGGGTGCACCCACACACTGAGACAGTGGGGATGTTCTGTCAGGAACTCACCAAGGCCAGCTGGCCTGGGTCTGAAAAAGCCTGGGTTAAAACCGTCTTGGGGAAAAACATAGAGACAATAAAATGCATCTTCATCAGCAATATGCACGTATCTGACATTGTCCACCTCAATGTCTCACGAAGCCTTTGCTTCATTTTTCTCAGTTTCAGAAATGCACTATAATAAAAGCACCCGTTGCTCTTTCCATCTGTAAAAAATTGCATTAAAATATAAATTTTTGTAGTTGGCCTATTCTTAATGATATCCCCCAATATCTTGCCTTTTCATCATACTTCTGTAACCATATTCTACCATATAAACAATACAAGTGGTTGTAGTAAAGAGCCTGAAATAAAATGTAATAAACCTCAAGTGTTTGAGATAACCTCTCTGTCAGGATAAAAATCCAAATGTCATATAACATCTCAATAAAAAAAAAGCAGTACTGAAAAGTCTTTACAACTACTTAAATTATTAGAAGAGGTTGTTAGAAGGATTTGATTTTTCAGTCATAATAGACTCGTCTTTATGCTTTTATGTATTTTAATATAATCCCCAAAATTTTCATGGAATTTGAAACATACTCTTTGCATATATATATATATATGTGTGTGTGTGTGTGTGTGTGTGTGTATTAAGTATATATATATATATATATATACTTAAAAATGTTATGTACTCACAAGCACAGACAAACAATGCTTTGAATTTTAGCATTATTTAAGGCCTTTATTTAAATTGTCTTAAAATGTATTTGTTCTCCCTTCTTCCCTCCCTCTCTGTCTCTCTCTATTTCTCTCTCTCTCCCAGCCCTCTATCTCTTTCCCTTTATCTCTTTATTTCTGTATAATGCACATATATGCATTATTCAAAATTCTATAAGATTATGTTTTCACAATGATTTAATAATTTTGTGTTATCAACCAAAAATTCAAGTTCCTAATTTTCATATCATGAAGACACACAAGGCATCAATCTTATTAGGAGATCTACTTCCCTGTGTGGTGCTGATCGAACATGAGTGTGGTTACCATACTTACCTTTAGCATTACTTTTAGGCCATAAAATTTGTCATTATGAGTGAGGTCCCCCATGTCTTAAAACATCCTAAATGACTTCTGTGTTATCTAGGGGAAGACCAATCCTGATGCCCACAGACATGTTTACCTCAGTCAGTCTTTGTAGACCCTAAATCTTGAGTACTCTCTCTGAGTCAACAGTACCCATTTTTGTGCAAGAAGCCAGGTATGCTTTGTAAAGTATCTCAATGTAAACATGTCTTAAATTGTTTTGCACTGTGGAGTGAGTTAACTGTTATACCATTTTTTCCAAAATTATGCTGTGTTTAAGTGTGGCTAAAATAAGATTATTTGGGTCAGACTCTAGATATCCTTGTCCAGGTGCAGCTAAAATCAAATTGGGAAAGCCAAGTTTTATTCTTACTCCATCCTCATCATTTCTCCCTGCTTGCTGAAAAACTTGCAGGAGAATCACCACAATTATTGAGGAGTAGGAGACGAAGTGACAAAGGCTTGGCTCTTCATTTCTGTCTTGTCACAGAGCCTATTTTTACCAATCTAAATTGTGAAGTGATAATATGAAACACGGGCAGGTAGAAATGAAGTATCCTGATTCATGATACAGCTTCTATTAAGGAACACACACCGCTGAACTGCTGCAATACCGAGTGGCCTTGCACCAGGTCCCTGGATTATCCAGATTCACTCTCTCAATCACAAGGATAGGAGCTGAAAAGGACAGAGGAAAGTATAGTTCATGTCACACAGAGCCTGCCTGTAAGCTGATTTGGTGAAACCCCAAACCAGAGCAAACATATCAGTAGATAAATCCTGAAAAATAAGAAAGCGTATTATTTTTCCTTTCTCAATGTTAATAATATAGAAGAGAAAAAGTGAAAATACTTTCAAGAGAGAAAAAAAGTCTTCCTGTGAGAAATTAAGAATTTATATTATTCGTTTTTAAGCAGTCGTACTTTCCATACCAATCCCAGTTTTCTCTCCCTCCCGTCATCTAGCTCCTCCCACATTTTTCTCACCCCAGGTCCCCATCCACACCTCAGAGAAGGTAAAGCCTCTCATGAGAAGTCAACAAAGTCTGACATCTCTTGAGGCAGGACCAAGACCCTCTCCATTGTATCTAGGCTGAGAAAGGTATCCTTCCATGGAGAATGGGCTCCAAAGAGCCAGTTCATACACTAGTGGTGAATACTGGTTCCACTCTAGTGGTCCCACAAACTGCTCAAGCCACACAACTGTCACCCATATTCAGAGGGCCTGTTCTGTCTTATGAAAGTTCCCCAGTCCAACGTCAGGGAGCTCCCACTTGCTTGGGTCAGCTTTCTGTGTGGGTTTCCCCATCATGAGCTTGATCCCTTTGCTTATATTGCTCCTCCCTCTCTATGACTAGACTCCAGGAGTCTGGCTCAGTGCTTAGCTGTGGAACTGTGCATCTGCTTCCATCAGTTACTGGATGAAGGTTCTGTGATGGCAATTCAGGAAGCCACCAATCTGATTACAGCAGAAGGGCAATTAAGGTACCCTTTCCACTGTTGCTTAGATTTTTAGCTAGGTTCATCCTGGCAGATTCCCAGGAATTTCCCTAGTGTTGGGTTTCTTGCTAAGTCCATAATGGCTCCCTCTTTCAAGGTATCTCATTCCACACTCTCCCTCTCTGTCCTTCACCCAACTAAACTTTCTGGATCCCTCACGTTCTCATCCCCACTTCCCTTTTTCCCTCCCCACTCCCCTACCTCCCACCTCCCCCTCCACCCTGCCATGCTGTCAAATTACTAAGGAAGTACAGTCCTGTCAAAGAGGCTTACTGAGGGCCAGCTGAGTCAAATTCCATGCAATAGAGCCAGAGCTGTAGCCCAGCTGCCTGGGGAGAGAGAAGGGTAGAAGTGGTATGGGATCAGCTCAGAGCGGGCATCAAATTGCAGTCATATCAAAGAGTTCCACTATGGCACAGACTGGAGGATAGCAAAGGTTTATTTATGCGGGGATAAACCAACAGTAAGGGTAGAAATCGACAGTCTTCTGAGTTACTGTGAATTGGGAAGCAAATCCAGCAGAAAAAAGGAGCACCATGTATGCTTTTAGTGCCTGAGACCGTGTCCAAAATGGACCAGTAACTAAAAGGCTATTTATTGACTGAAGGAATTTCCACAACACTGAGGCCTTGTTTATTTCTCCTTCTTGGGAGCATCTATGTATGTCCCTCTTAGGTTTTCCTTGTTTTCTGTGTTCTCTGGGGCTGTGGACTGTAGGCTGATTATCCTTTGCTTTATGTCTAATATCCACTTATGAGAGAGTGCATACCGTGTTTGTCTTTCTGGGTTTGCGTTACCTCACTCAGGATGCTTTCTTCTAGTTCTGTCCATTTGCCTGCAAATTTCAAGATGTCATTGTTTCCTACCGCTGAGTAGTACCCCATTGTGTAAATGTACCACTTTTTCTTAATTCATTCTTTGGTTGAGGGACATTTAGGTTATTTGCAGGTTCCGGCTATTAAGAATAATACTATGAACAGCAAATGACCTTGTGGTATGAGTGTGTATCCTTTGGGTATATGCCCAAATGTGATATTGTTGCGTCTTGAGGTAGATTGTTCCCAATTATCTGAGAAACCACTATACTGATATTCAAAGTGGCTGTAAAAGCTTGTACTCCCTCCAGCAATGCAGAAGTGTTCCCCTTACTCTGCATCCTTCCCAGAATAAGCTTTCATTAGTGTTTTTGATTTTAGCTATTTTGACAGGTGTAAGATGATATCTCAGAGACGTTTTGATTTGTATTTGATTTTCTTGATGGCTAAGGATTGAGAAGTTCCTAAAGTACCTTTTGGCCACTGAGATTCCTCTGTTGAGAATTCTCCATTTAGATCTTTTTCCCATCATTTAATTGGATTATTTGATATTTTGGTATCTAGTTTCTTGAGTTCTTTGCATATTTTTGATATCAGGCCTCTGTCAGATGTGGGGTTGATGATTATTCTTCTATCTTACTATCACGACATAGTTATAAAATATAAATATAATTGCCTCTGCAATTCAGGCTTGATTTGTACATATTGTAACGCTATTTTTTCCTTATTTGCTAATTTATCTTTCCTTTGGATATGAAACTTGCTTAAAATGCATGGCCATCTGATTATTCATTAAGCCAATATTTTAATTGGACTCTAATAACACAATACATAATAATATTTTTCATTAAATTATTATATCTTAATAATATAATGCAATGCTTATTTCTCTATTTTCTATGCAATATATTTCTTCACTTTATTTTCTCTTCTTTCTTCATATTTAGTTTTTTAATACTTCTAAATTTCTTCATTTATTGTTGCTTCTAAATTTGGTGTCAGTTTAAATGTGCTCTGCTTTGTCTGAAACTCAGTATGTATATTTGAGAGTGAACATAGCTAAGCACATTTGTTTCCATAAATTTGTCATTAAACTTTGGATCAATGCAAAGCTTTCCAGCTTTTGTTTCTTATTTATCTTGCAGTTACTACAAGTTTCTCTGGCACTGGTTTATTTTCAACAGGATGACAGTAAGAAGAGGACTGTTCATTTGTTTGTTTCCTTTTTCTATAGAGCTTGCAATAAGCTTCCTTCCCCAGTGTCCTAACTTGGTTTCTACCCAATTATCACAGCACAGTCTACTACCAACCTAGTTGAAGGGAAATTGTTTTCACAAACCAATTACAAATTCTTAGTAACAGAATCATTTTCTCATTTTGTAAATATTATGACAAGTCCAGAATACACAGTAAATGGTGATACAATGAACACTTGTTCCTAATGTGAGAAGATACAGTTTATAGAACTCATCTTTCAATGAGTGTATCCTTGTTACCAGAAAGCAAGCTTCTGAGCCAGTTTCAATCATTAGAAAAATCTTTATTACCTACTTCTACCTTCCCTTGCTCCCCAGATACCATGATTGACATTCATGACTAGTCCTTCCTCTACTCATGAGAATAAATCTCTAAAAAAATATCTGCTTATCAAGAAATAACATATAAATAGGGTTATATTGAGCATCATGACTCTTAGATTTTAAGGATACTTGGTATATAACTTTTATAATTGTTCATTAGTTTGATTATTTTATAAAGAATTTGTCATTATTTTGATATTTTCTACTTTGAAATACATATGTCTATTTCTTAAAACCCAGGGAAACTCCATTTAGATATTAGTTTTGTCATCTATAAAATCAAGTATTTGTACTATCAATTACAGAAGATTTTAGGAAGAGATATTTATTTTTATATTCTTTAGAAAAAACTTTTTCATTTCTTGGCATGCATGTGCAAATTGGTTTCTTATGCTTCAGCAGGATAGAAAATAAAGCAATGTATAAATAAATATCTTAGTCCTCATAGATGCTTTGCCCTGAATCTTCAACAATTATTTAATCCACAATGTAAGAACTTTCATTTATTTGCTCTGAAATTCACAACAGAAAAAAAATCAATGAGAAAATATTTAAATAAAGTCTGATATAGCAAAAGTCTTGTTATTTATTTATTTTAGAATTTGCTTATGTATTGATTTAGATCTCATTTGACATGTCATTCTTTATATAATCTGATTTGTGGCATTCCATTATAACATTGAAACTGATTATTTACAATTATTTTTTAAATTTATGAATGCAACTAGAGTCAGATTTTTATCAGCTTCCCAGCAGTGATAACCTATCTGGAATATTAAAAACTTATTATGGAATTTAAATATTCCATTTATTATCTGTGTTGTATTTTAATTTATTCCAATATCAGTGTAAGTAAATGTTTCTTTAATTCTAACTAATAATATTATTGGGCAAATAGAAATTAGTTTTCCCTTCTATTAAACAGAATTATGGAAAACAGTTCATTATTCTTCTGTGGATACTTAGGCATTATCAGTGATGGTTTATGCCTGTAGAAACCACAATGTCAGTTCGGTGACAAAGCCCACATTCTTCAAATCAAAAATGATCAGGTTATAAGCTTTTTTTCATTGTAGGAAAGAATCTGAAAATTGAAATGCTGACTGAAAGGGAATGTTCAAGATAAAGGGGAACACACGAGATGAAATAATCCCACACTAGCTCCGAATAGGATATAATAAGGGGTTCATTATTTAAAGGTGAACTCACAGATCACAACAGGAACTGATGTGGGAGTCCCCTCTGTGTGCTGTGATTACCATTAATGAATAAAGAAACTGCTCTGAACTTATAGCAAGGCAGAATTTAGGAAGGCGGGGAAAGCTAGGCTGAATTCTGTGAGAAAGAAGGGCAGAGAGAGAAGCCATGGAGCTGCCACTGGAGACAGATTCTGGGAACTTTAGCGGGTAAACCACTGTCACGTGGCAATACATAGATTAATAGAAATGGGTTAAATTAATATGTAAGAGATTAGCCAATAAGAACGAGAGCTAATGTGTCAAGTAGTGATTTAAATAATACAGTTTCTGTGTAATAATTTAGGGGCTGAGTAGCCGGGAACCATCAAGAGGCTCACCCTCCTTTAACACAGGGCAGGGAGAAAAGGAATCCAGCTTCCAGGTGTGAGAGCAATAAGAGAGAAAAGGAGTTCTCCTGGGTTGGCTCACATCCTTTGGATAACCAAGGCCATGCCCAGCAGGGTTCAGCCTCTCAAAGCCCATTGGCTATAGGGTGTTCCCCATCAACTGACAGTTAAAGGTCTGCATATCTAAACAATTCTAATCCTTGCAACCTGAGACCTGGAAAGGCCACAGAACGTGGAAGGGGTGTCTTCTGTATGTAGTCACACGGAATTGAGTAAGTTACAGCTTTGTCTCACACTGAGTGGAGAAACTTCTGGCTCTCCTATCTTTTCCTCTCCATAAGAACTATTTTAGTTTGTGGAAGAGATGAAAAACAAGCTAGGATATTTGCTTATGAAAATTTAGCTGTTGGCAGTTACCAGAAATCAGACCTAAGTTTCTGATGGCATCCCCCAGATATCTTGAGGAGAGGAATTTTATTCAGAGAATGATATTTCTAGTAGGAATTTCTGCCCAAGGATTTTTTTTTTACTATTTTTATAATTATTGTAGTAAAAGGAAAAAAAAATAAAATATATATAAAAAACTAATGATAATGTAGGGGACAATATATGTTTTTAAGTCAATAATACAACATATTACTTCTTTACACAATTTTCTGAGATTTATTTATTTTTGTGTGTATGGTTATTTTGCCTGCATATGTGTTTGCAAAACACATGTATTCAGTACCTGCAGAGACCAGAAGAAACTGGAGTTAAAGAAGGTTGTGAGATGCCACTGGGTGCTGGTAATTAAAGCAGGGCCTTTGAGAGAGCAGACAATTCTCTCATGCATTGTCTCCCCCGCCTGCCCATGACATTTCTAATTCTGGTTTGAGTGTTTGTTTCTTTGTTTGTAGTGGCAAGGTCTCACTCTACATGGAAGGATGGCCTTAAACTTACAGCAATCCTACTGTCTTAGCCTTTCAAGTGCTGGAGTTAGAGGCATGAGCCACCGCCCCTTGTGCCCCAAATCATTTGTAATAATGTGGCTCTCTTTCACTATTCAATTCTTCAAACAGTAGTTATAAAATTAGTAAGTTATCTATGCTTCTGTCCCTTTGTGATAGAGGTTAATGATATAAATGCCATTAATAGGTTGACAAAGCCTTTCCATAGGAATAAAAATTGAATTCTATTGAATGTGTATTCTCCTATTATTGCCATTTAATTGAATTGATACTCTCAATAAATGAGGTACTTTAATACAGGAATTCTTTAAGTTATTTAAATCACAAGTGACCATTTTCAATAGCAGATGGAAGCATGAATAAAATAGGAAAAAATAAGATCCTGCCCAGTGCTAGTCAAAAAAAACGTAAGTAGATGTATGTTAACTCAGTGGTTCCAGGGCACCACAGAGAATGCCAGCTTAATGACACTCTGTGATATAGTGCATCCAAAGAACTTAAGTAAGTGTGTGGTTAACCCCTTTTGGTAAATTATCTCAATTTTTTTTCTTTAGAACTATGGGAGATTTAAAGTAATTATTCATCTTTTTCCATCTCTGCTATCAGTCTGTTAGTTGTCATTACTTATTATTACCAATATGTCTTAAACTATAACGGCACATTCATTCTTCACCTAAATGTTCTGTAGGGGTAGCTGAGTTTATTAACTTAATATCCTTTCTATTTGTGCACTATTGTGTGTGTGTGTGTGTGTGTGTGTGTGTGTGTGTATGATTTATATGCTTAATATGTTCTTAGAACAACATATAAAGCCTAAATTAAGGAACATTTAATTTAGAAAATAAACCAATAAATATCCAAGTAAGAGCATAATTTATAACAACGACAAAGCACTTCTTATGAACAGTAAGCTTTAAAATTTTTCTTTTTTTTAAATATATATATTTATTTATTTATTAAAGATTTCTGTCTCTTCCCCACCGCTGCCACCCATTTCCCTCCCCCTCCCCCAATCAAGTCCCTCTCCCTCTTCAGTCCAAAGAGCCATCAGGGTTCCCTGTCCTGTGGGAAGTCCAAGGACCACCCACCTCCATCGAGGTCTAGTAAGGTGAGTATCCAAACTGCCTAGGCTCCCACAAAGCCGATACTTGCAGTAGGATCAAAAACCTATTGCCCTTGTTCTTGAGTTCTCAGTAGTCCTCATTGTCTCTCTGTTTTTTCCCAAGACCGGTTTTATCCCAGGCTTTTTCAGACCCAGGTCAGCTGGCCTTGGTGAGTTCCCGATAGGACATCCCCATTGTCTCAGTGTGTGGGTGCACCCCTAGTAGACCTGAGTTCCTTGCTCGTGCTCTCTCTCCATCTTCTCCTGATTTGGACCTTGAGGTTTCAGTCTGGTGCTCCAATGTGGGTCTCTGTCTCCTTTCATCGCCTGATGAAGGTTAATATTCAAGAGGATGCCTATATGTTTTTCTTTGGGTTCTCCTTCTTATTTAGTTTCTCTAAGATCACGTATTATAGGCTCAATGGCCTTTGCTTATGACTAGAAACCAAATATGAGTGAGTACATCCCATGTTCCTCTTTTTGGGTCTGGCTTACCTCACTCAGGATAGTGAAGACCCTGACTTTAACCCACAAACCTATGAACACCTAATTTTTGATAAAGGAGCTAAAAATATACAATGGAAAAAAGAGAGCATCTTCAACAAATTGTGCTGGCAAAACTGGATGTCAATCTGTAAAAGAATGAAAATAGATCCATATCTATCACCATGCACAAAACTCAAGTCCAAGTGGATTAAAGACCTCAATATCAGTCCGAACACGCTGAACCTGATAGAGGAGAAAGTGGGAAGTACTCTACAACAAGTGGGCACAGGAGACCACTTCCTTCGTATAACCCCAGCAGCACAGACAGTAAGGGCCTCATTGAATAAATGAGACCTACTGAGACTGAGAAGCTTCTGTAAAGCAAAGGACACTGTCGCTAAGACGGAAAGGCAACCCACTGACTGGGAGAAAATCTTCACCAACCCCGCAACTGACAAAGGGCTGATCTCCAAAATTTATAAATAACTCAAGAAACTAGACCGTAAAAGGTTAATCAACCCATTTATAAAATGGGGCACTGAGATGAACAGAGATCTCTCAACAGAAGAAGTTCAAATGGCCAAAAGACACCTAAGGTCATGCTCAACTTCCTTAGTGATCAGGGAAATGCAAATCAAGACAACTTTAAGATACCATCTTACACCTGTCAGAATGGTGAAAATAAAAAACACCAATGATAGCCTTTGCTGGAGAGGGTGTGGAGAAAGGAGTACACTCATCCATTGCTGGTGGGAATAAAATTTTTCTTATTATGGAATCAAATGCAGGCTTTTACAATGCAATTATTTTTGTTTATTCATCTTTTGCTTGTCTGCCAGTAGATTTTCCTGTATGGTAACAGTCAAAATTAGGTAAATATTAACTAAAATTCTAGCATTTTATCTTAATTAATTTTTTAGCCTATTGTGCTAATAATGTGCTTTTATTAGCCATGCACAATATTCAAATAATTTATATTTATTATTATGAAAAACTATAGATATTGAAATAAAAGCAAAACAATTTTTGAAGGAAAAGAAGAAAGGAGAGAGAAGGAAAGAGAGAGAGACAGAGACTCAGACATTAGTGCCTGGATATGACAAGTAACTTAAAAATAAATTTAGAATGCTGTCTTGCAATATAGATCATAATAAATTATTGTTGAAGTGTAAAAGGAAAATCAAAGATATAATAGTAAAACTTTATATGTATGGTGAATTCATTAAATAAATTTTTAATACGTGTTTTAGACAAAACAGTAACCACAACGAGATTTTAAATATTAATAGACCTAAGAAAATAAAATAGAACAGTAAGACATATTTGAATATTAATAAAGAATAAGCACATAAATGTAGGATTAAAGAGGAAAAATGTCTCAACAACCTAAGATCAGAAATGAGCACAGTATTTGCTCAGAGAAGCACTTTCAGAATATTTTGCAGTAACTAATAAATTAGCTATAGTAATGACTCTGTAGACATAGTCTCCCATGAATGTAGGATCAGACATGTAAAATTCCTTCACAGTATGAGAGGGTTTGAAGTAACTATGTGCTGTAAAGCAATGCACATGTCTAAACTCATAAGCACAGTGTCATAGAAATATGAACCACATAAAGTACAAGAAAATTGAAAACTAAAACAGGATTAACCAAAACTTTAACTATAGTCATGCTATCATAAGACAAACGCCGTCGCTCAGCTACCATATTAGAATATGAGCAGAAAGACTGAAAAAGTGATGCAAGAAAAATCAATTATCAATTTCTCGAGCCCTAAAATTATTCGTAGGGCTAGATCTGAAACCCAAAAGAAATCAAGGTTTTTGGTTGGAATTGCTTGGTTAGATTGAAGACTTATCTTGGAACAAATATTATTTTTATGCAGATTTTTTTTCTTTTAGAACCACATGCACTAGTAGCAATTATTATATTCCTACATCTTCGATGGGTTTGTCAAAGATAATTTACTTCTAATTTCATGAGATAAAAAACAGGAGTGAACAATACGCTGAGCATTTCCTTAGAAGATAGCACCCTGACTCAGCAGACATCTGGATGGAAATCATATGAGACTGAACCAATACCGCTACAGAAATGTTATCAGTTGATCCAGGAAGTTTAAAATATGATTGATAAATAGGGTTTGGACAAGTGAATTTTGCAACTTATTGTCCCGCAGTAAGGAATATGTGGACTGGAGATGTTCCTTCTTCTTCTTCTTCTTTTTTTTTTTTTTCAGGAAAATATTCACTTGATGTTTTTATTTTTGTTGAATCTAAGTGTTTTTAATTCAGGTTATTTAATTGTTCTTTTTAAATAATTTTTAAATTAAAATATAATTACATCACTTCATCTATTCCCTTTTCTCCCTCCATCATCACCCTTGCAACTTTTCACTCTATCTCACATTGATGGCTTTATATTTCACTATTGAGACGTGTGTGTGTGTGTGTGTGTGTGTGTGTGTGTGTGTGTGTGTGTGAGAGAGAGAGAGAGAGAGAGAGAGAGAGAGAGAGAGATTAAATACATAAAACCTGGTGAATCTTTTTTAATGTAGCTTGGTTGTCCTTTGAATTCCCCCATATATATCCATATTCTCAAAGTTTTTCGTGGAATTCACAAAGTTTATCATGGAGTATTTTTGTCACATAAATTTAGTAATCTATGTGACCCACTAATCAAATCCAACACTGTTGGAAGGACATGATTTACCATGGCTTGTTGGTTGAAATTATTTTATTTATTTTTTTTTTAATTTATTTATTTATTAAAGATTTCTGTCTCTTCCCCTCCACCGTCTCCCATTTCCCTCCCCCTCCCCAATCAAGTCCCCCTCCCTCGTCAGCCCAAAGAGCAATCAGGATTCCCTGCCCTGTGGGAAGTCCAAAGACCACCCACCTCCATCCAGGTCCAGTAAGGTGAGCATCCAAACTGCCTAGGCTCCCACAAAGCCAGTTCGTGCAGTAGGATCAAAAACCCATTGCCATTGTTCTTGAGTTTTCAGTAGTCCTCATTGTCTGCTATGTTCAGCCAGCGAGTCCGGTTTTATCCCATGATTTTTCAGACCCAGGCCAGCTGGCCTTGGTGAGCTCCCGATAGAACATCCCCGTTGTCTCAGTGTGTGGGTGCACCCCTCGCAGTCCTGAGTTCCTTGCTCATGCTCTCTCTCCTTCTGCTCCTGATTTGGACCTTGAGATTTCTGTCCGGTGCTCCAATGTGGGTCTCTGTCTCTGTCTCCTTTCATCGTCTGATGAAGGTTAATATTCAGGAGGATGCCTATATGTTTTTCTTTGGGATCTCCTTATTTAGCTTCTCTAGGATCACTAATTATAGGCTCAATGTCCTTTGTTTATGGCTAGAAACCAAATATGAGTGAGTACATCCCATGTTCCTCCTTTTGGGTCTGGCTTACCTCACTCAGGATGAAATTATTTTATGTCCTATGTCTTCTCTATTCTCACACTAGTTGTGTTTTTCCTCAGTCCCTGACCAACAAAGTGGAAGACTTGTATACTCCTCATGGACTTGAAGCCTGCCTTTCCCTTGAACTGTAGTGCTTTCTTCACTTTTCTCCTCAGAGATGAGGGTTCCCATCTCTGTATAAAATAGGTCTCATTCTAAGACACATCTCTACTCATGTATAAAGAAATTGTATTTTTGTCTAAATCAGATTATCACAAATTTACTGCCTTTTTCTTCACATTGTCTAAAATTATTTAATAGGTTGTAAGTTAAGTTTTATGAAAACAATGCCCCAACTACAGTGTAAATGTCTCTTATGCTGGACAAATGGGAAAGTGATTTTAACATTATGTTGAGAGTTAGAAACAGATGAAGTTTCATGGAAAGATAAGTTTGTGTAAGGAGAAAATACCCAATCTAAATGTATTGTATTCACACTGTGTTAAAAGATATTCTTAATTAACTAGCAATACTAATGTAACTGTGGTAAAAGACGTAAGATATTCACTAGATGCTTAATTTTAACTATGCAATTTAAACAAGTTCAGAGAGCTCCCAATTAAGTATTATTGTATGGTTACCAAGCAGAAACATCTCATGGGGAATGATTGTTTTGTTTTGCTTGTTTTATGTTTCAGTGGCTGCTTATTAGAATTCTAAAAAAAAAATGAATGAGCTATGAAAAACTCTGACATAATAGTATTTCTAGTTAAAAAACTTACTTTTAATTAATGCAATATTTAGCCACTCCATTTACCAAAATTCATATTTTTAGAATTCAAATTATATTGAATTTATACACTAAAATCTAACTGCCAAAGCATTTGGCAATTTTTAATAATTTGATTAGGTGAAATCCCGTCAACATTTACTGTAATTTCTTCTACTCTGCTATGTAAATTCTTATATAATTTTGTTTCACTTTTAAATTTAACAATTAACCTAAAAGAGAATGGTGGAAATAAATTTTCACATATAAATATTAAATAAATATTGCATTAAAACAATATTTAATATAAATCTCACCATTATTTGAATTATGAGATTCACTTTAAAATATAAGTAATTACTGTTGAAAATACAAAATCAAGAAAATAAAATCTGTTGTATGACATCTGTCAATAAGTTTTAAAACATATTCTCATCTATCTATTAAGTTTTTCACTCAGTTTATTTATATGAAATATTTCAAGTATTCAAAGGATTTACAGATCAAATTTTCCAGAAGTGGTCAGCTGATATAGTATCATCTTCTAAAAGTCAACTATAAATGCACATATGAGCCTCATCTAGTTCCCTGACATGATCTTAAAACTGATTTTGGGTGCTACATTGTTCAATTTTCTCTGCCTTTGAGGGCCTGGTATTTAAGTACTGCCCCATTTCCTTTCCTTCTATATTGGAAAGCACAAAAGCACAGCCAGCATTTTCTCAGTGCATTTGTCCAGTAATAAGCATCCTGTGTGGCTGATGCTACTTTCAGAAATTGCACTGCTTGCTGTCCTTTTCACCTTGCTTTGGTATCCTGTCTCTGACTTGGTCTTCTTTTGGTGGCTATATATCCTCGTTCCAAATCCATGCTTTTATTCAAACTCCCAGCAGCACATGTAGTTTTCTGTCTTCATTCTGAGAAAGAATACTGTCTCTCTTGTGCAAACCCATCTCCTTCTTCCTAGGCATCATCTGTTTCTCACAACACCGGAGAACGTAGAGCTTTCCCATCAGCAAAGAATAACATTCATTTCTTCATACAATTTCAGACAGAAAAGCAAGTCCCATGTCCGTCATCGCATTTTACTGTCCAAATTGTAAGATAACTATTTTATTTTCAAAATCTCACTCAGGAGCACAGAGAACTGTTTTATTAAAAACACTTCACTGACATAATTGCTAAAGTACAATAAGAAATTATAAAAGTTATCAAAAAATCTTTTCAGAGACTCATGAAAATAAAATCTTTGAGAAGTAATACTTAGAATTTTTCTCAGTTTTATTATTTTCTTATGCTGTAGTTTTATTCCCTATGAGTTAAGTTTTCAGGGGGTAGTAATATGAAATAGCTGTAATATCATCTTAACAGATGTCTATTTGTTTATCTATGTGTTTTACATTTCTCAAATTTTAATTTAACGTGTAATATGGATGGATGTATTCATAATATATCCAAGATAAGTAATAGTTATTTGGAGCAGTGATCAACTTCCTAAATGACTAAGATTTTCAAAAATTAGAAAGCGCTTGTCAAATTCTCTACTGCATGCTTTGCCTGTGAGTCTTACCCAGTTTACAAGCTGTGCTCTATTCTCTACATCAGCCTAGATGTCAGGAATGATCTATGTAGTAATCTGTAGAGCAGGAGACGAAACATTGATGAGCTGGCAGGTGTTGGATATGTGCTATCTTTTTAAAGATACTGCAGCGCATGTGATTAAATTCCTATTTCTGCTTTCACAGGCTCCATGACTGTAAGCACAAGGATGGAAAGTAAAATTGCTTTAATGAGGCCCTGAAATCTGTGTACCCTGAGGGTGTCAATACAGAGATGGAGCAAGATTTGTTTAAAATTATTTTAGAGAATTCTGAGCCAGCTTATGATCAGCTCTGCTGTCATTTTGAAGCTTGCTGCTGTGATATGTAAGCAGGAGTATAGTGTGTATTAGCTGTCTTGTTTTAATTGACATTCACGGGTATATTATTTAGTATAAGGACAATCTGTAAATAGTTCAAGGTGTTGTCAGCATACAAGCAACTCCAGGGTATTATGAAATGATGCCCTTGCCTGATATTTTCATTCTCTGGTCTTTTTTTTTTAGCACAAATCCCATCTCTTCTAGGATGCAAAGTGTGCAGCAAGTTATCGGAAGTGAATAGTTTTTAGTGTGCTGTTATCTAAGTTATTGAAAACTTCACTCTTAAATCTGCATAACGCTTCTTTTGCTAAAACTTCTTCATAAATTATATTTTTAAGACTGGGATTATTGTTTCCATGACTCAAACCTTTACCATCTTTGCAAGTGAGAGACATATTCTAAGGTCCATGTTCTATGCTCTATTGGAAAGTAACACACAGCTCATAGGAACTGTAGGAATTCCTACCACCAGTAGCCTTTAAGTTACCCGCTGTGGCCTCTTATACTATATATGCCAATGGAAAGCTGCCGCTGACCTTTTCTTGCCCCTAGTTGCGGGATTCGGTTGCTGATCTCCGTTCCCCTAAATAAATAACCTTTTATTATTCTTAATTCTGAGCCAGTGTGGGATTTCTTTTTTAGCGTCCTTCTTCACATAGGAATAAATTCCTATGATTATTCAACATGTATGACAATTATCATTTAAGTTTCAGAACACATTATAATCCAAACCCAAGATTTTAGTAAAATCTGCTCAGGAAATCATAATTAACAAAAATGTGGTTATTATGGTACAGTTCTAGTTTGTAATAATTTTCTGCTTTCATGAACTGTTTGCGTAAGTAGTAGTATTTATTTATTCATTCTAGTTCATTTTGTTGATAATTCAAATTCATTCCTCTATAGTGACTAATTGCTTATTTGGTTTTATAAATTTATTTTTTAATTATGCATTAAAGACAAGAATTATAAATAGTACTTATTTGATATGATTATCTTATGATAAAGTTAGAGCAGAGTGCTGGCACGTGCCTGCAATCTCAGCAATAGTGTGGATGAAGTGGGGATGTGGCTGAGTACGAACAGACAGTATGAGCTTAGTACTGAGTTCCAGGACAGCCTGTTCTCACTTGTGAGAGTGTGTATTAGTTCTCAAAAAATTTTAAAGTAAACAAACAGAGGAACAGTTTATATTAATAGAATTACAAGGTCCAGCATAATATTTTCATATTTAATTTACAGAAATAAAGTTGTGTGGCAAAGGATCCTTAGATTATGAAATATTCTCTGAATAAGTTGATGTCAGTTTATAACTTTGAAGGATAGCTAAACACTAGAATATTAGTGATGCTGCACATTGTATTTTAATTAAAAATATTTTGCTATCCAATACTTTGATCTATATTGATATTTTGAAATTTATAAATTATTTTAAATATGTCTGACCTCTTATAAAAGCTCATAAAAACAATTACATCTTTCTTTATAATTATATTATGTTTACAAAATATTTGATGATAATAAAAAATAAAATATTGAATTTAAACCTTATTTAGCTTGCATTCTTATGTGGAATTTCTATTGTTTTAGGAAGAAACAAATTTTAGCACTTATTTTATAAAAAAAATTTAATTTTTGACTATTTTTGTTTGGGTCTAGATTATAATATTTGCCCCCTTTTACTAAATGTTTCCCTAGATATTAATTCATAATTCATATATACTAATTCATTATGTTGATAATACAAATTATTCCATTCATACTGTCTAATTGTTTATTAAAATTAGCTGTTATTATAAAATATACACAAAAATTATAAATAATGCCTATTTTGATTATTATCTTAGGATAAATTTAGAATTAAGTGTACTGGCAAATATAATTATATAATTCCTCCTTTCCTCTATCCCTAAAAGTCCTCCCATATACCCCCTTGCTCTTTTTAATTCATAAGCTCATTGTTATCAACTGTTTATATACATATGCATTTGTATGCATGTATGTGTATGTACATGCTTGTATGAACATACATTCAGTACAAAGGTACAAATCTTTCAGTTCGTATAATGTTAGAGGTATGTATATCTTCCAGGCTGATGACTTGTGATTAGATAACTAATCGGGATGCTCCCCTGTTTTCAGCATTCCTTAGTTACCTGTAGTAGGGTTAAAGCCTTATGAGCATCCACCATCCACTTAGCACATTAACTGTCCTTGTCCTTGTTCACTTCACATGTGTAGGCATCCATGTTGGTTAAACCGTGTGATGTAACTTCTGACATTATTAAAGGATACAATCTCATATCAAACTGATTGTTTCTGTTTCTCACAATCTTCCTGTCTCCTCTTCTGCAGCAATCTCAGACCCTTTGGTGTGGAGTTGTATTGTGTAGATGTGGCCTGGGTTCCACAACTCTGCATTCTTTTTGGTTTTGATTTTCTGTGACAGTCTCCCTTGGTTTCAAAGAGTTTCCTTAGTTGAGGAGCTAGTATCACATTGGTCTGAGTGTAAGGACAAATGTTTAGAATTTGGTTAGAAATTGTACTGGTTTCATAAAATGGCAGCTACAGGTTCTTTTCCAAAATTCATGTCTTTACTTGCACTGGGTGGTTGGCTAGGTTTCTGATACCAGACATGCTTTCTCGTTGTTGAGCAGGTCTTAAGTCTGATTGGAAAGCTGTTTGTTATTGCTAAGGTATGTTTGTTAATACCAGACCCTTTGGGTATTCATACCATGTTGGTCATTGCTGTGGTTCATGTTAGCATTCAGGTACATCTGGCTCCACTCCTCAATTACTTGACACAGTGTGTCATCTCTGCAAACATGGCAGACAATACCCTGTCCCTTTAAAAGGTGCATACTTCTCTGGTTTCTATAGAAGTACACTATATTTGCTAAAGATAAAATTCTCTAAATAACAGCAAGAAATGCAAATATTTCAGGGCACAGTAGAACACAAAGAAAATCAAAGTAAGAGCAAAGATTACTTCCTTTAATAATAACATTCATTCTCTGTTTATTACTTATAAATCCCTAATTCTAACTGAAATCTTCAGAAAATTCTGATGTTGACTTTGTGTTATCATTTCACATAAATATACACAGAGAGACAATTTACAAAAGGAATTTTGATTAGGAGGGAGAGAGAGACTAATCGAGGTTTTAACAAGCACAGGATCACACTCACTGAGCCTCTTTAGAGGGAAGCATTCCTCACTCTCAGCATGAGATTTTTGTTCAAGTTGAGTTACTATACCTCAGATATCACAATAGCTTGGGTGGAGAGAGGCTTCCTTCTCATCAGTAGGGAGTCATGTTATACAGCCTCCCGCTGGGCTTTAGGGTATCTTCAGTGCTCTCCTTAAATTCTGTTGTACCACTGCTCCTGCTATTCTCCCCCTGGCCCAGAAAAACTGTTTCAAGGGCATCTTTAGTGGTGTAACAGAGGACAGTTGTTAATGCCACCTGTGGAGAATAAGACCACTACTATAGTATAAGCCAATTTGAAGTAAGTCTTAATTAAATCTGGCCAGAGGGATGGGCTCTGGCAAGGTTCATACCCAGTTTCCCAGGAAATGACCCAGAATCAGGTATGACAAAGACATATAAGAAAAAAAACCCACAATTCAGTGCATTTCCTAACAGGTACAATTGGGGTCAAGCATACATCCTGACATATTTCCTGCCTATGGAACCCCCACTCACATTTCATCAGGCACATACAGTGCAGATAGACCAAACAAACTTTTTTAGGGGAGTGGAAAGATGCAGCTTGTCATCTCCCATAAACAATAGCCTCATGCATTTCAGGAACTAAATGTCCTTGGGGAAAAGGGTTTGTAAAATAGAGGCATTTTCGTTTCATGTATCTCCAAAGCATAGTAATTAAAACTTAAAATTTAACTTTGACTCTCACAGAGCTTAAAGGATGTTCCTCTCCATTTTAGAAGTTAGCAAAGATCACTCACTTATATAGTCATCTTCATAACTACAGAATTCTGAAAAACATGAAGTGACCATAACAAAAAAGGATACTAATGATCTGCTATTTTATAACTGAACAAAATAATTCTGTTTTACTCTCTAGTTTTTTTTTTTTGGTTTGATTTCTTCTTAAAGTTTTAAAGGAGGTTGTGAGAGAATAGTAAAATAACCAAACTGAAAACCTTATGTCAGTTTCTTACTATGTTAACTAGCCTTCCATGTAGCCATTATGCTGCTTCTGCTTACAACATTATGTGAGTGGAAACATGAGTGTCGGTATTAAACTTCATTCATCTCCTTTGGTTAATGCACCCAAGATTCTAAGGCCTCTGCAATTAAACAATTCAAATTTCTCTAAATGTCCTAGCTGTTTAGTCTTACTCATTATTTTTAATACACTTATGCTTCCGAGACCTTCATGAGTAATATATTCTTACCATTTCCCCTTTGCTTTTCCTTCTACTCCCTCTCATTCTGACCAAATCCTTCTCAAACTCATGTTCCTTAGTATGTGTGTGTGTGTGTGTGTGTGTGTGTGCGTGTGTGTGTGTGTGTGTGTGTATAGTATCAATTGATACACTATACTGACTCGTTTTGAGTCAATTTAACAAAAACTACAGTCATCAGAGAGGAAAGAGCCTCAGTTAAAGAAATGCCTCCATGAGATCCAGCTGTAAGGCAATTTCTCAGTAACTAATGAATGTGGGAGGGCCTAGTCCATTGTATGTGATGCCATCCCTAAGCTTGTGATCCTGGGTTCTAAAAGAAAGGCTGAACAAGTCAGGAGAAACAGCGCAGCAAGCAGCACCACACCATGGACTCTGGTTCCTGCCTCCAGGTTCCTGCCTTATTTGAGTTCCTGTCCCTACTTCCTTCAGTAATGAACAGTAATATGAAAGTGTAAGCCAAATTAATCCTTTTCTTCCCAAGTTGCCTTTTGGTAATAGTGTTTTGTCACAGCAATAGAAACTCAGACTAAGACATGCATGTATAAAACCTTCTTCCTAAGGCCTTAAGGATTGCTCACATATATATGGGTATGTTCGGGGTAGCTACTTGGAACGTATTAGATGGCTCATTGAGAAGAATGATTCTTCTCTTATCAGTCATTAATTTCTGCAGTTCTTCATCTATAGTAGAGTTTTGTAAGCTCCATTGTTGGATTTCAGCTGATGACATTAATGCTCAGGTTTTGTATAAGCAGTCATAATGTGGTAGTTTGAATGCAATTGGCCCCCATACTCTCATACGGAGTAGCACTATTATGAGGTGTGGTTTTGTTGGAGTGGGTATGGCCTTGTTAGAGGAAGTATGTCACTGTAGGGGTGGGCTTTGAGGTTTTCTGTGCTCAGAATTCTGTTCATTGAATTAGCTGACTTTCTGTTGCCTGCAAAATGTGTAGCACTCCTAGCTCCAACATCACATCTGCCTGCATGCTGCCTTAATAAACACCATGATGATAATGGGCTGAACCTCTAAAACTGTAACTTTTTATTTATATGGGTTTTATTTATAAGGGTTGCTGTGCTGATGGCATCTCTTCACAGCACCAAAAAAAATCCTGATACACATTATTGTTGAGATTGCATGAGCACAACTATTCTGCTATATCTAGAAGACACTGTCTTGCAGCGTAAATTTTGGTCATTTAACTTTTACAATTTTTCTACTGCTTCTCCTACCCATATTCCCTAAGTCATAGGTATAGAACTTGTATGGAAGATGTATTGAATCTGTCTTTCTATTGGGACATGTTTCTTTTTCTTTTAACCAAGTTATCAATTACTATATTGGTCTCCGATACGTAAACAAGTGTCTTTAATTAGCTGCTTTTATCTGTGGTTTTAAGATATACATTTAGAATTTTAGAATACAGTTAAAATTCATACTAGCTTGGGAAGTGGCAGTAGTATGTTCTTATCTAGGGTTCATGACTTCAACAGCCATGGGTAGTATTCTCCAACATCATTATTAACAACACAAACCCAGCCTAACAATCCATCTTGACTGTTATTTCAGGGATTCTATTTATTTTTTTTTTTTTTTTTTTTTTTTTTTTTTTAGTTTTTCGAGACAGGGTTTCTCTGTGGCTTTGGAGCCTGTCCTGGAACTAGCTCTTGTAGACCAGGCTGGCCTCGAACTCACAAAGATCCGCCTGCCTCTGCCTCTGCCTCCCAAGTGCTGGGATTAAAGGCGTGTGCCACCACCGCCCGGCTAGGGATTCTATTTTTAATTTGACTAATAATGAATGGAGATTTTGTTCAAAAATGAAGTCCTAGAAAACCGAACATCACTCGATATACTCTGAATTTTTTTACGTTTTCTTCGTTTGTTTATCTACTCTGGGTTGGTATGAAGACATTATTGCATGTTATTAAAGGAACAAAATCTATGTGAAAATAATGTAATATCTCAAGGTATAAGGAACTCCTATGGGAATATGGTTTTTAAATTAATATCCACTGTTCTCATAGATAATTTTGCTAAAATGAGGCATACTGTTTAGAGTGATTGTTCCTAAGTATACCAACTACATGAAGTGTCCATGGTTGGTGATTTTAACCACAACTTAAAGACTATATAAGGAAATGAAACCAGTGGCAGCTGCCTAAAATTAACACTTATCTCCAGGAGAGGCAGCACAAAGTTTTAAATAAAGTGGGAACAAAATTAAAGGCTGCAGATAATAAAATTAGTTATGAACTTTGTACTCTACACAGTAGGATTTAGAAGAATCAAAATAAGTAATCAGAATTAATTAGAAGAAAGACTAAAGAGCATGTGCTCTAACCTAATATAACTGGATCAGACCCTCAAACTCTGCAATCCTCCTTGCTAGTGAAAGGAATTTCTCTGTGTACATTCCTTAAGATTTCCTCTTTGCTGGAAAAGTATAGAATGTCATAAATTAGTGTCCATTAAAACAAATACATTGTTTAATCAAAATTAAATACATAAAAATTCATGTAATTCATTGTAATGAGTTATATGACTGACAACTTATACCTTCAGAGATGTGGTGAGCTTGTGAAGGAATATAAATTTGATAGAGAACAAGTTAATATAGATGAACTCACTAATCCCTGAAGCTACAACCAAAATGTTCTTTGTATTGAATACTAACAACCTGAACAGAAAATTCACTAGGGTGAAATCTGAATGTACTTAATTTAAAATAAACTATTAGGTCCACAATTAGAATATTATAAATGGAGTTATACAATACCCTAGGGAGAATACTTCCCTTTTAGAGTGGGTTCATATACATGCTCTACCTATTCCGGTAAGAAAGATTAAACAAGATATTGGCTCACTACAAATGCAAAAAAAGGAATTATTACATGTGTTCTCGTATCTTGAGAGCTTTGTGTTTCCTATTCTCCACAGGATAGACATGTTGAGAATAAACCCTGACATTGACCTGGTCTCCAGAATTTAGTATATCAAGTCTAATGAATCCTAAAACAAAGTGAGGATCATCATTTTAATGGACTTCACTGTCAAAGCAACAATCAGAATAACCAGACCCATAGAGATTATACTTGATTGACAGATAGAGAGATCTCTCTGACAGGTTATCTGTGGAACAGAAACAGATAAAGGTTGTTATGGAAGTCTCATTTAACATGTGAAGTGAAACATTCTGAAACCAGTGAGCACAAGCATGTCTCTAATCACATTATACAAGTCATGATCTCTTTGTCAGTTCTATGACTTAAGAGCATTTACAGATCTGAAGATCCTTAAATGAGGAAGAGACTGAGTTTCAGTGTCTAAAGAGCCCATAACAGTCAAAATACATTGGTACTAATATTCTTCTCAGTCCTCCCAAGGAACTTGTGGTCATTCAATAAGTGTGGTAATGTATTAGGGAGATGGAAAACTAAGTACTGACTCAAAAGCAATGTTAATTGTAAAAAAAAAAAATATGCTTTACTAGACTACAAATCAGGGGAGAATTCAAGACAGCAAATAGATTTTTTTTCTTAGTAGATGAAAGATTTAGTCCAGTGGTTCCCCAAGATCATTTAGCAGTTATTTTCTTACTTTTCAAATGAAAAATTAGATATGTTAAGACAAGCATATCCAGGGGCTGGAGAGATGGCTCAGAGGTTAAGGGCATTGCCTGCTCTACCAAAGGTCCTGAGTTCAATTCCCAGCAACCACATGGTGGTTCACAACCATCTGTAATGGGGTCTGGTGCCTTCTTCTGGCCTGCAGGCATAGACACAGACAGAATATTGCATACATAATAACTAAATAAATATTTAAAAAAAAAAAAGACAAGCATATCCAGACATGGCTGTTAAAATACAGTTGCTTAAAAACTAACAGTGCTTGCAAGAGGAACAGAAAGTCCCCTGGCTTTTTGGGAAAGCAACAGGCAAATAGAAGTACTAAAAATTTAAATGTTTTCTGAAATTGTACTAAGAAATTGTGTATTTTACAGTCATAGGAGTATCTGTGCCATCATAAACACTAAAGGGGTCTAGGTACACTAATTTCTACTCTATACTTGCTTGAGTCATCTGATTGGCTTCTCTGAAAGCACATAGATATGAGTGATTTACAAAGAATCATTGTCAATATAAAGTGGAGACCAGTTGTATCTCATTTTCCAGAGATGGGTCGAGTCCCAGAACAAAATAAAATTGCTTTTAATTCGTAGAATGAAATTATGGCTTTGGAAATCCTCATCCCTTATTTAGCTATTACTAGTGACAATTACAAACAAATGACTTTATACTAGGATTGAGAAGAAAAACTTTCACATTTATGTTCATGTGCATATTAACTATCTTTTCTTACACTGATATGAAGACAATGTACACAAATGGCTTTCCTTTGACACAGAAAAGTCTATCTTTCCTATGATATACATTGGGTCTGATAAAAAAAAAGATGAAGAAATTCCTTTAGGTATAAGACATATGATATAAGTAAAGTAAATTCCATGAATTTGTAGAGAACTTCCACATCAACTAAATTCATTTCTTAATATTTCTCTCCTCCATCTTAGAATTAATATCAGCCATGATAAGCTTGCTTGGAATTTGGAAGCAACATGTATTACATTTAAGTGTGGTATTTTAACCCAACATGTCCATGTTTTATGTGTCATAGAAGTCTTTTTGCATGATACAAAAATGCATGACATTTGGCCCTGTGGGGCCTTTATGACCCATCCCATTTTCTCATATCCGTAATCATCCCAAGGAGATAGATTATGACAGCAATTTTAATACAATGCAGCATAAATCCTTTAGGATGTGATGTACAGATTCTTCTTTCCATTTGGTAATACAGTTCAAAAAATTCAGCATAACAGAAGAATTTCCTAGAGTGTGATATAAGTCACAAACCAACATGGAATGGAAATACCATTCAAAAGCTTTATTGTCTAAGTAAGCCACAAAGATGGGCATACATAATCACCTGTGATCAAAAGGAAAATATATGTGTGAATGTAGATTCACCGTATAATGAAGACAGAATATACATTTTAAAACAAGAGGCTGTGGATTTTCCTTTTCTCTATACTTTTTCTCTTTGAATTTTCTCACTGGGAGCTATTGACATCACTGTTTTTTGCATAAGATCATATGACTTTGGTTGGCACAGAGTTTTGCATTCTGTTTATCATCAAGGTAAAGAAATGTACCTTTATAGCCTCACTCCAAAGTGTTTCATCAGAATGATATGAAGTAGAAATTCTTTTGCTGGCAAATTTTCCAAGTGTTATCTTTGATTTTTCATTTAATGAAAGGGTCAGTGACTAGGTTTAGAGATACACATTGATTTATGAGTAGGATAAACATCTTGACTTTCCAGAAATATCCACAGAACATATTTAGCAAACATAGGGTAGATTAATTCTGATGAGAATATAATGTGAAAAGACTTGTATTTCATATTTTTGCTCATCAAAGGTAATTTTAATAGCTCCAATTGCTGTGGTGCTATGCACCAAGAGTTTCAGTAATTCACTTACCCAGCCATGTCTATCAGTGTCTAATATACCCAGAAACAAAGTGCCTGCAGTGGCAGGTTTATAAATTGAACTTGAGGCAAGAAACGTGAGTCTCCACTCACAAAGACAGATGTGGCTGTTGCCACTGTGGTGTGTCCTGTCTGATAACTGCCAGGATCATCCCTGAGCCAGAGATCCCCCAGGACTATCTGTCAGACTCATTGTGGCAGGGTGATGGACACAAGCAGTTCTATCATGGAACTTTCTTCTAGCTCAACAAGAAGGTTCATTGTCACTGAAATAGACACCTATTCTTGAAAAGGATTTGTCTTCTTTCTGCCAATAATTTTTTGTGTTTTTTTTTTCAAAATATCTCTCTGGAGACATAGATGTTCTCTTAACTTCTCTCATGCTGCTGTACACTGCTGTGTTGCCTCTGGCCATGGCACGTATTTTACAGCAAATGGATTGTAGAAATGACTTCATATTCATGGAATCCATTGCTTTTACTATTTTCTCCACCATCCTAAGACAATTTTTTAAACACTATTTTGAAACAGACCTTAGAAAAATTGGTTCGTGGGACAAGTTGAGCCAATAGCTCAGGAAATTGGGTCAGTGTTGCCCAAGACTTGATATACACTCTACCCAAACAGCATATACTCTGCTGTCTCTGATCGATGGTGATCACCAGTGTGGAAATTGGGTGGTGGAGACAGCATAGGCTTTATTTCCTACTATTCTGAGTAATCAAGAAGATAAATATTGATTTCAGAACTCTGAAGTATTGGGCTATCATGGTATAAAACTCTTCTTGCGAAATTGAGGATTCCATATTGTAGACTCTAACAGCATATCTATTAACAACAAAATTGAAGCTAAAGTGTGAATCCACCATCAAAGAAAGGAGTTTCACTGCTGGCAGTGGTTGTTGACATCTGATGTATATTTTGAATTAATGCCAAGCATCAAGAGTATGCAGAAGTATGTCTAGAATGTATATAGTCTCTGTACATTACTTAATAATCCCAAATGATGAAGTCAGTTAAAGACCGCTGTAATTGAATTATATGATATGTGGCTCTGGTTCTGGTCTTTGTGCTTGGGCTATCCCAGCAGGTAAGGAACTACAGTTAGTTGAGGTAATTTCATAGCAGTGTAGTAAAAGTAGGACATAATCTGAAAAATCCCCTAAAATCACAAATGAACTTTTAAGAACAAAATCTGAAATAGCATTAAGGAGTCCATAAAAATTTTGATATGAGTGCTTATTTATATTTAAACATGGATAAACATTTTGTCATTAATTCCTCTGCTAATAACAGAGCAAACTAATAGCAATCACTTTAAATCCCAAAATTTAAGTTACAAGTAGTATGATGTAATTCAGATAGAAAAACCACAAAGAATCAAAAGTAGAAAATAAATTAATTATTGTTTCTCAGGAAATTAAATATGTCTTATTTGTATAAGTGGTATTTTACTCGTGTCTATTCTAATCATGGCTCCCAAAAATATCTTCATTTCTATTTTGTATCTCTCTCTCTCTCTCTCTCTCTCTCTCTCTCTCTCTCTCTCTCTCTCTCTCTCTCATTTATCATCTACCTATCATCCATTTATCTATAATAAGTTTTAATTAGTTTTTATTTTTGATAGTTTCTTACTTATATATAATATATTATTATAAGTTCTCCTCAGTTATGGCCCTGCATCTCCCTCCTATTGCATTTTACCTTTTCTTGACCTTAAATATCACTTTTTCTTGTGGTTTTATATTTTTTGTACATACAGGACTTGTGCAGTGATTATGGCCACAATGTTTATAATTGTCATACCTGTGTTGATTTACTTAGAGTATATGTATTTTATAAAGTGATGAATTTCATTGTATTATCTTTATAGGTATATCCACTGATCGCATTTATCTACCATTAGACTTCCTTCACTGAATTTATTTTTTTCCAAATAATTTTTATGCCTTTTCATGCCATGAATAAAGCTTACAATGTTTGTCTGAGTCTGCATTACTTGTTTAACATAAAGATATACAACATCGTCTACATACCTGAAAATGAAATGATTTTATTATTTGCTCTTTATTAAGCTCTGTTTAGGTACAATTTTTATGAGAGTTGTTCTGTGATAACTTTATGGTATACACTTGGCTCCCTAAATTACATTTTCTGATATTTCCCTTCCCATACTTTTCTTCCTAAGGAAAATAGTAAGAGATTTTTTGTGAGATTTGGTTGGTGGAAACGAAACAGGACATAGAGTGATTTTATCATCAAAAGACTGTAGTAGTCAGGTTCTACTTCAGCACATGTCCCACCCCGTGCTCAGATGGAACAGCCCATCAGCTGTGGTTACCATTTACCACAGGTAAATTGGATTCTCACCAACAAACACTTATGTCAAATTTCTCAACTTATTTTTAACTCTGTTGTCACATACATTGCTTAATATATTCCTCGTTTACTGTCTGATCTTTCGCTTTAAGATTTTGCTTCAACTGAAAACAAGGAAAACAGCTGACAGATTTTTCATGCCTATTTCACGGCTATATATGTTGCCAAATCTTTGCAACCATGCGCATCGTCATTCTGATTTCCAATATGAATCTTAGCTGATTCATAGAATGGTAGTTTGTAAGTTTTATTATGAAATCTCTGCAGTTTGTCTTGTAAATATCAGGATTATTAGTGATATGGCAACGTAGTAGAACTTTAGATATGCTAGAAGATTTGATGGAAATTTAACATTGTATAAATTGACATCTCATATTGGCAATAGAATTGTGAGCCACCTACAAGCAACACTGAAATACCAGGTAGTCTATTATAGAAAACTATAATTTATATCCACTTTCTATGCTGTACAGAAACTGGATCATAATAACATCACAACAATAGGAAACAATTGAAAATTTTATCCTACAATGTCTAGTATTTGTGAAGTACTACATAAATGAACTCAAGTACTATAAATCAAAATCTTCCTTTTTTTTTCTTTTTTTTTTTAAGTTATAAACTGATTGGCCCATTTGTTCAGGCTTCTTATTGACTCTTTATTTATTTATTTATTCATTTTTTAAATTTTCCATTCAAAAATTTACATTTCCTCCCTTCCTCCCAATCCCCTCCCAATCTCCCCTCCCCCTCCCCCTCCTCCCTCTCCCTCCCTGCTTGAGAGAGGGCAGGAAACCCTCCAAGGCCCTCCCTGCTACATCCAGGCCTAGGAAGCTTTGCATCCAAATAGACTAGGGTCCCAAAAAGCCAGTACATTCAGCAGAAACAAGTCCCAGTGCCTTTATCAATGGCTTCTAAGTCAGCCCCCATTGTCAGCCACAATCAGAGTTTGGTTTGATCACATGCTCCTTCAGCCCGGTCCAGCTGGTTTTGCTGAGTTCCCATTAGAACAGGCACACTGCCTCAGTTGGTAGACCAACTCATGGTCCTGACTTCCTGGCTAGTCTTCTCCCCCCTTCTGCCCTTCAACTGGACCTTGGGAGCTTAGTCTGTTGCTCTCTATCTCTATTTCCATCTGTCTCTGGACAAAGGTTCTATAGTGATATTCGAGATAATCATCAGTGTGATAGTAGGGCAAGGCCAGTTCAGGCACCCTCTGCTCTGCTGCCCAATGACCTAGCTGGGGACATCCCTGTGGACACCTGGGATCCCCTCTAGAGCCAAGTCTCTTGCCAACCCTAAAATGGCTCCCTTAATGTAGATATCTTCTTCCCTACTCCTATGTCCACCCTTCTGCCATCGCCACCCTCCCACTCCCCCAAGCTCTCGCCAGTCTTTCTCTTCTCCCTTCCCTCTCACCCTCTCTTCCTCCCACACCCTCACCCCCACCCCTACCCCCACCCCCATGCTCCCAGCTTTTGCCCAGCAATCTTGTTTGCTTCCAATTTCCAGGAGGATATATATATGTTTTTCTTTGGGTTCACCTTGTTATTTGGCTTCTCTAGGCTTGTGAACTATAGGCTTAATGTCCTTGGTTTATGGCTAGAGTCCACTAATGAGTGAGTACATGCCATATTCATCTTTTTGGGTCTGGGTTATCTCACTCAGGATAGTGTTTTCTATTTCCATGGACAACTGTATATGTACATATGAAAAATATAATAAATAATGATAGCTGACATGCACTATGCTATAAAATTGAAACATCATAGAACTTGTCTTACAGAGTAAGAATAATAAGTGTCTATTGTTGTTTTTATTCACCCTTTAACATATTTTTAATATGTTGATGTGTCTGTGTGTGGGCATGTGCCTGTGTGTGCAGGTGTGCACAAAGCACAGAAAATTTGGATTCCGTTGGATTTGAAACTGTGAGCTGTCTAACCTGGTTGCTGGGAATTAAACTCTGGTATTCTGCAGGAACACTACCCACTCTTAACCTTAAGACCTACTCTTCCTTATTAGTCATGATGACCTAATCTGCTTAGTGATTAGGGATAAAATCACTAGAATTATATTAAACTTTCAGTTCAGTAGTTTTTATTTGAAAACTTTGTGACTGGAAGTGTTTCAATTTCTTATTTGTGTCATTTCTTAATATTTGTACATAGCTAGTAAATTATCTGTTATATAAGACACATAGATAAATATAACATTAGGGTTCATGTAACTTTACTCCTACAACATGAAGGTCATTTTACAGTTTTTTTTTTTAGAACTTCACTTTGGAACCTTGATCCACCAAAGGAGGTTAAGTACAGATGGTTATTTGGTGTTACATGTTACTACTTACAAAGTCATATAATTTGGATGATTTTGGGTTTTAACCATCCATATTAGAATTCCACAAAGAAAATTATTGTTTCAAGAAAAGTTTAGCCTGAAGAAGATTGGAAAAGGGTGACTGTGAATATGCATGAAACAAATAGCAAAAACAAATAAACAAACAAAAAACAAATAAATTGCAACTTAAAAACCATGAATATGAAACATGTGAACATGTATAGGTCCAAAAAAGTGACTGATATTAGTTTAGTACAATGGGCTGTCAACATTCAAAAAATTTAAAAGAAACTGTGACAATATTTTGAAAGAAACATTGAGCAGTTTTATGAAAAGTAGTTAATTAAAGTCATTTAATGATAGTTTTCAAATTAAAAGAAATATGTTATTAAAATTCACTAGTAATATAGCAAGACACTAATTACAACACAACTGAAACCAAACTCACTTTCTCTTTAACGTTCTTGTCTAAAAGAAGCAGACACTGTTTTCTCACCCCTAATTATAATTTTCAAACATCTATCAAAAAGCAAATTAAGACTTACTGTTCTTCTTAACTTAGAGATATGTGTACAAATTTGAAGCTGCTGTGCTTTCCTCTGAAATCTTCAATAAAGATATGTTGTTGCTAATCTCAAAAGATGCCTTCTTTCACATCCTAAGATTGCCTTAAAGACATGAGACTCTGATTAAAAGTACACGTACACTTTCATGTACTTATGAAAAGCCAACTGATATCTGGAAAATAAACATATTTCTTACTTTAAAGGTTCATTAAATGATAAAATTTAATTAATAATATGTTGTGGAATAATTCTTTTGTACACTGTCAAGACTTGTTGTTTTCAGAGGTATAATTAAGAGCCAACTGGCCAATAGCTAGACAGGAAGAGGTCAGTCAGGAGAGTCAGACTGGAAGAACGCTGGGAAGAAGAAGGGTGGCATCACTAGGAAATGCAGGAGAAGCAAGATAAGTTTGCCTTGTTAAAATAAGATCCTGAGCTATGTGTGTGGTGCTCGGAACACACACACACACACACACACACACACACACACACACACACACATATATATATATATATATATATATATATATATATATTCAATTAAAGTTGCAAAAGCTTGTTAGTAACAAGCCTAAGCTATTGATTGAGGGTTTACAATTAATATCAAGCCTCTCTGTGGTCATGTGAGAGCTGGCTGATGGTACAGGAAAATCTACATATCTGGCCAAGTACATCCACATAAGACTTGAGAAAGCATTCCCACCCCCTCACCCCCTTTTTTTTAAAGAAAGGTTTCTCAGTAGCTTTGGAACCTGTCCTTAAACTCACTCTGTGGACCCTGTTGTCTTCAAAATCATGAGACCTGTCTGCCTCTGCCTACCGAGTGCTGGAATTAAAAGCGTGTGTCACCACCACTCAGAAACCTGAGAAAGCTTAAAAGAAAGAAGGGCCTAAACATATGAAATGAAGCCAAATGAGGCCTCCTAGTGTTCAGTCTCTCATGCCGCTGCAGTCCAAGACATCTCCCAGCAGCAGCCCTTTTACTTTAGCTGCCAGTGCACCATGAACCAAGCTGCGTGTCAGGTTTATGGTTTTGCTCATGTGGGCAGAAAAGATTACAGATATGCAATAAAGCAAGTTCCGATGAAAAAATCCTGCAAACATGTCACAGTGTGTTTAACAATGAGGCTTAAAAAAAGAAAGAGAATCAGATAGGCAGTCATAAGTGAATAAATGAATGAATGAATAAATGGAGTCTTTATAGAAAGAGTAAAGTAATTTAAATAAAATAATGAGCCATGTAGAGATGTAGGAAATACACAGGGAGTCTGGATCATGTACGTTATTGTGTTGTCTTTGTTATTGTGTTTTATTGATGATGAAAAACGATAGCTGTGAAGAGACACTGGGTCATGGAAATTGCCAAACTAAATCAACCTATACAGGTAGGAAATGTCTTGACTTCAAAGTGAAAGTAAGAGGTATGTTTCATTGGAGAAGGTTTTATGCTTTTTGTTTCCATAGAAACTGAAAAGTTGTGGATTCATTCCACGTGAAAGAGTATCCGGTTTGATTTGGGAGGACTCCCTGAAAATCCTGGTTACAGACATGGAGGAGGAAGCCAAAAAGGACTACAGGACAGATGACATGCAAGCTGAGCCATTGACCTGGGAACAGCTCTGATGAGATGAAACGTGATAAATCTTATTGACTTGTTATGACATGCCTTCCTCTCATACGGCTTGAATACGGATTTATATTACAGTTTGCTTACATGTCCCAATGGACTTAAAAATTTGACAGATACCTTTTCCCTGTTTAAACATAAAACAAAATAAAATTGTTTTTTACTAATTTTTGTTAACGCAGATTTGTATGTTACCTTTGAAAGTTTATGTGTTTTCAGAGCAAGGAAAATGGGTGGCTCAGGTGATCCAGCATTTCAGAGTCCTCTGTTTCAGTTTCCTCAGAATTCTGCATTCAGAACAATTTCAAAGTGGCTGATATGGTGCTGCTGCACCTACTACTGCAACAAGAATGTCAGATAAGTTCAATACCTTCCCATTGTACAGAGACTGGACAGCAAATAATACAGCCAAATCTCCCAGGACTTGACTATTATGCTAATTTTCCAAAGGTCTCCTAAAGATTCCAGTGTACCCAAATGACAGGAAGCAGTCTAGAGAACATGACACCCACATTCCCAAGAAGTGGGATGGATGACTTTTTTTCATTATAGATGTTTGTCATCATATAGGGGATTTGGTTACAAGTTGCTATTGGTCATGGCTAGGAAAAAAAGTCAAATAAAATAGTTAGGTTCAAGGATACTTTTCTGAAGGAAAAAAAAGGGGGATATGGTATAAAAAGTGATGAGATAAAAGGGTAGATTGATGATACTTTTAAGCAACCACTAGTCTCCAATATTTTACATTAACTCTGATGGTGGTCCTGTTTAATCCCCGCACTCAGGAGATAGAATCAGGTGGAACTCTGTGAGTTTTGAGGCCAACCTGGTCTACAGAGTGAGTTCCAGGGCAGGCTCCAAAACTATACAGAGAAACTCTGTCAAAAAAAAAATTCATTGTATACTGATAGAAATTTAATGTTATTTTTGCTATACTGTATATTTGTTTCTATTCTTGGGACTGTCCAGGCATAGATGCCTTTCATTTCTCTAGGTTTAGAAGTGGATTACACTGCACTGCCTGCAGTGCACACTCAGGTAATATCATATCCTTCTGGGTTCTTTGATGGGGTTGAAAATAAGGTAGTTATGGTTGCAGTTTTCTTTAGTTACAATAGAAGGTAAATTAGGTACACAGCTTTGAACTCATCAAGACAGAATAAATAATATTTTCTCTAAATATGGCAAATACAAATGAACTGGACATTGTAAATGTAGTTCTTACCTGATAACTGTTCTTATTGTTTATAGATTTATTATGTTAGAATGAAACCCTTTCTTTTTATTTAGACAAAAAAGAGAACATGTGGAGTATTCCTTAATAAAAAACTAAATGGCCAATTGCTATGCAGGGTTTTCAGGAAAGAGAGAATGGTGGGAAGAAGAGGGGCAAGGATGCCAAGAAAATCCAAACAAATGCAGAATTGACGCGCACCGCAGCCCAGGTCTGCGCTCTATGCAATAGACCCCAGTTTGCGAGCTTCGGGAAAGGGGTTGGAGGTTGAGAATACTCACACAGAGACAGACTGACACACAGACCTTCAATCACTGGTACCAAAAGCCCCCCTTTAATAGCACCATGTAGGTTTAAATACACTTCTGTCAATGGCCAACAGGTGAAAATCCCATCATCTGATCCTCTATGCTAGGCACAGCTACTAGTAACTTTAATTAGAAGGTTCTAGGAGGGAAGAGCAGCTGAAGGCCAGGACTCAGTCCCAGCACAGAATGAGTCAGACACATAAAATGGGATAGAGCTGAAACCTCGTGGTAGAACACAGATTAATAAAATTATGAGTTAGGTTAAACGAGCTACTTAGGAATAATCCTAAACTATAGGCTGAGCTTTCACCATTAATAAGAAGTCTTCATATGGTTGTTTGGAGTCTGGCAGGGGGTAGAGAAAAATTCACTTAGAATAATAAAGACAGTAGAATGAATGAGAACATTATTTGTTCTAAAATTATAAATCTGGAAAAGATTTACAAGTCCAGCTAAACAAAAATTCTGATATACTGCAGTAAAGCACAATATAAACTACCAAAATAAATGCTATTTTCGTTTGAAAGATTTCACTTGAAGGCTTAATTTCCATGCCAATTTTTAAAAATAACACAAATAGTTTTATACAATAATTAAATAGTGAGGGTTATTGCTAGAACACATGTAGCATCTCTGATTGGTGTCCTGTGGTAGATGACTATTAGTGACTATTAATACAAACACATCACCTGAATAAGCTTTAGCTGTATGCAGAAGCCATGATTAATATCAGTTATCCATGAGAATGTGGTTGACTTTTGTCTTTATCTATTCCACAACTCTCATGTGGGAAAATTGGAGTCCATTGTATCATAATTAAATTTTATAAAATTATCCAGAAATCAATTAATTAAATAATTGATCTTTTAAAATAGATTTGCTGTGAAGCGAATTCCTGGAATAGTTGCTGATCAGCAAATATTGACCAGATGCCATAATTATATTCTTAGACTGTATATTTTTTTTTATTCAAAAAATTTATTGAACAGCTAAGGATACAAAGGTATTAAAACATGGTAAGAGATGAGGCATATGTACAGGTGTAGAAAGCAGTAAAGTTCTCTGCATCACAAGAGTGAAAGAAAAATGCTTTAGGAAAACAAGAGATTGCTTCCAGCGTGCAAGGGTGAATGGATGGCCAATCAGGAAAGGGGACTGAGATTAAATAGAAGACTTCAGTCTGGACTGTTGATGGACTCAGTATGGACTAGATTTGTTTCTCCTTTTCCTCTTTCCCCATCTTTGGGCTTAATTTACCAGAAGTGCCCAGGAATGTTCAATGCGCTTTTTCTATACTTGCTTGCATTTTTGCCTTAATGTCTTCTACAGAACTAGGTCCTTTTGGTGTTTTAGGGTTTTTTTTCCTGTTTTTTGAAGGACTCTTGACCCTTTGATCTTGGTGTTGATGGTTTTAAGTCTTTTCCATTTTGGTTTGATTTTTGTGCAATTTTGGCTGGGGTATCACGTACAGATTTCTTCACTGGAACTTTTTCTTCAGCTTCCTCATCATCAAAATCATCATCGTCATCATCTTCATCATCCTCATCATCCTCATCATCCTCATCATCTTCATCATCATCCTCATCAAGTTTTACTTTTTTCTGTGGAACCTTGTTGCCACCTCCAGGAGCAGATCGCTTTCCAGACATACTCAACAGCTTTACATCTCCTCATCTTCATCTTCTGACTCTGCATCTTCCTCTACAGCTACTAGATGCTGTCCACTAATGTGCACAGGCCCAGAACCACACTTCAATCTTAAGACCACAGGAGGTGTTATTTCAAATCCCCCAAGAGAAACTGTTGGCTGTACAGACATTTTCAAAGTTGCCAGTGTTACTTTAATTGGACTGCCTTCATAGTTCATTGCTTCTGCCTCTACGATGTGTAATTCGTCTTTTGCCCCAGCACCTAAACTAACCGTTCTTAGTGATAACTGGTGCTCATTCTCATCATTATCCACCTTAAAGTGATAATCTTTGTCGGCTTTTAGTTCACAGCCGAAAAGGTAGTTCTGAGGCCTTAGAGGGCTCATGTCCATGTCCATGGAGTCTTCCATGAGGTGAAGGCGCGTTCTTCGGTGGCAGAGAAGTCGGACGGAAGGTTCTGCCTGCTGCTCCTCAGAACAGGCACGCAGGACGGAATCACGCCAGGGCTAGACTGTATATTTTTCAGATCCATTGATGATAAGCTAGTCTTTCCAAGTTACCCACTCTTTGAGATATATGTGTATATTTTTTTGTCAACAGAACATAGACTGGAACAATTATTTCTTTTTTTTTAAATGACTCCTTAAAATCCTGACTCCTTTAAATTTTCATTCTATGATTCCATCCATGTGGGTGGTAGCAACCTGAGTATAATGAAGTATTGGCTCAATGATGACATTTGTTTTAGGCAGAAAAATAAAGGGATTTTAAAACATAATTATGGTGTAGCTATCCAAAAGACCCCCTTATGAACACAATAAATATGTTGAGATTCCAGGTTATTGGAGTAGTTGACCTCACCAGAGTGTGCACACCCTGCTTAGCCCCAGATTTTCTGTGGTTGACTGTCTTGCCTTCATTCCCTAGTTGTCCCTGGTCATGTCAAGATCTCAAACTGCAGATCACAGTAAATGACAACTGCAACAGACATAGGAAATATAGGGAACTCACATCAGGTTATAGGAAAAACATCCGTAGAGAAACATGCAAATCAAGGTAAAATATAAAGTTAAAATAAAGAAAATGAGGATTGCAATTCTATTCACCAGATGTAAAATTTTGCACAAGTAGAATCTAAAAGAATTAGTTATATATTAGTGCTTTGAAAGAAATTTTTTGGGGGGGCAAGTGAAATTCAGAGCTAAGTAGTTATATATTCATTCTTTGAAGATTTTGGTTAAACTCAAAATTAAAGTTAGGAAGCATTGTAATTTCACTGGCTCTTAGACTGACTATATTTAAGAGATATGCCCTTGGTTTGCAGAAAAAGAGAGAGTATATTTGGCTGCTTAAGATACTGGAGAATTGAGAGATAGATACACAGCTTAAAGGCCCTAGTGTATGTATGTTCAACCTCCTTAGCATTCAGGGAAATGCAAATCAAAACAACTCTGAGATACCATCTTACACCTGTCAGAATGGCTAAAATCAAAACACCAATGATAGACTATGCTGGAGAGGATGTGGAATAAGGGGAACACTCATCCATTGTTGGTGGGAATGCAAATTTGTGCAACCACTTTGGAAATCAGTATGGCGGTTTCTCAGGAAACTGGGAGTCAACCTACCTCAGGACCCAGCAATTCCACTCTTGGGAATATACCAAAATGATGTCCAATCATACTACAAAAGTATTTGTTCAGATATAAAGATATAAATATATGATATAAATTTAATAAAAGTACTATATTTTTATTATAAAGAATTCTCCTGAGAATGATCTTTCCACTGTTAAAAACATGAATACAATAAAGAACTCAACAATCTACAATTTACAACTACTATTAATAAACATTAAACTAAAACATTAATATTTCATTTATAGAAATCAATAAGGATAATTTAATAAATAATAACAGTAATTTTATATACCCCATTGTTCAAATTTAGTTTCATGTTTTACATATGTAACGAGTAACATTGCCCAGTATTTTCTAAAGGTCATTTATGTGGGTATGTATGTATGTATTAGATAGTTCTCATGAATTTTGTTCATCTGTAATTTTACACATACAAAATTCATGTAACTTTGTATGGAAAAAAATACAGTTAGAAGACTACTTTAAATATTAACGTTTTTAAGGAAAATAGTTATATAAATGCAAATTAGGAAATAACAGAGAATAATAGGTAAACAGGTTAACATACTTATTTAAAAGAACATATAAACATGAATTGTTGATTACCTAATACATAGAGGTGACAGTATTTGGGTATATTATTTAAGACTTGCTCTGACCTCAGAAAGGTTATTTTCAGTTGCATTAAATCAAATGCCCCACGCTTTAGTTTGCTTCCTTCATAAAGCTCCACAGCAAATATCTCACAAGTCAGCAAGTGCTGCAAAACCCGCTGAAGCTTTGGAGCCTGTAGTGACACTTTCTCTGTAGGCCAGGCTTAAACAGTCACAGTACTGAGTTAAGTAAAGGCCCAAAGAAATGATAATTGTAGAAGATATGTTTAAAGAACCTACTGTGCAAACTTATATAAAGATCTCTATATTTGGGGGTGATAGAAGACAAAAAAACAGACCACAAAGGCTACCACTCCTGCTGTTCTGCATAAAAATCTGCAGATTTAACTTTGTAACAGAATGTTAACACGAGAGAACAACAGTAATTCTACTAGTAAGCAGATATTTCTTTATAATTAAAAGTAATTAACTTTCCCTGATACCCAATAATGAATCCTGTGATGGTGTAGTGGCTATGAGAGCACCTACTTTTGAGTTTCAGTTAAAAACAATGTTTGAAGGAAGAGTTTGTGTTTCCCCCAAAATTACTCATTATTATGACATAAGTTATCCAGAGAAAAATATACTTTATCTATGTATAAATACACACACACAAATACACACACACACACACACACACACACACATTTATATATATATATATATATATGCATATTTTCTTGCATGTGTGTTTATGTGTAGTGTGTATGTATGTATGGTGTGTGTATTTGTGCGTGTGTGTGGGAGAGCGAGCTATCTGATTGTCGACTGAAGCAAAGTATAGAAAGTCCACCTCTCTGCACCTTCATATAGTTCTCACTGGAGAAAGGTTCAACAAATTAAAAGTGAAACAGACCTAGAAAAGTGCATGCACAGGTCATGGTCAGAGGCTGTGAACTGGTTATTTAACGAACAACTGTAGAAGATGTATGGGCACGTCTCACAAAAACTCTTTAGAAATGAAACACCAATAATTGGATATTTACTTTTTATATACAGCAGGTGGTTATTTTAATGTTAATACTGGAGAAGGATTCAAATGTTCTCCAAAGGTAATTATTTGACTTACACCCATTTTCTTATGACCCTATTGTGTGAAGAATTATGACATTCTTACTGACAAAAGCTTAACAATTTCATCGGAAAGCCTGTGAAATCAGCAGATAAAATGCCGTCTGTTTCCACACTGTCACTTTTCCCTTTCTGCAAGGCAGCTGCTGACAGCACAAATTGAAAACGTGCAGACTTCCTCGTCACCTGATGTACAGGCTAGGAGATCATGCAGAGGGAAGCAGAACGGGACACAAACATCTGAATTCAACACCACTTACCTAATGTCAGAGAAGCTGAGAAAAGGAAGTTCAAGCCTGTTCAACTATTGTATAACCAGGTCAGAGAATCATGCCAAAAGGCTGTCACATCGCATCGAGTAAAGAACTTCTGAAGTGTGAGTAGGATTAAAATTCTATTACACGTAGGTTAGCTAAGTATCATTTCATTTTAAAATTGACTAAAATAGTAATTGATCAAAGAACACCATATAGAAATAAATTATGCCAGGTATTTGAATACAGGAACACATTGCATCATCTTTTCATTAATATAAAAAGATCAAAATGCACTCTTCATTTGTATTATATAATTCCTTCTTGGTTTTTGATTGAAGATTTACAATAAAATAGTGCCAACTGAGGAAGATTCACAGGCACTCATTCGGGTTTTCTATATTCCACAAGTAGAAAAAGCATAAGCAGATAGGGAGCAGAAGAATAACAATTGTCTTTTACTTCTTCAGGCCCTGTTTGACACTATATAAAGTACAAGAATAGTAATAGAACTGAAAATTAAAAATCAAAAAAAACTGATCGGGCGATGGTGGTGCATGCCTTTAATCCCAGCACTTGTCTACAAGAGCTAGTTCCAGAACAGGCACCAAAAGGTACAGAGAAACCCTGTCTCAAAAAAATAGATAGATAGATAGATAGATAGATAGATAGATAGATAGATAGATAGATAGATAGATAGATAGATAGATATAGATAGAAAATCAAAAAAACTGGAAAGAGTTTAACTGAAGCTAATAAAAAAGGAAAATGTGTTTACCCATTTAGGATTTCATTCAATATTAAATTTAGGTTGCCTTTCTCTCTCTCTCTCTTTGTCTCTCTCTCTCTTCCTTCCTTTCCATTTTCCTTCATTACTTTCTTCCTTCCTTTCCTTCCTCCCTTGTTCCCTTCTTCTCTTTTTCTTCCTCCCTCCCGCCCTCCCTTCCTTTCTTCCTTTCCTTCTTTATTGAGTCACAGAAAGCAAACCACTACCTGAGATTGATGACAGTTTTAGAACAGGGTATATGTTTTCCCTCTTCTACAATCAAATCATCAAGCTCCATAGTGATTTTGTATGTGTGTGAGTGTGTGTGTGTGTGTAGATATTACTGTAAAATTCATGCTCAGTTTGAATTTTTATTAGTTAAAATTATTTTCTTCCCATTTCAATACTCAAAAAAACATGCTTATATAACTCTTCAAATACATATAAGTTTAAATTACCTAGGCGTCAATATAAGACAAATTTTCAAGAGATTTCATCACTCCTCATATCTGCTGCTCATTATTTTGTACAGTAAATGATATATTAGCAATTATTTAAAGGAATGGCTTATAATTCACCTTGCATATTAGATACACAAATATTAATGGTAATAATGTTGTGCCATTGAGAAAATATTGATAACTTAAAAAACTTCTCTGTGGAAGCTTACCAGTGCTCCTTTAAATATATTTTAGGTACATATTAACAAAATATTTTTATAGAAAAGTAAGGCAATTTAGATAGAATGTCAACCCTTGAGTTGACTTGAGATCTACTGAAGGTGATAATCTTCTAATAAGGCATTTGAGACACAGGGTGTTTCTAATGAGATAACAAGTGTAACCTGGTATACACTTCAGATTTCAAGGACATTATTGTGCATGAATCAAATAAATTTTCAAGGCTAGTCCAGAAAAAAACATAAAAAATTTCATTTTCTTTTTTTTCTTTTTTTTATTTTAGATATAGATGTATGTTTTTATATTTATACATGTATTCATGGAAAATAGAAGTTATTTAACAGTTCATTAAATATTTATTATGCACCCATAATTCTAGTAAATTCAAAAATATGACATTCCACATTACTGAAACATTTGTAATCAACAATTACTTGAACTGCATACATGGATTTGTAAATACAGGGTGAAGTAATACTGTTACAAGGTTTTTTTTTTTTCTTGTCTTTGGAATCGTCTTTAAAGATTTATTGATTGATTTTTTTCTGACCTAAGGAGGGAAATGGGAGGCTGCGGTGGGGAAAAGACAGAAATCTTAAATAAATAAATAAATTATAAAATAAAAATAAATAAATAAAAAAAGAAAAGAAAAATTTCATTTTCTAAAGTGAAAAGTGTATCAAAATACAAAAGACTGATGAGTTTATAGAACCAGTTTCTCAGGTCTAGATGCAATGCCAGTGTTACAAAATGTAATTCTGGAACCGTGTGACTTTGCAATGAATGAATGGATGCAGTGAATTCCTGCTTCCAGCCTGTGAAAAGAGAGAAGTGGTTAGTGGAATCAAAGGGAACCTGGAATTAGCTATAGAGGCAAAGGTAGGCAAACAGACAAAAAACAAAAATAGTCGGAGCTCTATACGAAAATAGGATCAAACATTCCAGATTAGCAAGCTGCAAAAATAAACTTTTTTAAAGCTGATGGTCACAACAACACATAAAGACTTCAATAATTAGATCTGACTACTGCTCATAGTCAAATGACAGCTCAGACAGTCAGATGATGGCTCAGACGGTCAGATGATATCTCAGAAGGTCACATGATATCTCAGATGGTCGAATGATGGTTCAGAAGGTCGGTTAGATGAAGGCTCAGAGGGTTTGATAATGGTCCAGGTTATCAAATGATGGCTCAAGATAATCCCATAATGGCTCAGCTAATCAGAAGAATGCTTAGATGGTCAGATGATGGTCCCAATGATCAGATGATGTCTCAGATGTCAGACAATATCTCAGACAGTCAGAAGATGTCTCAGATGGTCAGATGAAGGTTCAGATGTTCAGATGATACTCAGATGTTCAGATAATGCTCAGATGATGCTCAGATGGTCAGACAGTCAGATGATGGCTCAGAGGGTCAGATAATGTTTTTCGTTATCAGATGATGGCTCAGACAGTCAGATGAAGGTTCTGATGGTCAGATGATGCTCAGATGGTCAGATGATGGCTCATATGGTAAGTTGATGACTTAGATGGCCAGATCATGGTATAGATGGTCATATGATGACTCAGCTACAGACAGCTTACCACTCAACCCAAACATCAGCTATTTCCTTTTTTAGAAGCTATGCTGGATAGACAGAAAATATGCTGTGGGTTATATATGAAGAACTTTTGGGAGAAGTCCTTGTTAGGACCTATCTAGGAATTTCTGCAATTAAAAAAGTGGCATCAGCCAAAAATGGAGGAGGAGCAACCCCTCTGGTCAGTAAAAGACTTCCAAAATAGCTACCTGCTACTCTGCTAGAAGGTACTTTGTAATGTAGATATGGATGGATTATGTCTTCCCAGCCCTACATACTGCAAGAAAATAAAATGGTGCAAAATGTATAATATGTAGTCTTTACAATGAAAGATGTTGAAAAGTGTTTAATTTATATGTATACATATTAATATATACTTTCCTCTTTAATTTTTATTATTTATCTCTGTGTGTGTGTGAATGCCCTTTTATGAATGAATTTATGAGAATTTCCAAATCAGGAATGAGATTTATTGCATTTATTCTTTTAAAAAAAGACTGGAGCTCTGTACTTTTTTTAAAGATAAAAAAAGTATGTACAACTCAGCTAGCATGATTTGTCCTGACAATAGATTGTTAATATGGTTGAAATATTGAAATCTTGCCAAGATTCTGATGACTCATACCTATACAGCAATCATTAAGCAGCGGGATTTTGTAGTACAAATATTCTAGCAGAGGAAATTATTTCTACATACCAAAAGCAATAGCTAAATTGTATTTTGCGTGTTGGGTCACAACCTTCATTCTGATAATTGGTTAAGATTTTCATTTGTTTGAAGCTGCTCCTCATGCAGTACCACCAGTGTTCAGGGGGATCCTGTATGAAGGGTGCCAAAGCATTAGCATTCAGTGGGTCTCATTACCAAACTGAGAAACTGTAAATAAAGTGGCCAAAGCTTCAGGATGGTACATAATAAAGGAGCCTCCTTCTTGGGCACATTTCTTGTAAACAAGACATGGTTTATATCACTGTTGATCTGCAGATTCACTTCAGTTCTAGACAATCTCTGCTCATCATTGTGAAGGCTTCTTCTGCCATTAGGACTTTTTTCACTCTATTCTAACTAATTTTGCTAGAAGAAAACAGATGTGTCTTAATGCTAAGTATCTCTGTCTTGGTCTATTTCTTCATTTGTCCTTCCTGAACAGATACCCTGAATCCTTCAACTCTGAAATCCTCATTAAAACTCTTCTCACTGGCAGCCTTACTAAAGTACTCCCATTACATCTTTTTGAAAAGTTCAAGAAAAAAAAATAACACCGAGTTTTCATAATGAATATTCTATTTGCCTGTGCTAACAGCGTGAGTCCATGCTTATCTTTAAAATCAAACTTTCAAATTTTAGACAATATCACAAGGAACAAAATGCTTCTTATGGGCATTCTATCATTTTATAAATGAAAGATTTTGTATTTCTTTCTTTGAGGGAAAAATTCTACATATACCAAATTACCAAAAACACACAAAACAGTTAGAGAGCAGAGGAGGGGACTCTGCCATAGCCTTTGACCAGTCCAGCCAGACTTTAGCCTTCATAGGTGAATACTATTTATTTCGTTAAAGTTCCATTTTACCATTTATTCGTATGTATGTGTCCAAGTATGGGTATGTGTACATGCATGCATATCTGCAGAAATCAGAGAGGGACATAAGATCCCCTGAGCTGGAATTACTGTCTGTTGTGAGTTTCCTGATGTATATATGCTAGGCACCAAATTGGGATTCTCTGGAAAGGGGGTTGCCACTGAGTCTTCTTTTCCAGCGCCCATCACTTTCCTGTCAGTTGTTTTTCTAGTCTAATAATCCTTAAATTACTGATGCAGAGTGCTTTAAGTTGAAAAATATGAACAAGAATAACCTGGTGTTAAAAGGGGTATGATAGGACAACATCTGAAAATAAATATAACTTAAAATGAATAAAGATGGAGCAATGCAGTTTTACACACAGACTTTTTCATGACTATGTCTTTCATCTCTTTCCTCTGATGATTCATTCCCCCCTCTCTCTTTTCCCCCCTTCCTCTCTCTCTCCCCTTTCTGTCTTTGCCTCTGTCTCTGTCTCTGTCTCTCTCCTCTCTTTCACACAAACAGTTGTATCACTAAAGAAGTCCACCATGAAAGATTATTGACTTCAAGTTACTCTTTATAGAACAAAACAGTATAATCATGAAATTATGATTATTGAAACAAAGCAATCTATTTTATAATACTTTTCATTCTCTTGTGACTAGATTATGAAGCTTGTTAATAATATTTTTTCACTAGTATTTTTTATCTTTTGTGTTAAGAAAATTGTGATAGCAACATAAATGGCTTGGCAGAAGTGATGGGGTTGGTGTATTTTCCCCCAGTACTCAGACAATAAATATAATCCAAAACATAAAAAGCCTGATAACTGGACAGGAGAGGAACACAGTCCTATTACTGAAAAGGCATTAAGAGAAAGCTACTCTTAAGTATTTAAGCATATACACACTGAAAAATCCAAGTGTAACATCAGAAAATAAATCTAAAATTCGGTATCTAGATGTATAAACATGAAGGAATGTCTTAAGGCTCTTGCAGGACAAGCACAGTGCATTTTTTTCTGGTGTTCTCTGAATCACAAACTGCAAAACTGAGAGAAAACCTATGCGTCTTTTTCTACACAATAGAAGGCAGGAACCTTCAGATAATGCAACAAAACTATACCTATTGTATAGTTTTACAAATATAAATTACATACTATATATTGTACATTTCTATATATTATATGTCATGTGCATTTCAATGTAGAGAGATAAGATGTTTATAATTAGGACAGGCAACTGTATTGTATAGTTATAGACAGGCCATTGTATTGCATTTTCCATGTTTTGTTGTCAGTGTTGTTTTGCAGTGCTATCTACAACAACCATGTTATGTAGCAATTTTCTTTGAATTGAAACATTCCCTCCTAGGGGTTGTCCTGGGAATCTAAGGAAGTAAACAAAGAAGCAAGCAGCAAAAATTCACCAATCCTTCCCCTAGATGAAAAAAACAGAGGCCAAATGGGAAAACAAACAAACAAAAACCTCCCACTACCTGAACAGCTTGAAGGATACTGACACAGTGGTTCTCTGTCTTCCTGTTTCTGCAATCATTTAATACAGTTCCTCATGATGTAGAGCCCCCAAAATTAATTTTTTTCATTGCTCCTTCTTTACTGTAATTTTGCTCCTGTTATAAATCGAATGCAAATATCTGTGTTTTCTGATGACCTACGGTGACCCCTGGAAAAGTTTTCTTCCACCTCTTGGTCCTGACTCATAGATTGAGAACGGCTTCTCTAGTTGGATGGACTGCCTGCTAGGACTGCAATTGACAGGGTTGTTTCTGTACTTGGGATGAATATGTTTGTGTTACATCCTTGCCCCCAGCAAAAAAAAAAAAAAAAAACTAAAAATAAAAATGAAGCTGTACATTGCCCACTACAAAAATCAGCAAATATGTTTTATTTGAAACCATTTCTCCATGAAAGGCATACAGTCCTCTTTTGATTGGAATTTCCAGACAGCCAGGATTGATTCTCTCTCCAAGTCATCTTCCTCAGTAGCTAATAATCCCCTCTCCTCACCGTTCCTCCTTCTTACTCATGTTTCATCATCCAATATTCCAACAAGTATTCATGGAGTGTTTAATCTTTACATCCAGACAGACTCTTTCTTTAGAAAAGAGGGGATGAGGGTTACCTCGTGATTACTAGCTGGGAGGTTCCATGCTGTCCAGTCTTGAGAGGGTTCAAGGTTGTGCTTGTCTTGTGGAAGTATTGAAATTCCAGAGTGTCTGGCAGCCTTGTTCTCACACTCTACTAGAAGGGAGGAGTGCAGAAAGTCTTCAGTAATGTGTTGTTGTTAGTTTTTTACTCTTTCACTCTTTACTCTTTCTGACTCTGTAGGGTTTTTTGGAGGACCTGGCAACCAACTCCAAAATAAATCATACACACACACACACACACACACACACACTGGAGACTTATTATTACCTATGAATGAATGCCCAGCCTTAGCTTGACTTCTTACTTGCCATTTTTTTTTTAATTTGAATTAAACCATGTACCTTTTGTCTCTGGGCTTTTATCATTCTCTATTTCTGTATAACTTAGTTTCACTCTTACTTTATGGCTGGCTGTGTGGCTGGCTAGATGGCTTGGGTGATTGGCTGTATGGCAGTGAGGCTGATGTGTAGCTAGCTGTGTGACTGAGTAAATGTCCCCTAGTGTCATCCTCTCCTTGTTCTCTTGCTCCTCCCACTTTTTCCAGATTTCTCTTTTTTTTTATTTTTTTAGGCATTTTTTTATTGAAAGAAAAAAAAAGAAATTCCCACCTCCTCCCAGCCTCCCATTTCCCTCCCCCTCCCCCCACTCCTCTCCCCCGCCCTCTCCAGTCCGAAGAGCAGTCAGGGTTCCCTACCCTGTGGAAACTCCAAGGTCCCTGCCCCTCCATCCAGGTCTAGGAAGGTGAACATCCAAACTGGCTAGGCTCCCACAAAGCCAGATCATAAGGTAGGATCAAAACCCCTTGCCATTGTCTCTGGCTTCTCATCAGCCCTCATTGTCTGCCATGTTCAAAGAGTCCGGTCTTATCTCATGCCTCTTCAGTCACAGTCCAGCTAGCCTTGGTGAGCTACTACTAGATCAGCCCCACCGTCTCAGTGGGTAGGTGCATCCCTCATGGTCCCGACTTCCTTGCTCATGTTCTCCCTCCTTCTGCTCCCCATTGGGACCTTGGGAGCTCAGTCCGATGGTCCAGTGTGGGTCTCTGTCTCTATCTCCATCCATCTCCAGATGAAGGTTCTATGGTGATATGCAAGACATTCATCAGAATGGCTATAGGATAGGGTCATTTCAGGTACCCTATCCTCGGCCGCCCAAGGAGCTAACTGGGGACATCGCCCTGGGCACCTGGGAGCCCCTCTAGATCCAGGTCTCTTGCCAACCCTAAGATGACTGCCTTAATTAAGTTATGTGATTCCCTGCTCCTCTATCCAACCTTCCTTTCTCCCAATCATCTTGTTTCCCCAAGTTCACCCCATTCTCCCCTTCTTACTATTCTCTCCACATCTCCCCTTACCCCCGTCCCACCCCACCCCCAAGTTCCTAATTTTTTGCTCGGCAATCTTGTCTACTTCCCATATCAACCTGTAGATGAATGAAAATAGACCCATATCTATCACCATGCACAAAACTCAAGTCAAAATGGATCAAAGACCTCAATATCAACCTGAACACACTGAACCTGATAGAGGAGAAATTGGGAAGTACCCTACAACAGTTGGACACAGGAGATCGCTTCCTATTGTATAACCCCAGCAGCACAGAAATTAAGGGAAACATTAAATAAATGGGATCTCCTGAAACTGAGAAGCTTCTGTAAAGCAAAGGACTCTGTCACTAAGACAAAAAGGCAACCTAATGTCTGGGAGAAGATCTTCACCAACCCCGCAACAGACAAAGGTCTGATCTCCAAAATATATAAAGAACTCAAGAAACTAGACTTTAAAACGCTAAATAACCCAATTAAAAAATGGGGCACTGAACTGAACAGAGACTTCTCAACAGAAGAAGTGCAAATGGCCAAAAGACACTTAAGGTCATGCTCAACCTCCTTAGCGATCAGGGAAATGCAAATCAAAACAACTTTGAGATACCATCTTACACCTGTCAGAATGGCTAAAATAAAAAACACCAATGATAGCCTTTGCTGGAGAGGTTGTGGAGGAAGGGGTACCCTCATCCATTGCTGGTGGGAATGCAATCTTGTGCAACCACTTTGGAAAGCAGTGTTTCGGTTTCTCAGGAAATTCGGGATCAACCTACCCCTGGACCCAGCAATACCACTCTTGGGAATATACCCAAGAGATACCCTATCATATGACAAAAGCATTTGTTCAACTTTGTTCATAGCAGCATTATTTGTTATAGCCAGAACCTGGAAACAACCTAGATGTCCTTCAATAGAAGAATGGATGAAAAAAGTGTGGAATATATACATATTAGAGTACTACTCAGCAGTAAAAAACAATGACTTCTCGAATTTTGCAAATTCCATGCAAATGGAAATCCATGCAAATGGATGGAAATAGAAAACACTATCCTGAGTGAGGTATCCCAGACCCAAAAAGAGGAACATGGAATGTACTCACTCATAATTGGTTTCTAGTCACAAATAATGGTCATTGAGTCTATATTCTGTGATCCTAAAGAAGATAAATAAGAAGGTGAATCCAAAGAAAAACATATAGTTATTATCCTGGATATGGAAAGTAGACAGATTTCTCTTTTTATTCTCTCTGCCTGCCAGGCCTGTCTGTCCTTTCTCCTGCCTCACTAATGGCCGTTCAGATCTTTATATGACTATCAGGTGTTTTAGACAGGCGAAGAAACACAGCTTCACAGAGTTAAACAAATGCAGCGTAAATAAAACAACACGCTTTACATTGTTAAACCAATGTCCCAGAAAATAAACAAATGCAATACTCCTATAAATAATATTTCACAACAGTGTTGTCAAGAGTATATGCTTTGTTGGAGCCTGTTATCCACTCAAACCGGGGAGAGGTTGGAGTTGTTTGTAACCAGAGATGATGACCTAACCTTTCTACTCTGCTGTCGCTGACATAAACGCAATGGAGAAGTACAATAAAAAGAGAAGGGCACTAACCTCAACTTTTAACTGGTCATGTGCTATCATAGATGATGTTGAATCGAGAGTGAAAGGGGCATTTCTTGTCTGAGAGTTTTATTCATATTGTGGTTTTCTTCCCTGGTCTTGGTTGAGATAATATGATTATACTAAGGATGTATTATGCTTTATTTCATCTCTTGATGCCTTTTAGATGCTGACTTCTACAATCCCATGGCTGGCTATGAGATATGTAGCAGATCAGAAGGCATGCCACTGCGGCTCAGCACCTTATTTCTCCCAGACTCAATGTTCCATGTAGAGCACTGAGGGATTTTACTTATACTATCTTGATTCTTTCTTGCTTGTTAAAATTTGACTTTGTAAAGGAAGGTCAGAACACAATAAATCAATTTTTATACAAGTTATTTTTTATCATGCATTTGGAAAAGAAAGATTCTCAAATATATTTCTTAATAAAATTTCCATTTATATTAGTCTACTATTTGGCATAATGTTCTGTATGCTACTGTTAATAGAACATGCTATTGGTAACTCTTAGTGGTACTCTACAAATTGATGTACAAATAGTTTTGCACATAAAACATATGGTCATGAAAAAATTCTTCATATTCATAAAAGAATGGCTATGTACTGAAATAAATAAATAATTCTGCCTTCAATATACTGAACCTGCTGTTTAAGTATCTTGTTTGACTTCCTAAAACGTGTGTTTGTAAGTCCCTGAATGTAGTTTTGTGTTTTTCATAAGGCTTTCCATTCCAATAAGAACAGCTGGTGAAATCCACAGCACTATCCTAAATTTCAATTAGAAGTCATTGGTGTAATGCTATTTTCAGGATCATTTACTGGGATCTGAAATGAACTTCTGTTTTGAAAAAAAATGCCTTCTTATTTGCTGCTATTAACTTAATAAAGGAGACTCCTCTTATCTCTAATGAGTGGGTTGACATGGGTAGAGGACTTGTTTACTAAACTGTTGTGGTCCCCACAACTTTTTAAAGTATTCATTTTGATTTTAATATCAATTAGAGTCCAGGCATGCTTGTTTTTTTATTTATCATTTTTATGTGTTTTATATTATTTGTAGTGAGGCATTTGGTTTATTTTATTTTGGGGTAGGGTTCACCTCTTTAGTAAATTACTTGCCTTGAAAGCACACATGTGAAAACAAAACTGGACATATATGTGCACTTAATACAAGTGTACACAATGCATAAACATTATAAACAAACTCTATTCATATATAAATGTATGTGTATGATATATATGTGTGTATATATGTATATACATAAAATTTATTGTAAAGAAGCTGTGATGGCGTAAGCCACGGACAATGCCACACCAGTTTGGAATTATTATTATTATGGTAGCATTTATTTAAAGAGGAAAAACTTACAGATCACGATCCCAGACAACAGCTCTCTGCACAACCAGAAAGGAAGTCTAGTCGCCAGCAGAGCAGAAGTCAAGAGAGCAAGCAGAGGAAGTAGAAGCTTTTTGAATGGAGAGAAACCACGCCCCAATGGGCTGGTATCTCAGCAGCTATTGGTTGGAGGGGCGGAAAGACCTCCCGCAACACCTCCCCCTTTTGTTTAAGTAAGAGAGTTCTAAACCTACTACGAAATTATATACAATAAGTACAAGTATCCTATTCTAACTAGCTTAGGACTTGTATAATAAATAACTTGGCCAAGTCATGAGAGAAAAGTAACTATAGTTATATAGTCTTCAACCCCATCAAAGATCTGAGAAGGGAAATAATGTTACCTGGGTATTTAGGAAGTTCAGTAAAACAACTTCCAAAACATGCAACAAATCACAGGGACAACTAGCTACCTGGGCAATCACCCAAAGTGACGTTTGCAGCGTTGAAGCAACCAACTTTGGCTAAGGCCTAACATAACTGACATACCATTTTCAAAGGCAAGCAACTTTTCAAAACTATCTTACCCTGTCTTGGCAGGATATGACAGTCCTGTTTTATCCATTGATGCACGCTCTGTATCTCTGTCAGTGGTTGAGGTATGGGCATTTCTTTGCCCCAAGGCCAGTTCTGCCAAAAAGAAAGGCTCCAGGTGGAGTGTCTTTGGTGCTCAACATTCTCTCGGGAATAGAGCCGTGTTGCCAGGAGCAATTGTGTCTCACTACCACAAAACTCTGAGTTAGATTAAAGGCCATTTTCTACAGCTCTTTGAAGAGGTTGAAGATCATATCTATACTGAGTATAATCTCTATGTATCTAAATAACCTGATTAGTCTAATTATAAGTGGCAAACTTAGATGACTATTAATCTATATAATTCTCAATATCTATCTAACTTAAAGACTAAGACAATAAACATCTGTGTAACAAATGAGGATAATGACCTCCAATTATAAACAATGTACAAATATACATTGCAATATGGTAATTATATATCAATACACAAACAATATATAAGTATCTTAATCAAAGGTAGAAATGTACACTGCAATATGGTAAATATATACAATACATATATATCGATACAATATATGTCAATACATAAAAAATATTTTAAACAGAGGTAGAAACATGCATGCATACAATAGTCAATATAATTTAACTTTGTATCAATATACAAGAATCAATACCAATATATTTGTCTAAAAATTGTAACTCACAATTACAAATCTATTATCCCATCATCCCTCTTTTTTTTTTCAAATTGATCCCTGAGCTTATAAAATTCCTCCCCCAACTTCCCAACCCCTAAATGATGTCCCTAAACACAGGGGCAAAAGTTACTGGGAGAGGGGACGTCGTCCTCTATAATTACTTCCAGCTGTCATAGGGGCGACGTTCTTTCTGGGGGATCCTGTGAAAGCAAATTATGGTTAAATTTCAAGATCAATGTCTTTTAAAATTGCAAATAGTCTCTGAGTATTTTGTGGAGGTCTGGCCAGAATGTTGTACAAGATGTGCACCATTTCAGCTAACCATGTTGGGATCTTCTTGTGCAGCTGGTACCCAAAACAGGTCTTGTAGTAGCGCTATCAGTATCATGACGTCATATCAACCAGGTAGAGTTGTTGTTGTGGGGCCCCATCTTCTTCCTGGAAACTTCAAAAGTCACTTCAGGAAAAACTCATTGTTTATTGTGAAAGACTTAAACATTAATCATATAGACATATATAGGCATATATATATATATATATATATATATATATATATATATATATATTCAATGAAAGGCATGATAGATATAATCAATGAAAGGTATGATAGGTATGAAGAAAAGCAAAGATGTTTTCTAAACTCATATTTCTTTCTGTCCCATATCATGGCTCTTGACATGAGACAGAAACTCCAGAAACTCTGGGGTTTTTCTCTTACTAACAGGCTTGGAATTGGAGAGGGACTGCGCCAGAGTCCAACTTCAAAACCAGCTCTATAAATTTAGAAATATGGTTTAATATGTTTTACTTATACAACCCATTCAGTTTTCTTGATATTTCCTATTGGGCAGGTATTTTTCCATCTGTCAGTATCCAAATATCCAGGGTCCCTTGAATTTTTCAAAGGTGAGTGTTTTCCTGTGGAGATAAGAACAGAACCCTGCCCCCATTCTATATGTTTTTCTTACCACCTGTATGAATATCATTGTGGATGAGTTGTCATTTCTCCTTTCCAAGAAGTTTCTCCTCTTCAAATCGAAACTTTATTAATTTTTATGGTATCCACAATTTTTCTTCTCCTGTGGAAACAAGAGCAAAACCCCTTCCCCAACGTAGCACATCTCCTGGCTTCCATTGAGAGGTCAGCACGTCTTTGAAATAAATTGGTTGATTTAGTTCAGCAGACTTTTCCATTACCCAATGTCTTTCTCCTGCTGTCGTTCCTTTCTCATTAGCGTTAAGAATATTCAAGGTTAATAAAGCATTATGTAATCTATTTCTGGGGGTATTTTCGGTCCCTTTCTGTTTGTTCAGCATATCCTTTATAGTACCATTTGATCTTTCTATAACTGCCTGACCTGTAGGATTATTTGGTATACCTGTAATGTGTTTTATATTATAATAATCAAAAAAGCGTTTCATTTTCTTAGATACATATGCTGGACCATTATCTGTCTTTATTTGTGCAGGTATACCAATGATGGCTATAACTTCCAATAAATGTGTGATTACTGAATCTGCCTTTTCTGAGCTCAGGGCAGTAGCCCATTGAAAACCTGAATATGTGTCTATGGTGTGGTATACATATTTTAATTTACCAAATTCCATAAAGTGGAACACATCCATCTGCCAGATTTCATTTCTCTTAGTACCCTTTGGGTTACTCCCTGCAGGCAACGGTGTTTGATTATAGAAAGAACAAGTAGGACATCTCTTTATAATGTCCTTAGCTTGTTGCCAAGTAATGGAAAATTCTTTCTTTAGGCCTTTACTATTGACATGATGCTTTTTATGAAATTCCGAGGCCTGCAACAGGCTTCCAATCAATAATTGATCAATCTCAGCGTTGCCTTGTGCTAGAGGACCAGGCAGACATGTATGGAACCGGATGTGTGTTATGTACATCGGACAAAGCCTGTTCCTGATTATGTCTTGTACCTGGATAAACAATGAAGTCAACTCTGTGTCATCTGGTATAAATTCAGCGGTTTCAATATGCAAGATAACTCTTTCTGCATATTGTGAATCTGTAACTATATTAAGAGGTTCTTTAAAGTCCCTTAGCACCATAAGAATGGCATATAATTCTGCCTTCTGGACAGAATTATAAGGGCTTTGTTCTACCTTACTCAATTCATCTGACTTGTAACCTGCTTTCCCTGATTTATTTGCATCAGTATAGAACGTACGGGCTCCAGTTATTGGAGCATCACGTACAATTTTAGGAAGAATCCAAGAAGTTCTCTTTATGAGGCTAAGTCTACCACTTTTGGGATAGTTGCTATTAATTTCTCCCAAAAAATTAGCACAAGCTCTTTGCCACGGTTCATTGTCTTCCCATAACTTTTTTATTTCTTCAGTAGTAAAAGGCACTATAATTTCTGCTGGGTCTATACCTGCTAGTTGACGAAGTCTCAGCTTACCTTTTATAATTAATTCAGAGACTTTTTCCACATAAGTTTTTAGTTTTTTACTTGGTTCATTAGGTATAAATATCCATTCTAAAATAATATCTTCCCTCTGCATTAGAATCCCTGTAGGAGAGATTCTGGAAGGCAATATGACTAGGATGCAGCTAAGATTTGGGTTCACCCTATCCACATGTGCTTCCTGTAATTTTTCCTCAATCATTGTCAGTTCCTTTTCTGCTTCAGCTGTCAGTTTTCTTGGACTATTCAAATCTTTATCACCATCTAAGGTTTTGTTTAAATGAACTATTAGATCAGGTGTTATCCCAACAGCTGGTCGTAGACTGGAAATGTCTCCGAACAATCTTTGGAAGTCATTAAGAGTCTTTAACCGGTCTCTCCTAATTTGTGCCTTTTGTGTTTTAATTTTCTCTAACCCTATTCTGTAACCTAGGTAATTAATAGAATTTCCTCTTTGAATCTTTTCAGGTGCAATTTGGAATCCCCACCTAGGCAAGACTTTCTCTACTTCTTCAAACATCCTTTCTAAAATATCTTTATTTGAATCTGATAATAAGATGTCATCTATGTAATGATAAATTATGGACTTGGGAAATTGTTTACAAATATTGGCACAATGTAGGACTATTGAGCATACCCTGTGGGAGGACAGTCCATTGATATCTCCTATTAGGCTGAGAATTATTATAAGTAGACACCGTGAAGGCAAATTTTTCTCTATCCTTTTTTTGTAATGGTATAGTGAAAAAACAATCTTTCAAATCAATAACTATAAGAGGCCATCCTTTTGGTAATAGAGAAGGCAAAGGAATTCCAGATTGTAATGGGCCCATAGGTTGAATTACTTTGTTGACAGCTCTTAGATCTGTCACCATTCTCCATTTACCAGATTTCTTTTTTACAACAAACACAGGAGAATTCCAAGGGCTGGTTGATTCTTCAATATGGTGAGCATCTAATTGCTCTTGCACCAGCTGTTCCAATGCCTGTAATTTATCTTCAGCTAGAGGCCACTGTTTGATCCATATTGGCTTCTCAGTTAGCCATTTTAAAGGTAGGGCTGTTAGTACCTCTAAAGGTTTGATATTTGCTATATGTTCTTGTACAGCCTGAATGGCTGGTGACCTTTTTCCATAATACCTCATCATATCTTTCCCAGAATTATGAATTCCTGGAACTGCAGGAATGTTAATCTGGGTATTCCATTGCTGTAACAGGTCACGGCCCCATAAATTTATTGCAATATTGGCTATATATGGCCTTAGCCTTCCTATTTGCCCTTCAGGCCCTATGCATTCCACCCACCTTGTGCTTTGTTTTACATGAGATAGGGTTCCAATTCCCAGAAACTGAACATCTACCTCTTGAAGAGGCCAATTTGGATGCCAAGATTCTGGGGTAATAATACTTACATCCACACCTGTGTCTAATAAGCCTTCAATAAAAGTGCCATTTATACAGACTTTTAGCTTTGGTCTTTGGTCGTTAATAGAAGTCTGCCAAAATATACGTTTACTCTGTCCTACTGGGTTTTTTGACTCATCCTCCACACGTAATTCATCATTTAGACCAGTATTACTTTTTACAGCAGAAATTGGAGCTTTTAATTTTCTTGGTGAGGCACGTTCTCCACTGTGACTTGGAATGACTGGGCCACTCTTGGCTTGGGGGCCTGTGAGAGGCCCCTCAAGGAGTTTCCCGATGGGATCGGTTTGCCTTGTTTGTCTGTTGTTGACCTGCATTCGTTGGACCAATGACGGCCTTTACCGCATCTCCTACATATACCTGAAGGCCTAGGTCCCCTATTTTTGTCATTCCCAGAGGAGATATTATTCCTAGAAATTCTGTGCCTGCAATCCTTTTTCAGATGTCCTAATTTACCACAATTAAAACACCTGGCAGTTTGATGTCTCCTCATTGCTGTGGAAATCGCTTCTCCTACCCAAGATTCATCATTATAGCTAAATGTCTCAACATTCATCGTATGCTGAATCCATTCATCCATAGGTGCTGATCTAGACTTTAAAGGCCCAATTATCTTTTTTGCATTCTATGTTTGCATTCTCAAATGCTAGAGATTCAAGAAGTATTCGTCTAGATTCTGGGTCTGTTACCCCTATGTCCAGAGCCTTAATTAATCTTTGCAAAAAGTCAATAAAGGGTTCTCTCTGTCCCTGCCTAATTCTGGTATATGATTCAACCCTTTTTGCCGGATCTTGTATCCTATTCCAAGCATTTAAAGCTGCTTGGTGACATAGACACAGTACTTCCTCGTCATAAAGAGCTTGGACCTGTGGATCAGCATATTCTCCTGCACCAAGAATTTGATCTTGGGAAACCACGACACCTTTTGCTCTTCCTTGCTGTTCCATATGTTTGGATTCTTCTCTGAAATAAATTCCAAACATCAAGGAAGGTCCCTTATCTAAAACTGCAGACACTAACTGATGGAAATCATAGGGGGTAGCTCTAGCATTAGAAGCCCAAGTCCTTATCATTTCCTTTACATATGCATTTTGCAAGCCAAAATTAACAATAGCCTGTTTAATTTCTTTCAGATCATTCATTGCTATTGGCATCCATCTAGCTTCTCTGACTCCCTTTGAGCCTTTAGAAGTTGACGCTTTGTCAGAATTAAGTATAGGGTATGCCGCTAAAACCCTGGGTAAGCCAGTTCTAATAGCTGGTGTTGGCTTTGTATCCTGTCCTTGTGCCTTATTACTCTGTTCACCAGCTCCCATCATTTCTTCAAGCATTTCAAGTCTTTTTATTATTGTCTTTATTATTGCCTCTTTTGAATCCTGAATCTCCTGACCTGCATGAGTTTCTAGTAAAGATAGTATGGTTCTTGAGAGTACCATAATCTTCCTAAATGATAGAATATTCAAAAGAATACTAAAACCTAGTAACCAGTAAATTAAGTTATCCTCATAGTCATATAAATTTTGCAGGATAAGACCCATTGTATTGGTAGCCCAAACAGTGAAAGTCATGTTGGAAACAAAAACTGCCATATTACCTATTATCCAGCTGGCCTCGAACTCATCGAAATCCGCCTGTCTCTGCTTCCTGAGTGCTGGGATTAAAGACGTATGCTACCACCACCTGGTCGGTCTCAGCGATCGTCCTGCCTCTCTGGATATTATGGACCTGAAGGCCAAGTGTATCTCGGACTCGGCACTGGGGCCTAAGTCACAAACTAAACAAAAAACGGTGTAAAGAATTGCAGCAAGAAAGGCCAGTGCGTGATGATTTAAGTTAAACTGCTGGCTCCACGCACAAGGCACAAGCTACAAGGCTGCCGCAAGGCACAAGCCACAAGCCACAAGCAAGTCGCAAGCCGCGGCTGAGGAAGGGAGTGCTCGCTCGCGCCAAGGCGCAAGCCCCAGCAGAGGAAGGGAGGGCTCGCTCGTGCCAAGCCAAACTTGTGGCCGGCAGCCGAGGGGGGGGGGGTCCTAAAAGCCAAACGTTCGTTGGGCGCCAGGTGATGGCGTAAGCCACGAACAATGCCACACCAGTTTGGAATTATTATTATTATGGTAGTATTTATTTAAAGAGGAAAAACTTACAGATCACGATCCCAGACAACAGCTCTCTGCACAACCAGAAAGGGAGTCTAGTCGCCAGTGGAGCAGAAGTCAAGAGAGCGAGTGGAGGAAGTAGAAGCTTTTTGAATGGAGAGGAACCACGCCCCAATGGGCTGGTATCTCAGCAGCTATTGGTTGGAGGGGCGGAAAGACCTCCGCAACAAAGCTGTTTTGGGCCTATTGCAGTGCAGAATAAGGCCAGGTGGGAATTCCAAGCAGACAGAGGTGGAGACAATAGACAGAGTCAAAGAGAAGTCATGTAGCCACTGCAGGAGACAGATGCCAGACACAGCACAGAACCCTCCCGTAGACTACAATCACATGGTGATAAACAGATTAATAGAAATGGGTTAATTTAAGATATGAGTTATCAAGGAATATGCCTAAGCTATTGACCAAGCATTGTTGTAATTAATAGCTTCTGTGTGATTATTTTGGTTCTTGGCAGCCATGAAATGAACCAGCAGCTTTCACAAATACTTAGGCCCTCCTATGATTTCTCCTGCCTGTGGACAGGCCCTGCCTCCAATTCCTGAGAATTTCCACTGCTTAGGTACAGACCACACCATTAATAAAAATTGGTGCAGGCATATCAATCAGAAGAAAAGGCTCGCTCCAAAACCACAGAGAAACCCTGTCTCAAAAAAAAAAAAAAAAAAAAAGACTCAAATAGTCAGAAGAATAGGTGCAGGCCACATTAATCAGAAAAGACTCCCATACTACACCAAAGGTCAAGCTAGCTATAAGATCAGTCCCCAAATTGGACAGAGATTCTTTAGTAAGTCACAGGTCACAAGTAGCTAGAATCCAGGTCACAAATCCCAGAAGACAAAAGAGGAAGTAGAAATAAAGGAACAAAGCACCCATCGTACAAAGAAAAGCTCAGAAATTAGAAAATGTACCTATAATCATTCAAAACCCAGATGCCTAAACACCAATGTAAAAATAGAATCAATAGCAGTTAGGGCAATATGGCACCACAGAGCCCAGCTATCACTAGGACAGCAAAACCTGAATATGCCTGTACAGTTGAATCACAAGGAATGAACCTTAAAAACAACTTAATGGAGAAAATAGAGGGTACCCCCACCTTGTTGCTTCTGCCGTTACCACCTCCAAGAAGATGACTGTGTCTCCTTATATGCTGATTTTGTCAGTCGGTTTGGGATTTTTTTCACCAAGGTTTATGATTTTGGCTTAATAAAATAGCCTTGAAAATGAAGTTTGAGAATTGGTTGGAGTTTACCAGCTCAGGTTCGGACAACACAGAGACCACCAAAATGAAAGGAAGTCTGGAAACCAAGCACAGATTGGTTGACTATGGGCTTATGTTTTCAAAGAAGTGGAAAAAGACCACTCTGTGCACTGACACCAACATGCAAGACCAACTCCAATGTGGACTGAAGCTGATCTTTGATTCATCCTTCTCAGGTATCGCTGGAGAAAATTCCTTCACTTAAAGGTATTGTTCCTCTGCTAGCTGCTATTAACCAAACCCACTCAAGATAATGATGCTACCACGAAGCTATGTTTAACTCTGTTGTGTGTGTGTGTGTGTGTGTGTGTGTGTGTAGAATTTTTCGAAGCCCTTTTATGTTTTATGTGGATATAGTCAGCCTCGTGTTGGGCACCAATTTGTAGTCAGAGACTGTTCATTTGTTCCCTACTACCCAAACTTGAAATATTTACACAGAAACTGTATTAATTAAAACACTGCTTGGCCAATTAAAATTATACATATTTCTAGCTAGATCTTGCATCTTAAATTAACCCATTCCTATTATTTTATATTTTACCACTAGGCTTGTAGTTTAACAGAAAGGTTCTCGAGTGTCTGCCTCCTTCAGTGGCTACATGCTATCTCCCTGACTTTGCCTACATTCTCCCAGGATTCATTTTAGTTTTCTAGCCAAGATTTATTCTGCCATGTTCTAGGCCCAAGCAGATTATTTATTCATTAACCAATAAAAATGACACATATACAGAAGTACTTCCCACATGAACACACCTTTAATCCCAGTAGCCACAGTAGTTTGTCATAGAAACCAGGTGATAGTGGTCCATGCTTTTAATCCCAGCACTAGAGAGGATTATAAAATGGAAGGAGATAGCTCTCACACCCAGTCTCATTCTGAGATTTCTTGAGGCAGGATGAATATTTCAGAGCACAGCAAAGGTAAGAGCCAGTGACTGGCTCTTTTGCTTTTCTGACCTTCAGACTGAACCTCAATTTCTGGCTCTGGGATTTTATTAATTAATTGTGTTGCAATAATCTCTATTCTCAAGTTGATAGTCTCTTTGTCTTTATTTTATTGCATACACATCAATATGTATGCATGTGTGTGAACAAATAACACAATTACTGAATCTGGTTTTATATGTATGTATCCAATATATATATATATATATATATATATATATATATATATCTCCAATATGGGAACTTATCCTAATAGCCATTAGTTGTTTATTTGTTTCTTTTACTCTGCATTACAGAGTTAGGGGTCAGTCTGTCTAAGGACATGAAACTTTGGAATAGTCAAGGTTAGATCCTGCTCCTTTACTTCTAGCAATCATAAATAACATTTGAAACTATATCAATAGAATGAACACACAGGAGTAATGGAAAAGACATTGAAGGACTGACATAGATACTTACTCTTATCTTTGTGCCTTTAACATTGGAGGGAGATAGGCTAGATTAGACATTACTAGTGCATAGACAGAAATACCTTGATGATTTAACACACCTATTATAGAATTAAGAATGGCTCTGACTTCAAGTTAAGGAGTCTTTATTCTGCTTGGGTTGTCTTGTGAGCTAAAGTGGTAGTTAAATATATTTTTTCAAAAGCAGGTACTTATACGAGTCAATATTTTCAATAAATGCTCATGACAGCTTTCATTTAATGTTTTAACAACTGTATCACAAATAATATGATGAATTACTGTTAAATAATACTATCAGTTAAAAATCTGTGGTTCGTGTACTTCCCTGATGAGGATTGATATTGTCTATTAATAACAGGCTTAAATCATTAATAAAATTATCATTTTCAATCACTAGATGAAATGGATGGGTTTTTGCACCCTGGTTCTACTTTTCTACTATGCTAATTCAGAATTTATGGGGACTGCAGAATCTCAGATCCTATTGTCTATGCTTCTTACAATAGGAGGAAGTAGCAAGACGCACACCTTTTCCTTTTACTGAAAATCCCTGAAAACTGTGTTACCTTCCTTTATTATCCACTGGATAAAATCACATTAATCTCAGAAGTGTCTTTGGCATGCATTATTAAGTTTCCATTTTCCCTAACCTCTCTAATTATGGAGACAATTGAGAGACAGATTTTGCTCAGCTCTCATACTACCTTAAAATGAAACTGATTAATAAATAATAGTGAATGAAATTGTTTGTGGGCTTAGTCAGTTCTAAACCCAAGGCTACAATATCTGTGATTTTTTTTATTTTAACTAAAAGACATTTGAATGATTGTACTGTAGAAGAAAAATATTTTCCCAAAATTATTAGCTATTTTATTAAACTTGCGCATATGAAATTATATTAAGATTGTTTTTAGAATTGTATATTTCAAAAATAATTCATTTCATGGACAAAATTACTTTGTTTCAAGTTGTGTTATTCACATGTGAGCTCCAAGTGTCATTGTTATGCTCCTGCTGACAGCCAAGGAGTTCCTACCCTGTAGCCCAGCAGGAACGGATAGTTCTGACAGCATAGAATACAGAGAGGACGAATGAGCTGTGGAGTTTCCTTTGCTTGCCACATACATTCGCTGGTAAGTTAACAAACAAACAAACAAACAAAAACCCATAAACTAAATATTTTCTGATGGTGTTTTCCTTAAAGTTGTAGACTTCTTCTCTAAGGTATCTTACCTGGCATTGAACGTGCTCATGAAACTGCCATTTGACTCATAGCGAATAAATTATGCTTAAGAATACATCTATGTATTCATTACTTCTTTTAGAAAGCTTTTCAGATTTATCCTACCTGTGAAGTCCCATTCCTCAACATAAACTGTAAAGGTTTGCAACCTATGTTATTCTGTTTTTACTTGAGGAAAAAAGTCAGTTTTATTTTATTTTTATTATTTATATTATTGAGCTATACATTTTCCTCTGCTCCTCTCCCTCCCCCTCCCCCCGCCTTCAACCCACTCCCATGGTTCCCATAGTCCTAATTTATTCAGGAGATCTTGTATTCTACTTCCCATGTAGAATAGATGTCTCTCTTATGGTCCTCATTGTTGTCTAGGTTCTCTGGGATTATGATTTGCAGGCTGGTTTATTTTATGTTTTAAAACTACTTATGACTGAGTACATGTGATGATTGTCTTTCTGTATCTGGATAACTTCACTCAAAATGATGTTTTCTAGCTCCATTCATTTGCCTGCAAACTTCAGTAGAGCTGGCAAATTTTGAAGAATATTGCTTCAGGAATGTGTACATTACTATTAATCACTATTTTATCCTATAATTTACAATACAACACATGAAAGATATTCTAGACAAATCATTAAGGATAATTCAATGCTTATATAAAGTTGCCTGGAACTGTATGCTATGAATTCCAACTGAAATATATGTAATTTCTAAGTACACAACTTTTAAAGCCTCATAATATATCATATACTTATATTCAAACCAATGAATTAAGCTTATCTTAAATTTTAACGTAGCTTGAAAACTACTTTAAGTATTATTTCTCTTAATTTGCACATGAAAAAGTACATTCAACAATAATTGAGAATTTATTAAAATGATGTAGTAAATAGATTTCACTGAGTTGGGAAAAGGTGAATGACTAATTTGAGTGCCTCTTTTGTATCAAATAAGTAACATTAATTCTATTACTTATGATAGTAAAGTTTCACACACATAGGAGATTAATATTTAATAATAATAATAAATATTTTTGATTAAGTATGTTTGATATCTTACATACAGTTCTTTCTGAAAGAATGCAGGATCCAGCTAGCTACTTAACTAATAGCTCCTCTTAGCATCTCTTGTTTTGTTTTGTTTTTTTAATTTTCAATTCACAATAGCTTGAATATTTATAGCACCTAGGGATTCCACTTCAGAAATGGTCTAATTTCTAATTACCTAAGCTAATTTCATGGCCATGAGAGCAGGTGAGGGGTGGTATTTATTTTCTGTCTGGGACCAGGGTGATGCAGATATAAGCAATGCCTGTCTGGCTGTAGGATTGGAAGTTCCCTGCCAGGTTCACTTTTGATCTTTTGGCCAACATGACTTCTGAACAAAAGAAGCAAAAGTCTATCCATAGGAGTTGTCAATGGGAAGCATTTAGGTGATGCTGAGCCAAATGCAGGGACGACAGCCCTTCAATGTTTCCTTTTGCAAGTACAAGCACTATGGTTAATTATCTCCTTAGCCTGACTTTACGTTTCATGGTGCAGTAATCTCTTCTTCTTCCATGTTAGAGGTCATTATTACACCTGCTTTTCTGCAGGTTTTACTTATGCAGAAATGTATGCTGTTTCAAGTTTGTGTTATTCACATGTGAGAAAGGGAGCTCCAAGTGTCATTGTTATGCTCCTGCTGACAGCCAAGGAGTTCCTCCACTGTAACCCAGCAGGAACTAACAGTTCTGACAGCATAGATTAAAGAATACAGAGAGGACGAATGAGCTGTGGAGTTTCCTTTGCTTGCCACATACATTCAATGGTAAGTTAACTTAAAGGTTTGTAAAGTAAATTTAATTAGGGGCAAAATTCAGAATAGGTACAATCATTAATGCACACATAGATTTTTAAATAAAAGGCAAAAAATACCAGATTTTACACTCTAGCAATATCTACTTATATTTTAGTAAATGATATTTTTCTATCAACTGAATTAATTGTTGTCTTGATATTTGATGTTTTCATGTAGAAATGCATGTATTTATGTAATTCAGTATGATAATTTCAAAATAAATACTCAACTCTTGAAAAATACCATTTCTTTTTTAGCATTAATTGCTCCAAATTCTCTCTCTCTCTCCTCTCTCTCTTTCTTTCTCTCTCTCTCTCTCTCTCTCTCTCTCTCTCTCTCTCTCTCTCTCTGTGTGTGTGTGTGTGTGTGTGTGTGTGTGTGTGTGTTTGTGTGTGTTCTTGGTGATTTTGGAATGTTCCCTTAAACTCATTTTTTAGTATGTGTTTCTGATTCATTCTTGCTTAAAATACAGGGAAGTCAAGACCATGATGGGATACCCACTGAGACAACTTTCCTGAAACAGCTGGGAGCTCACTGAATCCAGACTGGTAGTGGAAGAACCAGCGTATGACCAAACTAGGCCCTCTCAATGATGGTGACAGTTAGATGGCTGGAACAGTCTGTGTGGTCACTGGCAGTGGAGGCAGGATTTATCCTTACTGTTTCAACTGGCCTTTTAGAGCCCATTCTCTTTGGAGGGATACATTGTTCAGCCTAGATATAGTGGGGACAGCCCTGGTCCTATTTCAGAACAATGTGTTAGACTTTGTTGATTCCCCATGGGACGACTTACCATCTCTGAAGATTTGATGGGGGACTGTATTGCAATGGGGAAGATGAAGCAAGCAGGAGGAAGCAATGGAGTGGAAATTGGCACTGGTATGTAAAATTTCAATTAAATAAAAACAAAAAATGAGGAATAAAAAAGAAAAAGAAAAAATTCAGAATCTAGAAATGACTTTTGATTTCTTTATACTTTAACAAGAAATTGGATTTGTTTTTAAATAGTACTACACAGTTATCTAAAAACAACCACATGAAAGAGTTGGACTATTATTTCAGTCTGGACAGAAAAAGTACCCAGAGAGAACTCAGCTGTAAATCATTTTGGTCAGTGGAGTTTAAACTTAGTCACTGATGCAAGCCCATATCAAAGCAACATATGGAGTCCAGGTAGACCTCGCTGTCTTTCACTGTTATCTCAAGCATGATTAATTACCAATTAAAGTTCAGGCATCTGTCTCTGGTGAGACCACATGGCTTCTCCCTGACTTCACCTCCTTTCTCCCAGCATTCAGTTTAGTGTTCCCCACCTAGCTCTATTCTATCCTATCATGGGCACAAGCCAGTTTCTTTTTTAATCAATGGTATTCACATCATACAGAGGAAAATCCAACATTAAGAGAGCAAATATATTTCTTTTGTTCTGATATTGCTTACAGGAGCCCAGGCCTTTTGTGATTTTGGGAGTCACCAAATCATATTATAGAAATTCCATTTCTTACCCAAAGGCTTCCTGAAAAGAGATTGGCATGTTCATTGCTTCATTACTGATACTTAAGTTGTACTTGTAACAAGTTCAGTCAAAGAAAGCCAACTTTGCGGAGTAGAACATGTAGAAAACATACATTCCATGCCTTGGCAATAGGAAAGACAATGATACAACAGTTCATCAGGAGGGTGGATGATTGTTCTCATTCTGTATCTGTGTCCAGGTCTTCCACTTGACAGTATCTATAATTCAATGGGGAAGCAGTGTTCCTTGTTACTTCTGAGTTGACCTTACTGATATTGAGAAAAAGCCCATTTTCTTTGAAGCTGTACATCTAATACTCATTGTCCTCTTCTGTCCTCTGAAGCTGCAAGGTGAGAGTCTCAGCTCTTAGGATTTCTGACTACTCTTTGTGGCCCTGAACTTCAACCTGAGACAAAATCATTTTTAAATGTACATGAAATTATAGTATCTTATGACAAAAATAAGTTGTGGTTTTGATGCTCTGCTAAATTTAATTACGTTTCCATTAGACTTATTACTGAATTCCAGTAGGGTTAACTATAATTATTGATTTTTTTTACTCCTTAATTCTATTGTTTTTCTTCAAATGATTGTAAATACTTTTTTTCCAAATCCTATCAGTATTTTAAATATTTTAAATTTAGTAATGTTATATAAGTATACAATTCTATATGCTTTGAAAGTTTTTAGTCTATCATATATATGTGCAGAAACTAAAGCTTTATGCTAATTGAACAAGAAGCTATTATTTGATGGTATGAATATGTTTTGTTTTTAGGTCAAACAATGCAAACACTAGGTAGAACTATGAGGACATAAAACAAAAGATGGTAGGTGCAAAAATACAGTCTCAAAAGAGTAAAATAATTTAAATTCCCCCTCACAAAATAAAAGTCCTGGTCTTCTTCCTTGCAGCAGCTGACTCATCTGAAATTGTCATTAGATTTTTCAGAAAGGAAAAACAAAAGCTTCTTGCAGGAGAATAAAATTTTCATGGAAAATAAGCAAATACAAAACAATTCTCTATATTAGATTGACACCATTTGAATATCTTCAGCATTCTTCAAACATTTGTGCATAGTAGTTTTGAATAGGAAAACTGATATTTTGTGAGTAATATTTGAAAAAAATAGAGACTCATGATATCTGCTCAGTGATGAAGAGTGGAGGAGGTGGAGGCATATTGTTGCAGCTTTCATTCATATTCCCATGTCTTTGAAAAGTCAAGACTTAAATTACCAGCCTTGAATGGTCTCTCTTTTGCCCATAGAGTGATATTAGAAAATAATTTTTTTACTCCCAAACATTTTCTTGTTTAAATTCTACATATAAAAAAGTGTTCTTAGATCTAGAAAAATATCTCAGCTGGCAGATGTACTTCCTGCTAAGTCTGGTGAGTTGAATTATATTCCCAGAGTAACACCATGAAAAAAAAAAACAACTTCTGCAAGTTTTCCTCTGAGTTCCACATGTATTCTGATTTCCACATGCAAACACACACGCACAGAGACAGAGATAATATGGGACTCCCCTCTGTATGCTATGTATACCATTGTCTAATAAAGAAACTGCTTTGTACTTATTGCAGGGTAGAACTTAGTTAGGTGAGGAAAACTAAACTAAATGCTGTGAGAAGGAGGTGAAATCATGCAGAAACCATGGAGATGGTGGTGGAGACAGACATGCTGAAACTTTGCTGGTAGGCCACGACTTCATGGTGATGCACAGATTAATAGAAATGTGTTATGTTAATATGTAAGCATCAGCCAATTAGAAGCTAGAGCCAAACAGTGATTTGATTAGTATAATTTCTGTGTGATTATTTTGAGAGTCTAAACATCCAGGAACCAACAAGCCAACAAGCAGCCCCCTGCAACACACAGAGACAGAGGAACAGAGAGAGAAATTAAAATACATGAAAAGTCTGGTTCTTAAGAAAGCAAGCACTTGCACTAATTTTATTAGAATCATAAATTATAATTATGTCTGAACTGTCGGATGAAAATTACTACTGTTTGATATAAAAAGCTAACTTATTTTAGTACATTCACCTCAATTAATATGTAAATATATTTGCTACATCTTAATGCTACAATTCTGACCTAAAATTGGTAAAAGAAGATTGTAACAAGGTATTCTAATACTAAATGCCTCCGGAGTACCACATTACTAGTCCATAACTTTAGAAGAAGTTCTTGAAATGTACTGTGGTAGAAACTTGAGGGAAGACAACTTAGTTCTCTGCTGTAGAGAACAACTAAAGAACAGAAGTAGCTAACAGCCTCAACCACCACAGTTCAAGATTCTTCATAAGATCCATGCCCATGCTGATGCTCCATCATGGTTCCTGGCTTACTCGGTGCCTATGACTGCAAATTCTGTGGACAAGAGAGCAGAACACTTCTTACCAAGTGTAGGACTGCTAAAGGGCGATGAGCATTGTGAACTTCCTCACATGGCTGGCCAAACATCCTCAGCAATGTGAGACTTTCCTGTTATTTCACAGTTCAGACCTGAATCTGGAACACAAGTCCTCACTGTTTTTTTTTTTTTTTTTTTTTTTTTGGTTTTTCGAGACAGGGTTTCTCTGTGGTTTTGGAGCCTGTCCTGGAGCTAGCTCTTGTAGACCAGGCTGGTCTCGAACTCACAGAGATCCGCCTGCTTCTGCCTCCTGAGTGTTGGGATTAAAAGCGTGCGCCACCACTGACCGGTTTTTTAAAATTAAAAGGAACCCCTAATAAGTCATTATTTTTTGATTCACTTTATGTACAAGTTTCCTGGGAAATTCAAGATGATACAATTAGATTTACATTTTAAGATAAAGTGAGATAAAACCTCATTTCAGGATTTATTTAATCGCATCTTAATCATGCTTCATGTAGGGGATTAGCTGAAGGAACACGGAGAGGCTGCAATGAGGCAAGTCAGTAAAAAATAATGGATCCTTTTACAGGTATGAATTAGTCTTTTCTTGTCCTGCTGGAAATTTCTTACATTAACTATAAGATAAATAAAATCCTCAAATCAATTGAACTATAACTTTTCTTTAATATGCGTGTTTATAACACATGAAACAAGCTTCCTTTTGGATTTGTTTGCAAGAAATCATGTCTAACCAACATTTTCTATACATGTATTCTTATTATTGACCTTTTAAAACTTACATTTCTTGTAATTTTATTTCATGCATATAGGAAGACCTAGAAGAGAGCTTTAGACTCTCTGAGACTGAAGTTAAAGTCACTTGTGAGTTACCCAAGTTGTATGCTGGATCTGAACACGTTTTCTACTGGAGAGACAAATGCCCTTCACATATAATCCTTTCTCAGTCCCAGTCGTAGTCTTCCTTCAGACTTACTTTAAAGCCAATCATAATTTTAAAAAATGTAACACAACCTTATTGGATTCAATTGTAGGACAGAATCTCTAAGGAATGACCTTATAGAGAGACTGTGAGGAAGGAACTCACATAAGAGACTAAGAAGGTAGAGATTGCTCACAGATCAATGAGGCAATCAATAGGTAATTAAAAGTTAAAATTGAGCCCACTTGCTTATTTGCACATTGCATAGTTCATGCCTTTACATAGGAATTGACACTCTGACATTAGCTTGGTCAGTAGAGTTATTTATTGTTCTAGATTCTGCAAAACTAATTTCTATATCAGAGAAAGAACCAGAATAGAATCTTAAATAAGAGAGCTTAGCTGTCATGTCAGGAGGTATTTCTACAAGAATTGTAATACTGTTTCTGAATTAATTTACATTGTGTCCCAATTTGTTTCCTTTGATTTCCAAATTTCTACTTTATTTTTTAAAATATAATCTCTGTAAAAACAGTAGGAATGTTCTTTGTCTTTAACTTAAAATAAAAACCAAGAAACTTTTGGATCACAAAATATTTCAGAAAACAATCATCATGGAAATATATATAATGAGCTCATCAGAATAAAATAAACATAAATATAGCTATAAGAAAATATCAATATTTAGTCATAATGTGTCTATTAAAGCATGTGTCACTGCTTTATAATTAGAAGTTCTAACCTACAGTACATGACATAGGAGATGAGACTCTAAAAACCTTACTGTTTACTAAAATATGAATGAGGGAAAAATATAGTTTGTGCTAAAAACATTTGTTGATTTATTGTTAATTTGCCAAATGTGTGGAATTGTGTTCTCATTCTGGGTGTGAACAAGCTAGGGAAAACTGATATGTTCATTGGACACATTCAAGGTTGTGTAATAATAGGTATAAAGAACAATTTGGTGGTTGTTACAGTGGGATTTCTTGTTGCTGTTGTGTGATTTGTTTGCTTGTGTCTTGTCTTATCTATTGCCTATGACTTATTCATCAACTTATCATTGTTTTTCTAATATAATAATTTCAATAAATTCTAAGTTTCAAAATATAATTAATCATATAATATGTGGTTTAATGACTTAAAATAGTATGTATTTTGATTGTATTAAAATTAATTACTGATAATTAATTGACAAAATAAACTGAGGTTAAGGTAATATTAGACTTGATTCCTGGGCTACTGATAGAAACTAAAGTGCTTTCTGACAACTAGGCATGTAGTCAATGAACACACAGTAACAAATCAATGTGCATGTGCTTTTAAGACAGGAGAGTATTTGAGGTCTGGTGAGACTATGCATATATATCTAGGATACTGACTGGCAAGGCAAAACCAACACAGGAGAAGGGAGTACTCAGGTATCTTTTAGATAGCTTACTATTAGTTTTTAAACTGGCCCAAACAAACTAAAGTCAAGGACCATGATCTGAATGTGCAACCAATACAACCTTTATAAATAATTGATTATCCAAGTCCAACTTAAATGGATAGAAAAAGTTTAAAAATACTATGCACAATTTTGTGCCTAATGAAATAAAGTATAAACTGTGGCCTGAGATTGCTCTTTTGTTCTAACCCCAGGCCTGAATAATCATATAAAAAACTATATTAATTAGAAGATTGTTTGACTGATGTTTCAGGGGTATTTTTAGCTAGCTCTTACATCTTAAATTAACTCATTTCTATTAATCTATGCATCACCACGAGGCTGTGGCCAACAGGTAAGTTTCCAGCATCAGACTCCTTAGACAGTTATGTGGCATCTCCTTGACTCTGCCTAGTCTCCCTGTACATCTCTGTTCTGATTTTTTTGCCCTGACTACTCTATTAAGCCATTGGCCAAAATAGCATTATTTTCAACTGCCCCCCCCAAAGCAAAATATATAGAGAAGGAGATCCCACAACAATTATCAAATGTTAATTAAACAAAAGAAACAATTTTACCTAAGATTAGCATGATGGGACTCCTTTTACATGGACTATTTTCCCACAAAAAAAGTGATATGTCATAATTAAGAAGAATCAGAAAATAAACATGTTTCCTGATTAACTTACGTAAGTTTTCAAATTTGATGATAACAGAATAGTTTACATTGTATAGAATCTTTACAGAATAAGAAGCACCAACTAATTGCCTTAACTATAAAGCTTTCCATTCAGATTCTATTTAAGCCGGAACATTTTTCCTCCATCTTTTGAGTTATATAAAAATAGAATAAAAATGAGCAAAACTGTATAAATGTCCATTTTATGTGTTAATGTTCTCAAGTGGAAGCTGATTTCTCCAGTTTTGATTGTTTCCCTTCATGCGGAGAGAGAATACTCCGGAGAAATGAAAAGCCTTCTAACACAAAGTAAACAGCGTGAGTGCATTCAACTGCCTGCAGGACGCTGCCTCGTCTCTGCTGGACAAAAACTTCAAAACCATTAAACTGGGTGGAGGCATTCCAGCTTCCCGAGTCAAAAGTTCAGCAGCCGCTGTTACAGGATGCTTCCCACCTCTAATGCTCTCAAATTCCCAGAAGTCATTTTCATTTACAGGGCACTGTGGTCAATAACTGCCTAGATTCTGAGCCTGCGAACTGTCACAAAAGAACCTATTTGCCCCATTAATTGGCAAAACAGCAGTGATACTTAGGGGAAAATAAATAAATAAGTTGTGCTTTGAAATCTGAAGTCGTGTGTTTTCAGATTAAAGTTGGGAATGAGTGTGTTGAGGAATTGGTGCCTGTTAGTATTTCCTTCCATCCTTTGTGTTTTACACTTCCTTATGAATAGCTCTGATGTGGGCCAAATTAGTTACATCCAAGTATAAATTTGCCACTTTTTTGCTACATTTGTAACAACTGGAGGCAGACCTTGGAACGCATCCTGGTTTGTCTAACTATACCAAACAAGCAGGTTTTCCAAATGCAATGAACTGATAATACGATGACACCCTGCTTTGAAAAATCATTAGAGACATAAATATCTAGAGAAATAACTTTCGTCTTTTGTCACTTTTTTGTAAACTATCAGCAGTTTTAGAATCAGTATATTAATTTTACATATTTATAAAACAAACTAATATTTAAGAGTATATGGGCACAAATATTTCATAAAAGACTTACCTGTCATATAGGTCTCAAATAAAGACACATTCTTGAGTATTCCAGATTCCCTGCCATATAATTTGTTTACTACGGACTTTTATCAAACAATTGTTCAGGTGTTTTATTTTCCGATCGAACTATGCTGTTTTCTTTTTCAATTACTTTATTTTTGCCTGCTTAGATATATTTCTAAATACAGACTGCCAGCAGGTTGGTCCTAAATGATTAAATTAATTTGTAGTGAGAGATACAGCATTCTGACTTTGAGCACTTTGCTTTTGTCCCCAAGGACATCAGGAATAAGCTCTTCATCTCCAGTTCTCAACTTCAAGGCCACAATTTTTTCTTGCATTCTTACTGCTAATCATGATCATTTCTCGAACATTGTTGTGGACTGGACCCTTACTGGTTTATTTGTCCTAAGATTGAAGTTTAATGCTTATTTTTGATCAGGAAACAAAGACAGAAGGGAAACACATACTCATTTGTTCTGTAGTTTATTTCTTTGCATGACTTTAACCATGAATGGATCCACATAAACACACACACACACACATATGCATACAAACATTTATGCATATTTTCTAGATCTGTTGTGCCACAAACTGTTTGGTAAATATGACAACAGTAACCTTCATAGGTAAGGTTATTTTAGAACAGGATACACTGAAATCTATTTAATTTTAAGGCTCAAAATATGTGCTGCTATGATTCAACCAGCCAAGTTTCAGAATATAAAAAAATTCCATGTTCATTAAACACATTTACACTTCTGACATTATTCTCTTAACAATATTGTCCAAGACCTATTTATAAGGAATTGTCATGACATGAATCATTACAAATTAGGTAAAGATATGAAGTTATGCAGCAGGATATGTCCAGGTTACACAAGACACCCCACTCTTTTACAAAATGGAATGAAACCTCAGCGTATTTTTATTTTTTCAGCATGTCTTGGAACCTCTCCTCAAAATATGTAAAGGACAACAGTATATGCAGATGGCCTTGACTAAAATGTAGGGTTAAGTGGAAAATGCATTTCATATATCTTACCTTCTAAACATTGTTGCCTAGCAATAAAATCTAGATGATTCCAGCCTTAGTATATTTAACTTTTACTTATCAAATTTACCAAACTGTAAAAGCTGCCTTCAATAGCATGGCTTTTTAAATGCTGATCTCTCACCTTTGATATTCCATGTAAGGCTGTGTAGTGATCACAAGATAACAAGAGACTCTCTCGTTCTAGCAGTTTCTGTGCTTTGCAGATCAACCACTGTTCACCACGTTAAGTCAAGGATGCACTGGTAGCTGCTTCTTATAGCTGGAAGCACCTCTAGTCCTGGGAAAGAAAACCTTTCAAAAGTTGAAGTGAAACTCCTGTGTTTGTGTGTTCTATGTATGTATGTGGTATGCATGTGTATTATTGTTCCTGTGTGTACACAGGTGTGCAGGAGCATAAGCTTGCACATATGCTTGTGTGTAGGCCAGAGGTCATTCTTGCCTTGATTGGAGACTAGGTTCACTCCCTGAATCCATAGACTGCACTTTCTATTAAGTGTCTGACTAGTGAGCTCTTGGAATCTGTTTTTCTTGTTCTGTGCCCTGGGATTATGGTTGCTTGTGCCTACAAGAAAGTGACTTCCATGGTCCATTGTCAATAGGAGATGCTCATAGAGTTTATTTGAGCTATAAAGAAGTAGGCATCACTGGACATCCCTCTTCTAGATGGAAGGTTGAGCCTCTTGTTCATGCCACTGAGGGTTAGGACCTTGCCAGGGCATGCCTGAACCCAGAATCAGAAAGGAGGGCTAGTCTAAGGCAGCAAACTCCTCATGGAATTTTTGTTTCCTGGGACTCTAAGCCTGGGAAGGCAGTCCTGAATTATACATGTGCCATAATCTGCATATTACATGTATTCTTAATATAGATTTTAAATTTGTCAAGTGTTCTATTTTAAGATAGATGATGTAAAACATACCATCTAAATGAAGGGAAATTTTCTAGTATTTTTTGTTTTGTTTTATTTTTTATTTGGCGTGAGTACTAAAGATACATTCTCTGTGGACATTTCATCTAGGCATATAATATGTGTGGATTAAATTCATGTTTATATGACATATATCAACATGTTATATTGCATTCAAATTCCTCATCATATCAGCATAGGCTATTTTTAATGAGAATCAAAATTTTCAGTAGAAGCAAATCACTCTGGCATTATAAAAAAGACAGTGATGTACACTGTGATTTAGGTTGTTTCTCTACTTTTAAGAATGAAGGTTTCATAGATGGTAGGAAATCAGGTCTATAGCATCTTACAACTAGTGTATGTGCATAAATAAACACACATTTTCACAAGGATAATATTTCTCCATATAGAAATAGCTGTCCTTTCAGGGGTACACAGCAGGCTCTTTTAGTGTTGGCTCTGTTTTCACAGCCCTTGCTGGTCCAGTAAGTGGAGCATGCTGTTTGTAGAGGCCTATTCACTCCCAGGGAGGGGTGTTACCGGTTGATGGGTTTGATTGCTTTTCTGTATACAATCTAAACCCTGGAATTTGGTAGCTTTTAGAGGACAACCTAAGGTAGATTATGCTTTCCCCAGTAAGCCTTCCAATTTCAGTCTTTTTGAGAGGATAAGAGAGAAGACAGGGGCGAGAAGCAGGGGCAATCATCAAAGAGATGGACAGGGAGTCAGGGCAGAGGAAGAGGAGTGAGATCATGGGAAAGGGCACTGGTTATGCATCAGCCGCTTCTGGAGTGGGTAAGTGTGTTTTCAACCTCAAACCCTGTGTTGTATCAAGCACTCTTCCCACCTCTCAGTTTCCCGCTGATGACAGTCTTGTTGCAAAGGTCTGCTCCTGCTGAGGGACGTTTGCATTTTTATAAGGTCTGACTATAAAATAAGTGACCCTAAAGCCACTGTAACCAGGAGATTGTTGGTAGCGGTTTAAATGTGAATTATAGTAGTAGTAAGACAGATAGACCCACCCAATCATGTCTCTATACCCTTGTCCTTTGCATTTTGAATCTTACTGACCAAATCGATTTACATTGTCAGGAGTCACCACAAGTCATCTGATATATTTCACTGTTGTGGTTGTTTTTTGTTTTGATTGCTTTTTTTTTTCTTTTTGTACTTAAATGTTAAAATACTTAAAGTTTTAGAAATATGGCATTTTTTTTCTAAACAGGTGAAATATGTTTAACATTGAGGGTATTTTGGGAAAATATGCAATTGATATTTCATTTTCTTAAAGTGGTTGGGCAAAATAATTTAATGCAATTTTAATTTATTTGTGTTCTTTAAGAAAGGCCCCACTTGGCCGGGCAGTGGTGGCGCACGCCTTTAATCCCAGCACTCGAGAGGCAGAGGCAGGCGGATCTCTGTGAGTTCGAGACCAGCCTGGTCTACAAGAGCTAGTTCCAGGACAGGCTCCAAAACCACAGAGAAACCCTGTCTCGAAAAAAAAAAAAAGCAAAAAAAAAAAAAAAAAAAAAAGAAAGGCCCCACTTGTCTTGAAATGTCATTATATCCATGTTCTATCGTTTTTAAATAAAATCACAATTGAAGAAACATTTACTTGCACAGCACACTATAGATTAGGTTAATTTTAGATAGGTAATGATCAATTAAATATTTTTTTTGACTGAACACATATACTAATGTATCCAATGAATGAATAGTGGTAACAAGAGTATATATACATTTGATTTGTAGTTTAAGTACGTTCTTGCTTTCGAATTTGAGTGATTTTTTTTAACATTATTCTTTTTTCCATGAATGTATTTTTCAGAAATTTCGATAACAATAATATAATTCTATGTATTCCCAATATAACAAAAATAATCAGAAGATTTTGTATCTTTTTGTCTTTCAAAATCAGGTAAAAATCTTATATTTCACCTAAGGCAAGTATCTTTCTTTTATTTTAAAGATTGCAACCGTAAAAGGAAAGTCACTTTCTTGTAATACTATAGTAATTCCCACTGTAAATATGGTTTTTATCACTTGCCATACAAAGGGCATTCACTGTTATATTTCTGTATTTTATTCTCTACAACCATGGTCAACAAACTACTCTCTGGAATATAACTGAAAATATTTCCAGTTCCCTCTGGTCTTGAACTTGATATATTCCAGCTTTATTTCCTGGTAAAAAATCTTGACTATATATAAGGAATTCTTTCAAATACATCCTCCCATGAAAAAAAAGCCCATATATTTCTATTGACTATTGCTAGTTACAGTGAGCATGGCATTGTTTCTCAGGGACTGCCTTTACTGTACTCTGCTGCCACCTTTGACATAAACCACCTGTCCACAGAGATGCTGCACTGATTCTTACATAGAGTATTCAAATGTTCCATTTGCTAGGCTTTTATGAGTAATAAATGGCTATGATAAGTCGCTTTATCAGGAAGAACAGTTTCCTGACATCATTTTCTTGGGATTTTCCTGGGTGGTAAATACTTTACAACCTTTGTTTAAGAATTTCAGGATCTTTTCAGATACTCTTTGTCATGACATTGACAATTTATTTCAATTTTTTGAATGCTCTCATTAATACATTTTTTAATTTTAATTTTGAGTTATAACATTTCTTGCTTCTCCCCTCTTCTTCAAATTCATGGCCTCATTTTTTTACTAATTGTTATTGTATATATATATATATATATATATATATATATATATATATATGGACTCAGAGGATTTTAAAATAGGTCACATGAAATTGGAGAAAAAATAGTGAGGGATGGGACCAGACAAGGACATTTAGGAAAGGTTATGGTGGTTGGTTTGATCAAAACACACTGTATGCATGGACGAAATTCTTAAATAATATTTTTAAAATAAGTAGAACAGAAGAAAACTAGACTTAGCTTCTTTGCACTTTCAGAGATGATAGATTTTTTTTACAATCCTTAAAATGTTAGGAAAATGATAGCTGAGTTCCTCATATTTCTCAAGATCCTATGTTTTGCTACCCAGAAAACATTTGAAATTTAATCTATGGCCATAGTGCTGTGGTGAGAAATGGAGGCACTCTAACAACTTGACAATAACTTAGGCTTCATAGACATGCCTTTGATAAACCATGTTCTTATTCATCTTACTGTTTTAGATGATCACCTGTGGAATTTAAACTTAACAAAGAAAAATCTTGCATACACTGTCAATTTCTTTTGTAAGTTCTAGTGCTATAGCTCAGTGAGAGTATGTGCTTGTACATGTCACTGGTTCAACACATCATGCAATGATAAAGAGAAAGAAAGAGAATAGAAAAGATTTTCGTTTATATTTTTAAATTTTCTCATGTTACATGCCAATCTCAGTTTCCCCTTCCTCTTCTTGCTCCCCTCCCACCATCTATGCACCCCAAACCACATCCATAGCTTGGTGAAGTTAAGGCTTCCCGTGGGGAGTCATCAAAGTCTGGAACATCATTTTGAGGCAGGACCAAGAACCTCTTCCCTTATCTAGACCGAGCATGGTATCACTCCAGGAGAATAGGCTCCAAAAAGCCAGTTCAAGCACTAGCTATAAATCCTGGTCCCACTGGCAGAGGCCCCACATACTGCCCCATCCACACAACTGTCACCCCCATTTAGAGAGCTTAGTTTAGACCTATGCAGTTTCTCCCACTCTCAGTCCAGTCAGTGAAGTCCCACCAGCTAAGGAGAGGGGATAAAAAAGCTTTTTGTATGCAGACTTTATATTGTTAATTTGTGGAGCAGTTATCTGATACCTTGGGAAGAGGAGGAATTATGTCTATAAAATGTTTTTGGAACTTGAATGTGACTATTAAGTTTTATGTTCTTTGGATATTTTAAACTTTTTAATTTTCTCATTTTATATAGTAAGCATTATGAATAGACTTATTAATGACTAGTTAATATCATTCATCAACTTGTTTTCTAGGTGGTATGCTTCCTCAACTACACGCAAAGGATGCTCAAGTTAAGGGAAGTCTATGGACAAATATACTCAGGATTATCATAATTATCTTGATTAAGATAGAAAACAACAAGTCAACTAGCATTATCTACCTAAGAGATCTTGAAGTCTTTATGATTAGAAAATGCTAGATGAGAGCTATCGTGCCTACATTCATTGCCCTCTTCTGATAGTCTATGTAATTATTGGGACCAGGTCAATGAGTTTCCTGTACCATGATGTAACTTGAACTGTAAGCCCAAATATACCATTTTTTTTTATTCAAGGAAATTGTCATAGTCAGTGTTCTATTGCTATCAAGAGACACAATGATTATGACAATTTGAATTAGAAAAAACATGGCAGAAAACATAGATGCATACAGGAAGACATAGTGCTGGAGAAAACCCTGAGAAGTCTGAAAGTAGATTTGCATGAAAAGGGAAAAAGAGCCATTGAGACAGACTTAGGCGTCTAAAACCTCAAAGCCTACTCCCAGTGATATTTCTTCCAGCAAGCCCACACTTGCTGTGGGATAATGTTCTTGTACATAGAAAAAAGATTTGTCACCTGTATGGATTGAATAAAATGCTGATTGGCCATTAGCCAGGCAGGAAGTATAAGTGGGGTAACCAGACTCGGGGAATTCAGGGAAGAGGAGAGGGAGAGATGCAGTCATCATCCAGACACAGAGGAAGCAAAGATGAGAATGCCTTATTGAGAAAAGGTGCCAAGCCACATGGCTAAACACAGAAAAGAATTGTGGGTTATTTTATGTTGTAAAAGCTAGTTAATAAGAAGTCTGAGCTATTAGGCCAAACAGTTTATAATATAAATTTCTATGTGTTTCTTTGGGACTGAATGGCTGTGGGACTGGGTGAGACAGAAACTTCCATCTACACACACTTACCCCAACAAGGCTATTCCTTTAAGTCCTTTCAAAAAGAGTAACTTTCAAAACATTTACATATATGAACCTATGGGGGAAATTCTTATTCATACCACTACAGTTCTGTTGTTATAGTATTTTATCATAGAAATAGGGGAAAACAAACAAAAACTAAGAGTTTCTGCATTATTTTCTCTGGTTAATTTTTGCATATTTTCTTAAAGTATTTATTTTATTCATTTTGCATTCTGATCACAGTTCTCTCTGATGTGACTCCTCACATCCTATCACCTCCCCCAAGTCAACCTCCCATCCACTTCTCCCAAATGGTAACAGAGATAGCTGAACCATACTCATGAGAGATTCCTCTCTAACATAACATTTCTATAACTGAGATATTGTTATCTTTGACTTTTTTTGTGTTAACTTTGTCTTTTAAAGATGAAAATGAACTGAACTGTCTTTTCTTTCCTATAGTACTCAACACTTTTTCATACTAGAACTCCGGACTGAAAAAAAAGAGCTATATAGCAATAAGTATGCTTATTGTTACTCTCCTTATTTTATCTCTATATTAGTTTACCTAAACAGAATCTCATGTTTTCATAGGACCAAAAGGTAATTATGCCAGCGAAAGAAGTTTTACTACTAGAGACTTGAGGGAAAAATATTTTCTTCCTTGTTGACATCTATGTAACTATGACTTCCCTTGGGCTTTGAAATATCACAGATAACTAATTATTCCTTTATGCCAATAATGTTCTTTATCCATGAAGGAATGATGTTTATATTTAAATTAAAATGCTTGTTACTCTATTCTATATGATACATATGAAGAAGTTGAAGTGTCCTTGGAAGAACAAATCCAATACATTTCTCCAGTTCAAAGCTCATATTATTTCTTTATCTAGTGTAAGAAAAGCTTGATCACATTCCAAAAATGTTCCCTCATTCACAATAAAACCAGGTCTAGTCATTCTATTTTGCCCAATAGCCCTGTAAATATATTTGTGATTGCTGGCTTTGGCCAAGATCAATTACGGTGTCCTAGAAGTACTTGCCTTACAAATGACATTTTATTTGTTTGTTCATTTGTTGATTACTTTGTTAGTATTGTTTTTGTATTTTTTAACTTATTAAAATCTTGTTTTTCTACCAAAACTACAAAGTGTGAAAACATATGTATGTCAAAATTATAAATTTTAATTAGTTGTGCTGATAAGCAAGACAAGTAAAACAGCAAAATAGAAGCAAAAAGATAACATTGCCCAAGTCTAAATGCAGTTCAAAATAATAAATATATTTAAAAATGGAGAGTTCCAGAGTTTAGAGTTTTCAGATTTTAAAACTTACATATCTCAAATTTTAGAAGCAATAAATTGATTTTCTATAAATACTTGATTTGCATCTTTATATTGAATTTCCATACATTCTTTTATGTGAATATTTTGGATATTTTATTTGTTATCTTTATTTGTTTATTCTCTCTCTCTCTCTCAGGTGTGTGTGTGTGTGTGTGTGTGTGTGTGTGTGTGTGTGTTTGTCATTTGTATGAGGGTAGAAAGACAACTTGAAGTAGTTGCTTATATCCTTCTACCATATGGTCTGGTATTGAACTCAGGTAATCACACTTAGGCAGATAACTATACCCACTGAGCTAACTCACAAAATTATTAACAGAAAAGATATGTGATGTGTAAAAAGAATAGTTATTTAAAACATTAAGCAGAGTTGTTATAGAAATTTAAATCATGGAGCTTTTAAATTTGTCTTTTCTTCTTCTTTTCTTATGTGATATTAAGAACATATTGCTTCAAAGAAAGCACCAACAAGTCTTGGAAACCAAGGTAGTGTTAGAATTTCACTTAATGGATCAAGTTTACATACTCTCCTGATTTAGTGTGCATCTGGGGTGGTTGGTACATGCTATATCTTGTTTCACACACAGGTTGAAAAATTGCTTAGCAGAAATGGATCTCCACTTGCTGAAATGCTGGTTTAATTTACACTGTAAAACATAGCCTATTTGGTGGAAGGTGCATCATTTAATTTTCTTGTAAGGAGAGTCTTGTGAGAATCTGAATTTACTGGTACCACATATGCAAATTATTCCAGTGATATATGGATTGCACTTTGGATAGTCGCCTGGTTGGCTGTACTGATATCAACACAGCTATCTTCACAAGACTTTCTCTGCTGGTCTTCAGGCTAGACCACTCAATATTAATAGCTCAACATTTCAACAAATCTGTATTTGATTTCTTGCCTCATGAGCCCAGCTGGTTGTTAAAAGTTGAAATAAATCATTTTGCCTAAATTAACAGTGTTCTTGACAATCTGTTTTATGATATTTACCCTTGAATCCCACCATGCCTTATAAATTGGAGATGGCTGATTTACTCTGACAGGAGGGAAGAGGAAAGGAAGTGGTGAGCAGATAATTCATGTGCTCCCAGTAAAATCGGCTTCTAATCTAATCTCAGACACAGGCTGACACCACTGGTTAGATTTTCAGAATAATTAAGGTTTTTTTTCCCCACTATTCTTTATGCTATATTTTTTCAATGTACATTGAACATGATATAAACATATATTAGAATAATGATGTATTTGTGGAAGACAATAAATTTCAAGGACGGAATTTGCAAGGGAATAAAGAATTATTGGTTGGTCCTGAAATGTTTGGTCCTTGTTAGAGACATCAAATGATGCTAAAAATTGATGATATTAGGAAAGATATTAAATATATAATTCCCATAAGACTATGAGTTTAAAAGGAAGTTGAATATGTCAAGAAAAATACCATTTTAAACACTCAGGTTTAATCAAAAGAGAATTGTGTCTGAGTATGCTCTTAGATCTCTCAGTTTGAAAAAGATTTTTCGCAAGAAGATTGGTGGGTGTCTTCTGTGTATAATGGAGGCAAAATCATTATAGAACCCCAGAAACAGTACAAAGCGGTGAGATGAGAATAGGAATATTTCTGAGTTGGGATGGATGCTAACAATATGGAAGAGGAGGAGATTTTGCACACTTACATGCCTATATGCCGGAAGCATGACTGTCCAATCAATGATGCTGCAGGTGTAAGGGAAAAATAGTTTATCTTTATTCGTTTTTAGGTACCAATCAGCAGGCTTTGTACTTAGTCCTAATTCAGAAGGTACAAGAGCAACAGCCTTACAAAACTTTCTTTGATACACATGTAAGAAAGACGTTGAAAGAAATTAAGCAGGAAGTTGTGCAGCTAGCTCTAAGAGTGAGACAGAGGATATGACATCATCATCCTTGATATTCACAGGCTTTTGCAACTCTACTCACTTGAACTTTTTCTGGAGATGTCCCTTGTTTCTAACAAATAGAATAAGGCAGAGGCAGTGTTGCCTCCAAGGTTTTTGTATTAAACACTGGCTTTTGTATTCTTATTCATAATGGGGTAATCTTGGAAAGCATGAGTAGGCAAATTCCATTCCACTTGCATCATTATGAAGACACTAGTGTGAAGGACAGAGGATCATTACTCATGGATGACAATGAAGGCAGATATGCTCCAAAAACACAATTATCGTTATCTGCTTAAATGAAACAGCAAGAATACCTATTAACAGGGTGAAAAAAGCCTCATGAGAGATCTTGTTTCAGAAGCACACACCTAAGACAGTCCTGGATACGTGTCCATAAACTGAGTCAGATGTTCACATTTTCATTCACCAAGTTAGGAAAAAATTTATATAAGAAGACATTAAATTCATTCACTCATACATTCTTTTAACTATAAAATATTCATATGCAGGAATATGAATGTATGTAACCAGGATTAATAATATTAAAATAATAGTTTATGAGGTTTAGTTACTAATACGTGTGTAGAATATTATTTTAAGATATATTGTTTCTGTTATGAAATGTTTGTTTAACAATGCAAATATATGTTGCATTCTTGTATGTTATATTTGTTTAACTCTGTGAAGCTGTGTTATGCTGCTTGTCTAAAACACCTGATTGGTCTAATAAAGAGGTGGATGGCAAATAGCAAAGCAGAGAAAAGAATAGGAAAAAGAGAAGAAGAAAAAGAAGAGACATTAAGGAGCAGGATAAGGAGGAGGATTTCAATGTTTAGCCCTCCAGATACACAACAGACATGGAAGTAGAAGGAAAGCAACAACATACGGAAAAAGAGAAAGATCAAAGCCCAGAGGCAAGAGGTAGATGGAATTATTCAAGTTAAGAAAAGTTGGCTAGAAACAAGTCAATCTAAGGTAGGCATTCATAAGTAGAAATAAGTCTCCCTGTGTGATTTATTTGGGAGCTGGATAGTGGGTCCCAAAAAATCCAAAAGAGTAAAAGATGGTCAGCTCCAATGTATCATATCTTATGCTATCAATATTCATACTTAATCATTGGATACTCTGTTAGAATGAGTGCTATCATCTGCAACAACTCCTAATATGTAAGTGCTGTTTGCATAATATATATTATATAAGGATAGTTAGAGCAGAGGGGGCAAAAATAACAGAATAAAAGACTCAATATCTGTTCAATGGATAATTAATTTATATTTGAAATATAACTAATGAAAATAAGGAATTTGTTATAAGCATACATCAAAATCTGAGAACTTGTCACATAACTAAGGATGTTACATTTCTCCTCAACACTGCTGATATGTTCACAATTTTAAATCATTATAAAATAAACAAAATTACTTCATACAGAATTGCAAATAGAGTCCTCAAAATTACGTGTATCAGAATTTAAGAAAAGAAAACGGCAAACCCATCTTAATGAAAATTAAAAAAGTTGGAAGAAACACAGTCTCTTATTTAGAAGTGTGTTATAACAATATTGAAATCAAAACACCCTGTTGAAACAACATACCAACTGAAAAAAAAAATCCCAGAATCATCCATCATCGGAACAGTTTTAAAAGTCCCCAAAGTAAATTCAAGTGAACGCCTACTAAAATGACATTGTGCATCATGGTTATAACTTTAAAACAAGTTGTTTTCTTTTGTTATTTATTTAGGCCACTATTATGTGTTCTATTGTGCCGCGCACTGCGCCCCCGTGTCTGCGCTCTGTGTGCTGGCACCCAGTTACCGAGCTTCCGGCAAGGGGCTGGAGGTTAAAATACACAGACACACACAGACAGACAGCAACACGAGTCATCTTTGAATTCCCCAAGAATGCCCCCTTTATTGTGTTCAGGGGCAGATTATATAGAGATAGCCACGCCCCAGCCAAACCCACCAGAAACCACTCTCCTGCCATCAGGAACTCCTGAAGGTCTCATGCTCAGAGCAGCTGTAGGCACTCAGATCAGAGAATAACAAGAAATTCAGGATCTGGGGTCTCACTGCTCCCAAGACTATTGTGCAATGATTTTTTTTTTCCTCAGAAACCTGTCTGAGGCTCAACCTCACAAATTAAACTCTTGTCCAACCTGTCATCAAGAGCGTTCAGACTGCTCTTTGAAGAAATCAGGCGTAATCCCAGGGGGAAAAAAATAAAACAATAGTTATACTTACTGTCACTTATATTGAAATGCAACACTATGACATTTAAATTAAGATGAGATGATAACAGAGGGTTTACCATAAATTCAAAAAAAAAAAAACCCTCAAAGGGCATGTGAGGGTTGATTACCCCTCTCAACAGACATGGGTAAACTGAAGTAGCAAGAAGCCCTGTGCAGTAGGGCCTGGTGAATGCAATTTGTATGGCTTAATACTTCTTCATTCGTTTGTTTGCAGTTACAACTTTCCTCTCAAAGACACGATGACTCATAAAGAGAGTCATTGCATTATTCCCTAGCATTGTGTCAATCCTCATGGAACTAATGTTCATGTCCATAAAAACTATCATAACTGAAATGATTGGTTTTAGATATATAAGGCTGGATTTATATAGCTATTATCCTGCTTTTTAGAAATATATAAAACTGAATGTGTGTTTAAGATATTTGCTACTGAGTGATAAAGATGTCACTTTTCAAATCTGTCATTAGAGTTTAATGAAGGACATACAGAATGAGGATGATAGGTTTTAGATAGATAGCTCCCTCCATTGGTGCTTTTAATTCATAAGTCATGGATTTAGAACACTTACTAAGGTTAATTTTTCAAAAAAAAAATAAGCTTATCTTCCTTTCTGTGATGCCTGCACCACCTGGAACCATGGCCAGGCAAGGGTCTGGGGAGTAAAGAAAACACAGAGACATGGTTCACTCTTGTAGGAATAATGCCCATTTTATTATGTTCCAAGGAAACTTACATAGTGTTCTCCTTTACTGGTGGCCACACCCCGCTCTCAGGATTTTCCACTGCAAGCCCACCATCAACTACTCCCTTGTTATCAGGAACTCATGAGGGTTCCAAACTCAGATCAGCTGCAAGCATAGCACAGCAAATTGTTTACTCTAGCAGGCAAAGGGTCATAGAAAGTTAAAGGTCTGAGCTCCCAACAGCTTTCTCTGTTTTCTACTCACAAATTTTAGAGCAATAACGATGTATAAGACCTCTCAGTGTAATATTCATCATAAATTTAACTTAAGATTTATCTAGACAAAATTGCAAAAGAGGGCAATGGGAGCTAGCTTTCTTTTGGTGACCAGCTTCTGTTTTGTTTCTCAAATAAGTTTTCAGGATATTGTGGTCCACATTATTTCCCATGTGCCACTGGATATATGAGTTTATTGTGTTTTAGTTTCAGATATGTTGAAAGAGCTTTGGATGGAGTAAAAAGAAGCAACTAGCCTACCAAAGTAAAACACTGGATTTTAAAATTATTTTTGTTCTGTTTGATATTTCATTTGTATTTTATTCACAAGCATCTCAATACTATGCTTCTATTAAAAAGTCTTCATACCATATACTGAAAGAAGAAGCTTTTCTAGTAATGGTTGTGTGATGGACTGATCAATAGGTATAGCAATATGCTATAAGGAGAATTTTATTTCTAAGTTTATTTAACAGTAAAATATATTTTCCTGTAGAGCCCATGACCTACCTAGCTCTAGGTTCTTTGTCTCAATAGATCTATCAGGTATGATTGCCAATTCATGAAGTAGGTGTTAAATCAATCCTAAAAATTAACTTGGAGCTAACATACCAGTTGTGTCATTACTGAAACCAGTATAATTTGCAAGGTTTTAATATTGCAGAGTTCCTAGCATTGTAGGGTTCCTAGATGGGTGAATAACAATTACTTTTTTGCTCTGATAGTGTTAATAGTACCTTACTGAATTATTAATGGTAGGCAATAGAGTTGAAGCTTCTGGTTGGGTACCCACTAAAATTCTTCATGTTTGACAACACTAGTATGTGGTAAATTCAGCAATAACCAATTTTAATTATTATTTTTACTTACCAAGCAAAAGGGTAGCTGAAAAATGACTATACACTGGAGCTTCAGAACAGATTGAGCTGTTGTCTCATGCCAATCATTTACAGAAGCATTTCTTCCCAGAGTATTAGATCTTTAGTACTGTTTTTTTTTCTACCAAAAGTTTATTAGGATCTTCTTTATCATATCCTCATGGCTGAAATTAATTTTACAAGTGTGAAGAAGAGTTGACTTTGTCCATTTAAGGACAAAGTAATGTATTTACTTAGCTTGCTTTCTATGTTTAAATCATGTTTTCTTCATGTAACAATTAATGTTAGATTTCATGTATGAACACCTTTGAAGACCAAAGAAGTTGTAAGTACCCTAGAATTTTATGGTATTTGTTTCATGTTATGATAGAGTATAAGGAGATATATGGAAAATGGTGTTAGGATAAAATACAATTTATTGAGGTGGATCTCTGGGAGTTCGAGGCCAGCCTGGTCTACAAGAGCTAGTTCCAGGACCGGCACCAAAACTACAGAGAAACCCTGTCTCGAAAAACAAAAACAAACAAAAAAAAAAAACAAATAATTTAAGTGCTAGATTCTTTCTTTTTATATTTTCCCTTTTCTGTCAAGGGACCCATGAGTTTATATCTTCTAATATCAAAACAATTTTATGCCATTATTTCTCAGTAACTTGCTAAAAATCATTCCCTAAAAGATAGGTAAAAAAATTTAACCTGGACAATAATATTTTTTATTGTTTTTATAATATAGCTAATTAAATGCAGATTTTTCTTACTTTATTTAAAGGTTGAGATTACTTAATAGTAACAAGAAAACTTAGTTTTTGTAGTAGAATGGGGACTGACTTCCAGTTTCTTGAGATGGCAATGAGTTATTAATTGGGGATTTTTTTTTTCCTTTCTATCTGTGTAGAACTTTTCATCTGCTTTGGTTATATTGGTCAGTACTGCCTGAGATCTGTGATTCCCTATATTTTCTTCTCAGCAAATGGATTGGATTGCTTTACTTTCTGCTTGTGTAGTTTGATTTTGCAGTGTTCACTTGGAATAACTTTTAAACTAGAGTCAAGGAGGAGCATAAATAAGCAGCAGAGAAAACACTTTAATTCATAATGATAAATGGCCACAGAGAATCTGATAATCTTAACAGAATCATTCTCTCTCCTCTGTGAGTGTGAAAAATATTTAAAGAATATTAAATAACTGAATATTAGATCTGTTTTAGGGATTCTTTTATACTAGTCACTATCATGGGTTTGAGATGATATATTGTTTCCATAACCAATTGTTGTTTTCTTTCATGTAAATTTACACCCAGATGAATCTTTGTGACTTTACTGATGCATTTAATGGATGCCTAAACATTGTTCCTTTACCTTCATCTGCCCATCCACACACAGAGAATTAGAGGGCAGGGAGATTCATGGAAACTGGAATATTCTTTTATCTGTTTTTAATTGTTTAAAAAAATCTATACAAAGAATATATGATCATTTATCATGCTTTAAAATGACTGGTTAAAAAACTGAAAATCTCAACTTCTTATTGCCAGTGAAAGCAGTTTTCTTTTAGATTTAAATATTTACATGTAAGGCAGGATTTTATTAAATTGGGAAACTTTATTGAGACGTTTTGGATTTCTCAGATTAGATTTTGGCCGGAAAATATGCACATGGTATATTGGATTTTCTGAAAGTCATGACGCAGCTCAGATGAACACTGCAAGGTAGTACTGCTCTTTTCCTGAGTCAGCCTCTGTTGAAATCTCACAGAACCATTCTGTTGGCATCTACAGAACTTGGCAGGGGCTATGGCCACCAGTCTGTGACAGCAGAAGTCATTTCTCTTTGACAGGATCCATAAAACCAAAGGCTGTAATAACTCCACTGATGTAATTTTAGCGGGGAAACTCTTTGTCTTGTTACCATTGCCTTCTGCACTCAAAGGCCCCTTCACCTGTGTGAATGACTGTGGCTGTCTGCGGTTCCTGTTCTACCTGTGACCTCTGATCAGCCAGAGCGGCACTTTTTTTTTTTTCTCTCTAAATGAATTTGATACTGGATAGCACATGCAATTTGATTGGGTTCCCATTCTCGTGGGCTTTTACTGGCTGCTTGAATGGCCTCCCAAGTTAACAAGAGGCAAGCTCATAAGTTACCGGATGGCTGTTTTCTCCTCTTAATTTTCTCATAGACAACGAGAAGGAATTACCTATGGTGAGCACACACAATTTTAAAAAGACTACTGGAGGGGAAATTAATACAATATATTGATATTGAGTATTCTCTCTAAACCTCAGATTTAACTGATTTTTACCCAGATTTTTCTGGAAGTAACAATGGCAAAAAAATTTTCAACTCAAAATCTTAAAAATCACTTCTTGAAGAACCTGTGTTTGTTCTTTGAACTTTCCAGCAGTTTTTTGAAGTGCAATTTGGACTATATACAATTTCAATAGCTGATAGTCCCAAAGGCATATGCATACTATTTTGAAAGTTCAGAGAAAATATTCCTGAGTTTACAAGATTATCATGAAATTTCTTATCATGTCTAACACGGCAACAAAGCTCAATTCTAGTAATGAACCCATGTGACCTTTATAATATTACCTATATGATTGGAAGAGAGGAGAGGAAGAAATTATAGCGAACTTTTTGCATGATATGAATGTGCACAGACATATACTGATTTATGTATATGTGTGAAAAATAAAAATTTTTTATAATGAAAATATAAAAATATGATTATACATATATACCTTATTTGCTCCTAGTGACCAAAAACATAAATTTGGAGCGATTCTATGAAAAGGTATATATAATAAGAATATTTTACATTTACAAATATTTGGTCTCTCTAAATTATGAGTTTTGTTTTAATTGTAATTTGTATGCCACCTACATAGATGGTATTTCAAATTTACTTTTTGACATTTGCAGTAAAATTACATATGAAAATTGATTTATATAGAATTGAAGAATTTTGTTGGTGACTGATAGACTCAGTGAAATTGATCATATATGATTTTTGGTCAGATCAGTACTCTTGTTTATTAAGATAAATGAACAGAGCATTGATGATATCATGGACCTTCAGGGAAATGTATAATACATGCCACAATTAATGAAAGTAAACAAAGATGAAACTTCATGGTGTTTGGCAGATTTCAGAGTTGGGTTACATGACCCAGTCAAAGATGTCTTCAATAATAGAATCTCAGAAGTTTTTGTATTTTCAGCTTTGCTATCTCCTCTATTTTGATAACCTGAAGCAAAAGATTAGTTTTATAATTTAAGCAAAGTAAAAAAAAGTTTTATTTTAGATCTGAGATTTTTAAAATATTGACACATTTTTGGCAGCAAATGTAAATATATAAGTAATGAAATTATTGAAGTTAAATGTTCTCTGAAGAAAAATTATTTCTGAGATTGACATCATAGATTCAAAATGATTCTTGAATCATAACCTAAAAACAAATTCAGAATTAATCTCACTATAATCTTGTAAAATAATAAACACTACTAGAGGAACATCTTAGTTAAAAAAAATAGATAAGGTCGTTTTATTGAAGATTGTTTTCTGTCTCTTTACCACACTGTATGTTAGATCAGTGTGGTAGAAAGAGGTCAGATAGAATCTGACTGGGATACTTATAGCAATATTAGTGAATGTAATGATCATGATTTCTTTATTATTTTCCTGTGACCTCCATCTACTCCCTTAAAAACTCACAGAAAGTAATAATTCTACAAATGACACATTAATGATTTAGAATAATGAAATGAAAATTTTATTCTGACCCTCTGTCCTGTAATATCAAAGTCATATTATACCTTCATGTATATTTAGCAACCATATACTAAAATTCCAAGTCTAGAGGCTGAATTATCCTGACGCTGGAAGGACATCTTATCTGCTCCTTCTTGGAAATCTTAGACTCAGGGGAATGGTAGTCTTAAATCTACCCCACCATTGATCAGATCCTCTCCTTCAGCTTGGGCTGCTGATATGAGAAAAGCTCCTGAGCTACTGGCTTGAAGAAGTTTAAAGACTTAAATAAAAAAAAAAATCAGAACTAAACCCAGAAACAGTATACCAAACTATATTATTACTCAAGCTGCTTTCAAGATTATCTGTTAATTTTCAATGTTCATTTATCATTTTCACATATCTACACCTATTATCTTTTAATTTAGCTATTTTAAGGGTTCTTCAGGTTCTTAAATTCATGGATTCAGTTGTAGGTTTTAAAATATTTTTCTCTTTCTACTCCTTTCTATTGCCATAATTGTATGCATGTTAGATGTTTAAATGTTTTCTTAGTCACTCTAAAATTTGAGAGAACTATTTATCTTCAAATTTAATTCTATTTTTTAACGGTTGATATCTTCAGTTGATTTATCAGAGAATGTACTTACTTAATAATAAGCTTAATTTCACTTGGAATTATCAAATGTTTAATTTTCAGGTATATAAAAATGCTTTATTTTTTGTCCATATGTGAGCTCATTTATGCCGCCTTTTATCATTTCATTTAGTCAATTCTTCCTGTACCTCATGGAAGATAATTGTTTTAAAATTCATTGCATTTTCCCTAGAGAACTGTTCACATTGTGTGGTTCATCAGGTTGAGTAAAGTTCTCATCATGCATCTCATTGCTGCGTCGTGGACGTCTCCGATCTCTAACTTTTCCTCTGTTCACCTAAATAGAGGAACACCCTTTCATTTTATAGCACCAAATATTGTATATGCCTATCGATTTCGCAGATAGTCTTGGGGAAATTTGTTCTGTGCATATTTTTTCTCTCCCTGTGTGTTTCTTTCAAAGAGAATCCAGCTATAGGTGTGTCTCTTAGTACATCCAAGGTCCAATCAAGTTGACAATCATTTACCATCACTGTATCTACTGTCCTCAATCAATTCATTACAGGTGGCTTTGTTTCTCCTCATCCTACTACTTTGTATTTACCTTTGTCTTCTACATTTTGCCAAAAATGGGGTATATTCTTGGCTCAAAATTCTGATATATATCTGTCATCTTTTAAATCTTTTTCAGTAAGTCTATTTGAACAACTACTGTCTCTTTCCGTTTCTTTTATTCCTATGTAGAACTCCTATAATATCTTTTATATCATCTTAATTTTTCCCCATTTCATTCAGTGTCCTTAAGCTCTTTACATAATATAACCTTCATGATTATCTTTTAATACAGCTTTCATTCATCCTAACAAAATCATATCAAAATTAATATTCTCAATTTTTAAAAAAATTTTTCATTATCTGTTACTTTTTCTTTTTTATTATTAATTCACACTTTTATTTAGATCATAAACTCCTTGTTTAATTATATTTAACATATCTCATTGATATATATATATTTAATTTTAGCTATATTTTGAGTATCTTTAAAATTGGCTCAAAACTGGAAATATAATTCAGCAGATAAGGTGCTTGCTGAACTGCCTGAGTTCTGAGTTCTATAGGACCCACATGGGTAAAGAGAAAACGAAATCCTGAAAATTTTATGACAGTGCCACACACACACACTTTTATTATTAAATATATGTGTACTACTCTACATATATGTATTGCATTACATGTTAAATTATATATGTATATACATAATAATAAAAGTGATATATATATTACATTAGTTTGCTGTAACCTTATTATCTAAAAGCAAATTATAGTTTTAAAAGGCAAATATTTACTGAACTTGGAGAATCAGCAGAGTGAAGTAAAAAAAGCAAAAATAAATCAATAAATATACAAATGTATTGTTGTTTACTGTCATTTCTTTCAATAACAGAGGTTTTAATTGGCAAAAGTTTAGTATATAAGCAGTGTCATTTGACTGGGAGAAATGACATTTTTTAGTAAAGTGAGCAACTGATATCCACAGAGCCTAATTCTGTAACTGCAATCTGTTATGACATATTGCATGGTGGTCATGTGAGTCTTCACAGTGATGACTATTTTAGCTTTCTGCAAACACTTCTGATACTCACTGCTGACAAAATGCCTTTACTTAAGCATCAAATTGTAAATGATATTTGAGACTGTCTCAGAGTTCTTCCATTTCTGTCAACTTATTTTGAGAAATATGCTTAGAATGTAACCACCTACTTCGGAAGAATGGAGACAGGAGCAACGTAAACCATAAAACATTTAAAACAGATTACACTAGCCTGTATGTGGGATGACTTTAACTTTGAATTTTATGAGAAAGAATTTTATTCTAACCTCTCAGAGAATACAAATGGATTGACTGATATTTAAAAATTCTCCTTGCTTGATTTTACCCTTTCTTACTAGAGCTTGTCTTAACAACATACACAACAGTTCATGAATGCTCAGTAAATACCTGTTTGCTATTCGGTTTATGACAGACTACAGTGCCACAGAAAATAACTTTTCTTAAAAAGAATGTGATCTGAATATTTTATCCATTATAGATTTTTTTACTTTATAGTTGTAAAGTATAATAAAATCAAAGTCCATTGCAGTGTTCATTGAATAATTTAATAATCACAGTTATGATATGTGCATTATTATACAAGGCATTCAACATATACCTCAAATTATGCATACATGTTTATTTTATAAAAATTTTCTAACTTATTTTAATTTATATGTCTTAGTTAGGAATTCTGTAAACCTACTTCAACATAGCCCCATGTAAATTGATACTCCTTTTGGGAATCCATTTTTTGTCAAACCACCATTAAATTTGGTGGTATATACACTGAAACATTTTTTTTTTACTAACTGCTAAACAAGCAAATTATTAGAACTATGATTTGGCTGAGTAATAAAGACTATATCCAGCAAAGACAAGATTCTGAGAACTCTGCAATTCTGGTGAATCTGTCTTTTATGTCTTTAGACCTCTCTTGAAGTCTTTAAAATGATTTCATTCTTTCTTCTTTACACTTACTGAATTAATTAAAATAAGACACTGGAAAGTTCTGTTCATGTCAGCTTGGAGTTTTTAAGTCCTTCTGTGTCTAAACATCCATTCAATTTCAAATTCTAGGTCAATGTAGTGCTTTTATTACATGGACTGTTTTTTTCTTTAATCTCTTATACATTTCATCCTTATTCTACACCTATCATTCATAAGTCTATCACTATATTTGTCATTTCTGTAAAGTATTTAATAAATGTATATGATATATCTTGGTCATATTCACCTGGTACTACCTCCCTTAAGCTACACCCAGGCACCCAAACATATCTTCCAGATTCCTTGGAACTTCATGCAATTTTTAACAACCTAGTAAAACCAATTAGTGCTTCTGTAATTATAGGAAGCCTTTCTTGAGTTCATCTAGCATGTATTTACTGATTTGGATTGTGATTTATATTTCCTTTGAAATTTTCCAATAAATGACACATTATTTATTGTAGAATATATTCATAGTTGATATATCCTAGACCCAAATTCTACTTTAAATTCAAGTCAGTAATTCAACAAAATTGTTTTGCACTAGTTACTATTTCACTGATAATTTGCCTGTTCTCAAAATTCAAACTCTACTAAATTATTACCTTGATTTTATACTTTTAATAATAGTAGTAGTTATAGTCAATTATAATGTAATAAATTTTGAAATAGGAGAAGTTAGAATTTATATAAAAGAATACAAAATTTAGATTGAAGAAACAGGTTTATTTTGTATTCTGTTTAAACTTCAAATAAGGAGTAATGAATAATTGAATAAATTATATATAAATGTGATAATATCATATCCTGCATAATGAACTATCAACAGATGGAGATATTTTTCAAAGCAACTTCTGGTATTATTATGAATATTTAATAAGACTTTAGAAATCAACAGGTTCCTTAATTACTTAATAAGTTATGTTAAGAGTTGTTTTTAGTAAAGATATGAGGCATTTCCTTTTATAAGATTATGGATAAAACAAAATAAAATATAAATATTTAGAGATAAAGCAAAATGTAATTTTATATTTATATTTTATTTTTAAAAGTACACTTACTTTGATTTGTTTGAAAATAGGTTCAGTATGTGACTGAAAGATGATTCATTAGCATAGTATTAATATTTACCAACACACAGATATATTCTTCCTAAGGGATCATGCTTTATCATGCTGAGAAATCTAGCTACAATCATGTTTTAGTATTTATGAATGGATATGAAATTTGCATTGCTGCTGTTTGCTAACTGCTTTTAATTTTGCTTTCTATATTAGGCCACCTACACAAAGCCCCTTTTTTAACCTAAATAGTGAGAATATTCAAAATACTTTGTATTCTCATGCCTCAAATCAGATCCTAAAATAATTTTATCAGATTTACAAGTCTTTTGTTTCCTTGTCTCCCTAGACACAGTATGCAGAAGTTTCTAGGACATTGTCTTCAATAGAAAGGTCATATTTAAATTAACTGAATATAGCATGTTTTCTCATAGAACTGGGTTCCACTTCAGTTAATTTTTTCTTAGTCATAATCTGAAAATGTACTTGTTATTTATAACTTCAACATAGGTATAATTTTGTTGCTAAGCACTTTCTTCCTATAACAATATTTCTGAATGAATATTTTCCTGTAATTAGGGAGGCTATAAAATTTTGTTTAATTAAATCTAATCTACTTGCTATTGGGTACCATTTTTAGATTACGTAATGTTATCTGACATCACAGGCATAATTCACTTCTTCAAATTTTAATTGCCATATGCATCATCTATTAGTTTCTTTTAAATATAATAAGTGTGTTAATAGGCGATCTGGAATGGTAAGTTATAGTGGCTATAAACAGTGTCTTCTTGAGAAGCAGTTCCATCCTAAAATGGGCTTAAAGTGATCTAAATGTTATATATGACTTTCATGCATCTGTGTCTAAAATGAAAACCATGGGTGTATTTGGTCAAATACATTTGTTTGCTGTATTAGGGCTCCAAAACACATAAAACAAACAGAGAATTAATAGATTACTCAGAAAGATTTGTTGGTAATTAAGAACTATGAAATATTTCTCTGTGTTGTATGATTTCACTATTGATATGGTGCATTGTAAGATTACCCTTTGATATAAATGATAAAGTCATTTATCTTTTCTTTGCAATCACAAAAGGCTGCTTGCTAGTAAAGAAACTGCCTGAAAAAAACATACCTTGTTTGCTTGCTTAAACTCTGCTACTCTGTATCAAGTTGCTTGAATATTAATCTATGTAGGTTCTTTTGGGAATAATTTGCTTTTCCCTGTAATATTTAAAATGTTTAATCACATAAGGAAAATGGGAAGCATTTTTTACTTATATACATTGTAATCATTCACTTAAAAATAGAATGTAACCACAGTGTAATTTTACATTGCTTGAAAGATCTTGCTGAGATATATGAGCTGTAAAGGAAAAATAAAGATAGACAGATCTTGAAGGTATGTGTGTGAGTTCTTCCATTTTTCACCAGCCCAGAGAATTAAGTTTTACTCCCTCAGATAGAGAAATAAATTAAGTGATTATTTGAATGACTCTGTGGTTCTCCTTCTATTCCTAAGCTGCTGAAAACTTGTCCTAACAGCAACAAGAGTTGACCTTGGTAACAATAGTGAGGTAGCACTGTTCCATCCTTTGGATCCTTCAAGCTAACTTGCTGAATGCCATTACTAAACATTTTCCAGCTTATGTAATAAAATGAAAATATCTGAATACATTACCCACACCTCTTTAATTGTATCTGTGATAATGGGCTAAAAGCTAAATTACAGATCACTGTGGAATTCTTCTGTTAAATTAATTGAATATTCAAAATCTTATATATGTAAGAAAGAAGTACAAACAGTTTATGTTGATAAAGTTTCAAATATATATCATTATGTTAAAAAGAATCTGAAGGAAATAAGAGAGAATAATTTTAAAGATTCAGTGTCCTTTTTCAGGGAAAATGTTCTTCAAAATAAACAAAGTTATTTACTGTGTTAGTTAATTATTTCCCATTAGTTCTGTAAAACATTAATATAGATACACTAATTTGCAGGAGAATTTTCCAGTATGTTCACTTTGCAAAATAACAGAACATTTTAATAAGGTCTAGGGCTTATGGGATCTCCAGATATTAGTGCTTGTCTGAATTTTCAACAACAAGGGAGTATTTTATTATGTGGAATTGGCCGTAAATTCAATCAGAAAGTGACTGCCCTTATAACAACCATGCCACTATTACACCAAGGACGTCTAGCTTGGTTGTCACAGTAGCTTACAGAGTCCATCGCTCAGTAAGAACATTGGTTATTTCTTCCAGAGCCATCTGTATAAGGCCTTCTAGTGATAGTAATACTTTTAAATATGTCTAGAATTTTCCATGTGGAAGTCTTGTGTCTTCTCATTAGTTTTATTTCCATTTGTATTATTTTTATGATATTGCCATTTCAGTTCTTTAATTTGTTTTGTAATTGTTAATGATATAGAGAAATTTCTATTTTAAGGTTTATTTTATTTTTATTTCCTCTGTTTGGACTTATGTTCATGTATTCTCCTATGAATACTACCTACAGATGTCATACAAATATATTGGGTTCTCTGAAACCAGAAATACAAGTAGGTATAAACTACTCTATATGGGTAATGGAAACTGAACTCAGGCTATTTACAATAGCAGCAAGCACTGTGAATACTAAGCAACCTCTTCAGCCCATAGAGTATTTTCTGGTATATTGAATATTAATCAAGTGATCTTGCTGGCAACACTTACAATTGCTATGATTTTTTTTAAAATAATGTGAAATTCAAAAGATAAAAGCTTTGTTTTCTTATTTTTGAAGCTTATGTTTCAATATTTATATCAATGAAATATGTAGGTCTTCAGGGAAATTATAAACATCTGGCAATAATTATTAACACTACATTTTTTAAATTTTCATTTGTAATAACATTAATTGATAATTCCTGCTTTAAAAAAAATCTCACCACAGGGCCTACTTGTATGTATATGATTGTTAATGTGTGTTTAATTTTCATTTCAGTAATGTTTATTATGGAATTGTACTACATTCATATTATTTAGGGTTCAATTTTTGATGTTGTATTTTAACTTAAATTTACTAATCTCAACCATATTTCTTTCCTTCTTTTGTTTCAGCTACAGTTGTATGTGGGTTCTACTTATGTTTTGCTTGCGATGATGCTATTGAAAAGTGTCTATGAGCTGGGTTGTTGTTGTACTTTGTTTTCCAAGGATTCTAGGCCATAAGGTTATTCTTTGATATTCTATTGAAATCTTTCTAACAGGTTGAAGTTTATAAATATACCACATCTGTGCAAAGCTTCAAAACATAGATAGTGACACAGCCTTCCTCTGTTTGAAAGAAATAGAGTGTTAAAGGATATAGAGGGAAAGACAGAGTCCAGGAACTGACAGAAATCACTTGAATCACCACAAACAAAACCTAACATAATCTTACACCATGAGAAATGATCTGTAACAGCTGAGTCACCAAAGGCAGAAAATGATACACTGTTAATAGCTTGATACATATTTACAAAGACCTATCCTTATGTCATTTAATCCAATCTTTAGAAATACCTTCAGGATGAGGTATGTATGATGTTCACAGTTTACAGGGACAACACATGCAGATTTTCTGGACATAAAAAGATTTGTTTCCACTTGATTATGTGCTGAAAGCTTGGTCATGTTATAATGTTGTTGAAGTGGTAAAAACTGTATGAGTCTCTAGTCTTGAGAATAGATTAATGCTGTCTTCTAGGAATGAGGCTAGCATCCTGGATTGCACTGGTACTTATGAAAGTGCTTATAAGAAATTCAAGGAACCCACAGACTGCTCCTTACTGCATATGCTTGGTTCGTGTTTTCGATGGCTAGTGTGTGACATCAAAGTTGCTTTTACTTGCATGCCAGTGCTATGCTAGTCAGACCTTCCTGTCACCATAATCATGAGGAAAATAAACTTATTTTATTGTATAGCAGCTCACTACAAATGTTTAGGTAGATACTTGAAAATATACTTCCCTATTCTTTTTCCCCATTAATTAGAACTAATTTAGAAGTTACTGGATAAAGATATTCCAGATATTCATGAAATATGCAATGACTTTCTACAAAAGCTAATATATTTAATTCTTTTTGAACTTATTAAGATTTTCCTCAACAAACCATTCCAAAGTAAAAACATTGCAAATCTGCATCATTTTGTTTAGATTAATACTCAATAAGTGTGTTGAAAGAGGAGCGGCCAGGCTGTGTCCCTGCACCAGGCCGCCCACATGGTTAGCTTATGCCCCGAAATAATTACAGGGAAACTGTATTCTTTTAAACACTGCCTGGCCCATTACTTCCAGCCTCTTATTGGCTAGCTCTTGCACCTGGACTAGCCAATTTTTGATAATCTGTGTAGCACCCCAAGGTGTGCTTACCGGGGAGATTCTAGCCTGCCTCTGCCTCTGGTAGGAAAATCATGTCGACTCCTTCACTCAGCTTCTTTCTCCCAGAATCCTGTTCTGTCTACTCCGCCTACCTAATTTTCTGTCCTATGAGAGCCAAGGCAGTTTCTTTATTAGTTAACCAATGAAAGCAACAGATAAGATACAAGACCCACCTCCATCATTTCCCCTTTTTCTGTTTAAACAAAAAAGAAAGGCTTTAACTTTAACATAGTAAAATTACATATAACAAAACAGTTATCAAGTAAGAATTACAGTTACAATATTTACATTACATTTTAAACATGAAATACATAATCACAATACCTTAATCAAGATCAGAAATACATATACATATAACAAAATTGACTTTAAAATCCACACCAATGCAAATTATTCATATCTATATCATATCCCCCCTTAACTGTAAAAGAACAGTTATAAACAATGTTTTGGGAACATGGGCGCAGTTTTTTTCTCTCTAAACTGCTTCCTGCTGAATGGGGCGCTGTTAATCAGATCTTTCATGGTGTAACCTGTGTGCCAAGGTCATCTCAGTTGGCAGTTGAGTGAAGTAATTTTTTGAGGGTGTTCATAGCAACCTTTCAGGAGGGCGTGGTCTATCATACCATATCGGAATAGATGCAATCCATAGGGTCTGGTCCTCTGTGAAAACAAAAGAAGACCCTCTCTGAAGCATCATATCCTTAGACCCAACTTTTGAAATTGTAATACCCTTATATCCATTCTGGTTTAGCTTGGCAGCCCATGTAATGAAATGACTCTCTGTATTTAGCTCCTTCACAGTCAAAAATTTTAAAGAAAACACAATGTACATAATCCATACTCTCTGTGAATTTTCCATTTTTAAGTGGCTTATTTTTACTTTATTTCTCTTAATCTATAACTATCTGTACTCTGTCTCTTTAAAGACTTTGCCCCCCCCTTTTTAAAAAAAAAAACCATTAACTTTATTCTCTATATTCTTTTTCTTCTCTCTCTCAAGCCTACGTATATTTATCCAACACTGTGATCCATAAAGGTCTTTTATGTCTGAAATATGTTATATTGTGAATCTGCAATTTTTTTACTATCCAGTAGCACTTTGTTTTGCGCCTTTAAATCACTAAGCGCTTAAGAATCTAAGTTGTGACATTCCTAAGTCAAAAACAGGTACTGCCTGCTGGCCCCGCCCAGTCCAACATGGCGGAGCCGCTCCTGCCTCTGATCCTTGCACACTGCATCAGTAGCATGGTGGAGCTGCTTGTGCCTCTGAGCTGTGGCACGCAATGTCCCCCTTTTAGGCACACAGCAGTCTAGTTGCCATCAAACAAATTGTAGCACTTTACTCCAAATGCTCCATTCAAAAGCTCTGTCTCCCGCAGGAGCCAGACAGAGATCGCAATGGCGGCACAGCCCAGAAAGCCGACATTTTAAAACAGCCAGTTTTTTCCTGATGCTGAGTCAGGACAATTTCTTTGCGGCACGCAACCCACAAACAGCAAAAAGCTGTCTTAAATTCTCTCTCTCTCCTTTTTAAGCCCTCTAGGTTTTATGTGGAGTTCATTAGCACGTTCGGTGCCACTCTGTTGAAAGAGGAGCAGCCGGGCTGTGTCTCCGCACCCGGCCGCCCACATGGTTAGCTTATGCCCACATGGTTAGCTTATGCCCTGAAATAATTACAGGGAAACTGTATTCTTTTAAACACTGCCTGGCCCATTACTTCCAGCCTCTTATTGGCTAGCTCTTGCACCTGGACTAGCCCATTTTTGATAATCTGTGTAGCACCCCAAGGTGTGCTTACCGGGGAGATTCTAGCCTGCCTCTGCCTCTGGTAGGAAAATCATGTCGACTCCTTCACTCAGCTTCTTTCTCCCAGAATCCTGTTCTGTCTACTCCGCCTACCTAATTTTCTGTCCTATGAGAGCCAAGGCAGTTTCTTTATTAGTTAACTAATGAAAGCAACAGATAAGATACAAGACCCACCTCCATCATAAGTGTTTATGGGTGATGTACTGAAACGAATAGCAAATCGAAAAGCTGAGTGGTAGAATATCTACAAAATATCCACAAAAAACCTTAATACAAAATTAAGAGCACAGATTCACATACGCTTTCAGAAAAGTAGCTAAATGTGCATTTTTTGTATGAATAAGTTTTATAAGAAATGTTTATAACCTATAATAATATATTTATGAATTTATTCATGAAAATTTGATTATGGCTACAATTAAAAACTGCATCTTATAAATAAAACTGGTACCTGACCTTACTTGTACCAAGCACCATCCTGCTCCTGAGCATATCACTATGCAAACACCAAGCACGCACTTCACTTAGTAGTTTTGGTGATTTGATCAAATATTGAATTTAAGATTTATTAAATTATTAAAATATTGTATATAAGATTTTTGAACAAAAATAATAAGAGAAACATAAGCCATGTTTGTCAGAAAACTAAGCAGGCTACCTGTGAACCTTCTCCACTCTCTCTTCTCCCCTGAACCCATTTCTTCATAGTCCATAATTCTGCACCAGACCATCAGCTGAAGCCTCACCTCCTACTGCTGACCCTGACCACATCTCCTGTGCATCCCACAGACCTTCCTTCATTGCTTCCCTCCCCTAGCTTGTAGATATGTACTAGGACCCAACTCAGGTGGACATTCCCTGTTCAATCATAGGCCACACCTGCCAGAAGACCATGTATCCTGAATTCAGACTAGGCTAGGCTATCATTGTTCCTTCCCAGAGAAGCAATCCCTCTGGCTCATCACTAGTGCTACAACAGAACACTAGCATCAAACCCACTCCACCCTCACCTACATCACCTTCCTGTGGATCTCATAAACCATCCCTCCTGACCTTCCTGTTCCTACTTGTCAGTATATCCCAGCCCACATTTCAGGCAGACTCACTTGCTCAACCATAAGTCATGCCAATTTGAAGGCCAGGCCAATTGCCAACTTTCTCTGTTCACCTGGACCCAATGCCGCAGATTCGGTTCTTACACTGCAACAGACCACCAGCCGCACCTCCCTTCTACACTGCCCACGTCCCCTGTGGATCGCACTGGCCATTCCCTCCTAACCTGTATACTCCAAACAGTCACTAAGTCTGAGCATCCAACAGCAGGAGCTCAGTTCATCTCTGTTAACACATCAACCACGGAGGGTAGTAAAACAGACAACACACAGCAACCATGCTCTGAAAATCCAGAAAAAAACAAACAAACAAACCAGAAATCAAAAAACAAAAGATTCATCCAAAAAACACATACTCAGAAATAGAAACTTAGACCTAAAATCACAACAAACTCCAATGTCTAGAAGCCAGGAGATGAACAGTCAATAATAGGGCTATATGAGTTCATTAGAATCCAGCTGCCCTACCAAAGTAGGCCCTAAATATCCTAACATAGGTAAAACTTAAGAAAACAAAGAAGATGATAGAGGTCCTTTAATAAGAGGAAATGAATAAATCCCTTAAAGAAATACAGGTAAATACAATCAATTGGAGAAAATAAATAAATTCCATAAAGACGACCAAAGCCAAAGAAAATAAAAACAACAACAAAAAGTCAAAACAAGCAATTGAAAAAAGCAAATAAAACTTTTCAGGAGCAAAGTAAGAGCTTTACCTACACTCAAAACCCTCCCACTCCCTCAGTTTGGACCTTGAAGACCTGGCTGCTGACACCAACAGCAACAACCATCCCTGCCTCCATGTTTAAATGAGTGGATATTCCCTACTCAAGTGCAGGCCATTCCAATCAGGAGAACAGAGATCCCCTGCTAGGTCAAAACCCAAACTACCAGACATCCAGCCCCCAATCCTAAGAGACTGAAAAAGTCTTCCTACAAATCAGAGGTCAAGACAACTCCAAGAAATACATATCACAAAAAACAGAAGACCATAAAAGGAACAGAAACCAAAAAACAAAATACCCACCCAAGAAAAACAAAGAAAAAATATTAAATATTACAAGGGGAAAAGGCCAAGTAACATATAATTGCTAACCTATTAGAATTATACTTGACTTCTCAATGGAGACTTTAAAAGCCTGAAGGGCCTAGAATAATATCTTGCAGACTCTAAGAGATGACTATAGCCAACAAAAGTTTCAGTCACTACAAAAAGGAGAAAAGAAGATTGATGTAAGATGTCCTTCTGTATGCTGTAAATATTTGTTGCTTTTATTGGTTGACGAATAAAGCTGCTTTGGCCTATGGCAAAGCAGAAGATACCTAGGTAGGAAAACCAATCTGAATAGAGGGAGAAAGAAGGCCAAATGGAGTAAGATACCAGTGGTCACTAAAGAAGAAAGATGTCAGAGCATCACTGGTAAGCCCCAGCCACATGGTGATTCACAGATTAATATAAATGAGTTAATTTATATGCAATAGCTAACCAGTAATAATCTGGAGCCATCAGCCAAACAATTATAATTAATATTAAGCTTCTGAATGATTATTTAGAAATGGTTATAGGAACTGACCTGCAGGACAGAAAAGGCTCTGGCTTCGCAAGATATTTCATGAGAAAATCAAATTTAAAAGTATCTATCCATAAATACAGTACTACAGTAGATACTAGAAGGAAAACACCAGAGGCTAATGGAACATGCATGTGTCAATGCTAATTCATCTGGAGGTATGCTGTTGCTATTAGCCTGTTGTATTTGTAGGACTGCTAACCATGGGAGTAGACATGTCTTTTTCCACCAGTTGGATTGTCTTGTCCAGCTTCTGTCTGAGGGATTTTGCCTAGTCTTAATGTATTTTGTTTTGTCATGGCTGATTTTTGTCTATTGGAGGTCTGTTCTTTACTGATGCAGGAAAGAGAGGAAGTGGATCAAGGGGGAGAGTGGAAGTTTGGGGGAGATAGGAAGAGTGAAGGGAGGGAAACTATAGCTGGGATGTATTTATTGTATGACACAAGAGTCTACTTTAATTGAAGAAAGTATAAAAAACAAAAATAAGAAGATCACACAACTTTGTATATCCTTTATTTTATATTTTGTTTTAGTCAAGGGGCCTATATTAATCACACACAGCAGCATCTCAGAGGCAATACAATCACATACAAAACTCACTTACTGTGACCCATATGATTACTTTACCCCCTGCATGCATAATTGTCTTTCCCACTTTGAAAACATAATCATTAATCAGCATGGATCTTTTCAAAATTACCTGTTTACACCAGTGGTTATTGAGCTACAGAGTGCACATTCCATTAAGGTTACCTGAAGTTCCCACAGCAAAAGAAGAAAAATCAGTGTGAGATTGCATGAGGGGAATTGATGAATGCTTGTCCAGACACCCTGGGAACATCAGCATCAGGATAACACTTATTAGGTAGATCCCGCAGCATCAATAATAGCCCTAATAATAGCCATGACCTACATAAAGCTTTGTCTCTTCAAAGGTGATATGAATACATTATACAAAGAATGGCTAGCTCCCTGTGGGTTTTAACTGCAACTCTGTTAGGTTGAATTAATCTTTAATTTTCTGCTTTCCCTTTTCCTCTTTTGCTCTCTCTTCTCACTACTTTATTCAGTCTGGTCCATTTTCCTGCATCAACCCAGGCTCAAATTGCAGTCTACAACTCAGACGATAAGACTGTTATTAAACAAACATTTGATATTTAAAGGTTTCTATACTTGTAAAAAGTTATGATTTCTCACTGAATGTAGTGTTTCCTTAAAGTAGGAAAGAAGAGTTTTAAAAACCAAAACATATAAAGATTTCAATTAATGCTATTCTCGTTGACATAAACTAAGAAAATAAAAGAAATGAGGGCATCTAAATATCAAAGGAAAGGATAACATAAATATGGTAGATGTATGGATTATATGTCTGTAAGTATTATATATGTATTATTCACCTTGCAAGACACAGACTCAGAATAGAATATTATTTTTAATTAGAATAAATTATATATTATGTTTATCACAAAATAAGCATTTTGAAAGACTTTTATTATTGTTTAAAAACTTCATACTTTGTACAAATTATTTTTACTTTATCTATCTACTGTAACAAATGTTGAACTTCTCTATCATTTTCATGTCTTTTAAAATTTTTATTAGTAACCGCCTGAATCCAATTAATGCTACTCGTATTTGCAGGAGTGTAAGGCCATTCACTGGGGCATAGGCCAAATCCCCAAAGGAAAATGACTCTTCATTCTTCAGCAACTATCAACTGCTACAAACTCGACCAAATCATGAATTGCAATGTATGAATTGAGAAGCAAGCAAGCTTATATTCACATTTTTCAAAATGAAAAAAAAATAATTGGCATTTTGCAACAGGGTCTCATGTAGCCCAAACTACCCTCCAAGTTCTTCTGTAGCTGAGATAGCTTTGAAATCCAGGTTTTGCCTTTGACCCCCTAGGCACTGGGCTTGCTGGTTTTTGCTTCTAAGCAGCTTCACATCTTTTTTCTAAACATATACTGTATTCCAAAGAAAGAACGGCTTTCCAGACAGGAGTGACATTTGAAATACTCACTTCAGGACATTTGAGATAAAGACACAAGATAAGAACTGAACTCTTGATGCCTTCCCAAATGTAACTCTATCAATGAAAACAATGAAAAAAAAAAACAATAGAACATAGACATGAAACCTCTTTAGATTATTTGGGAGGAAATTCCCCACTGATGAAGTCAAATGTGTGAAAATACAGAAATCAGTGATCTAGAAAAGAGGACCAATGGAAAAGTAAATATACTAGATTATTTATTTTTCTTTTTTTTTTTAGGATTAAGTCTTTTTTTTTTATTTTTCCGTTCAAAAATTTACACTTCCTCCCCTCCTCCCATTCCCCTCCCACTCCCTCACTCACTTCTCCTCCCTTCCCCTCCCTTCTTAAGAGAGGGCAGAGTACCCTGCCCTGTGGGAAGTCCAAGGCCCACCCCCTCCATCCAGGACTACATATAGCTTGACAATAAGTTATGTGATCAATAGAAAAACTATGCACTAAACTGACAGTGTCAAGTTATAAAAATGAATGTCATTCAAAAATTCTCAAAATCAAATAAGAGCAATGTATTAGTTACTTTTATTCTTTGACACAAAATAATATTATGTCCAAAAATAACATGAAGAAGAAAGGTTAAATTTTGACTTAGTATCCACAGTGGCAAGGATTCCAAAGTATGGTGATAAGAATTATAAGCTGGCCGAGGACGTGTTTAATCTAACAGAAAATGCTGGCATTTGAGCAAAGATCTAAACTCTCAAAACACTCTCCCAGTGCCATACTTCCTCCAGCAAGACTCCATGTCCAAAAGGACTCACAACCTAAATTCCTATAGAAGTGCCACAAACTGAAAACCACCATAAGGTGATATGCTACCCTTCTGCCACTGTCTTCCTACCCTTGACATTTGCCCTCAAACTCCACCAATGCTAAATTTTTTATGAACCCGTGTAAGATACGTTTCAAAACTTTACCATAAACATAAATATACCTGTGAAGAATTGCTTGTGCAGTCATGTCTGTTGTGTCTTTTGTGGTGTATCAACTAGTGAGTGTGATTCCAATATTGATATATGTGGAGTCATTTTAGGGTCAGTTGAAGTAAAATTGCAAAATAATTTCCAGAATTTTGGCACAGTCAGATAGAGATATTAAAAACTGGTAGAGGAGAAATTTTCGTGGCGAAAAATGCAAAGAGGAGATGACTATAGATTGCTATACTTGACAATAATTAAAATGTTTGGGGGCTCTAATAACATATACACCCTCTGTCATCCCATTTAATAGTTGAGTGAAATTTCCTTAAAACATGCTTACTCTAAAGAAGTGAAATATAAGTAAAATATTTACAAAAGCTCAAAACATTAAATAATAAACCTTGAGAAGCTAACTATCCAATCCGAATTTCTCTAACTCACTTCTAACTGTCAGCCTTGGAAGTACTACTTTTTTAACATTCTGGATTTCTATTTCAATAAGCTAAAATATAACTACAACTTAGGGGTCTCTAGGCTTGGTGTCTGTAATACTCAATGAAGGCTTACCTTCTACATCTGGAGAACCAACAAGAGCAATATCAACAGTCTATAACATTCTCTGGGTACCTAGAAGAGTCCAGATCATCAGCTCAAAAAAGGGTTTTTCATGTCAGTGTTTGTTTTTTGTTAGATTGTCTTCAGATCTTGGAGAGGTCATTGTCAACCCAGTGGAGAAAAATTCATCTGAGACATCTGAACCATCACAGAAAGCATACATAAACCACATTATTGCTCTTAATATTACCAGAAGGAACACACATCAACTGCTACCAACATGACTATGTGAACACGAGCTAAGGAAGGAAAACAGCAGTAAACATGCTGATGGACAGGCGAAAGCCATGAAACTTCAATATTTCACAAATCACTACAGACAGCTAATGAATTGAAAGAGCAGGAGAAATAATCTCCTCCGTAAAATGAATTCCAATTTGTTATCCAGTGCCAAGTATCAGTCCTGAAGTCATATATCCAGGTAACATTCTATAGATTGGGTAGGCTGTATTTAGGATACAAGGGAGCATATGTAAACATTGATGCATTGTACAACTGTTAGTGGGAAAAAATCAGGTGTATTTCAAATAGAGGAATTATAAGAGAGTGTTTTGGAGGGAGGAAAGGGAAATGAGAAATAAAGAAATAATATATAATCTCATGAAAAAGTTTAAAAAAATGAAACTTCAAAAATTTTCTTCTTTTTCCTTAATAGGCAATTCATTATGCTAGCTTTTCTTATATGACATATCCTAGAAATATTCAATATAACTTCAGAGATTTTAATTTTTAATCAACAATAGTGTTTAGTGTTTAATAACATTAGGTATAGTGTCCCATATTGTTAAAATTTTCTAGCCGAATAGGATTGGAATTCTGTAGCACAGTGTATGCTTATCATATGGGTGATATGATTCCTTCATGAAGTACCTGCACACACACACATACACACCAGCATGCATACGTACACACGCATACACATGCACATACACATTTACATACACATCTGAGCATTCATACTTACACACACACAAATATACGCATACATACATGCACATACATACTCACACATGCTCTCACACACAGAGTTTGATAAGTTATTTTCATGTTTTTAGTATAATGAATGTTGCTATAAATAATGATAAACAAACATTATTTATATAATGTGAGTACAATCAAAGGATTACTTAAAGAAGAAAATGAGGGGGCTGGAGAGATGGCTCAGTGGTTAAGAGCATTGCCTGCTCTTCCAAAGGTCCTGAGTTCAATTCCCAGCAACCACATGGTGGCTCACAACCATCTGTAAAGAGATCTGGCACCCTCTTCTGGCCTTCAGGCATACAGACAGAATATTGTATACATAATAAATAAATATTTAAAAAAAAAAGAAGAAAATGTGCTGAATCAAAATGAAAATTCACTTTCCATTCCACAGGCACCAGCACATACAATCATTAATTCTTTCCCAGCCTTTCTCATTGTCAAAAGCACTGCTTCAAAGTGCTTCTTTCTTCAAAATAGAAAGTGCTGTCAGATTGCGGAAGTCAGCTAATCAAATGCATGAGAAATTACATTTCCCTGTTTTAACATTAGGGAGAATAAATAGTTACTCATGTATTTTACCTATGTTTATATATTACTAATATATATATATATATATATATATATATATGACATTTGTGCAGACTATACTAATAATATACTGTTTTGTTATGAGATGTGTAGTAGGATCAAACATTTATGTTAAAAATTTTCAAATATACTTGATTATTCTTTGTTTTTTTCTTTGTTAGAAAATTATCGTGTATCAGAACTTTACAAAGTCAAATACATTAACATTTTATTTCTGTTTTTAGAAATTTGTATAAGTGTGTGGGTCAACATTTTGGGACTCCTCGGCTCTAGAAGGCTGTTTGCCTAGTCTTTTCTTAGTATATTTATCATTTATTAGAATTTTAATATGCATCATACATCTAGTTTAACTTTCCAATATGTGATTGTTATCAATTTGTTTAACATAATTAACAAACATTTTTTAAACATTGACACATCCATTTACATGCCTGTCTTCCTCTGGAAACTGCTTGTTTCCTCTGCTAACTCACAACCCATCCCCATGGTTATGAGTTTTCAGTCTGATCTCAGAAGCTCTTTCTGTGGTTGGAATGCAACTGGCTGTTGGGGAAGTATTTGGTAAATGTGACTATCTGAAAAAATATTTTTATTTAGTCTGCTATTTCTTTTCCCTATGACATCAGATGATTAATTTGTCAGTGTATGTAAATTTTCTTTAAGTGGTTGAATTTTGACACATTTTTCTGAGGGTTTTCGTTTGTTTCTTTTTCCCTCTTTATTTTCAGAAATGATAGATTGCAAATATTATCAAAATCTTTCCCTTTATTAGTAGAAAAGTGAAACTTCATTTCTTAATATTTTGATATGAATTTACTAAAAGTAGGTGATGAAAGCCAAAGTGTCAGCTGTGACCCTTCCAGCAGTGGACAGGAGCACTGGGCAATAGAAGCTACCTTCTTTTTGCTCTATGAGCTCGTACAAGGCAGGGGTCACTGGCTAGTTGATAACATGTGTCACCACCCTTCATGTTGCCTCAAACTCCAGACATTTGTCAGCCGTTCTGAAAATACAAAGGCCTCACTGGTCTACTCGTTTCTAATGTGTGATCATGCCCACATGAGATCTCTTTTTCCTGACCCACAAAATCATGGCTATGTTAGTAGTAAGAATTTGGGATTTGTGCTACACAGCCATGTTAAATTATTTTATCCAGTTATACTGGAAAAAATTCATAATTTGCTCCCAGTTAAATTTCAGTTTATTTAAATTATATTCATTTATAATCTGTCCTGTATAGTTATGTATGCAGTTGTTATTTAATTTTTTGGCCTACTAACCATCTTAATATTAATTATTTAAATACATTATTAACCCTATTTATGTGTTTTTATGAAAACTTTGTTTTAGTATAGAAACCACAAATTGGGAACTTTTCTAAAGTTTTTCAGACATTCTTATGTCTGAACAGCACCTATATATTTACATAAATATCAAAATATGTTTTGATATCTAGAAAGACTTACTCTCTTAGTATTGAATGTTTTATGCATGTTCCTGTGTTTGTTTTGTATTTGATCAGCTAAATAAGCTGAATATGTCATCTTGATATAGGAAAACAGCTGTCTCTCCTGTAAATAGATAACATCAAAGTACATAGAAACAACTAATTGTTATTATGTCTTTGTATTGAAGAAAATGAACTACATAAGCTTCTTTTAATAATAAAAGGCTAAAAAATTGTAGTATTTCCATTGTTGTTTGATTTTTTTTCTGTTTCTTTTATTACCACACTCTTATCTTTCTTTATCTAGAGACTGAATATACACAAAAGAGACAAAAATAATATTTCAAAGAAGATGTGAATATAATAAAAGAATGAAAAATTAAAACCATAAGCAACACTGAGGCAACAATTTTTTTTTCTAAGCCATCTCTTACTTAACCTTTGACCATTGTGTTAGTTAATGCCACACATGTTATTGGGCATTTCAGTGAATTCAGTGATGTCTTTGGATATAAGCTTTATATTTTTTACTTTCTCTCAATGAAAGAGACCAATATGTTACAGAATATAATGTTTTCTTTAAGGATTTCCAGTCTCAACTGGTTCTTCCCATTAGTCTGTGATCGTATAGCGAGGAGGTTATTACTTGGAATGAATGACTTTGCAATAATGGTTTAGAATATATATTCTGCTCTAGTAAGCCTGGATATAAACACTTTTATTCCACACCAGATGGTATAGACTTAGCCCCACGACAATAATTATAGATGCATTTTGTACCATTATGGGAAAGCAAACAAGTATTAAACAGCTTTCATAATACATTTGTGACAACACAGAAGCATTTCCTTGCTAATGTGTCAGAGATTACACACTGAGCTTATTGCCACTAACAATAAAGTTCTGGATTGATAGGGCTCTGTAATGTGACAATACACATGAGAATTACATCATCCATCAATCATGTTTATTGATGGGACTGAGCAATTCTGCTTTAGTCGGTTTTGAATAACGTTTCTGTAGACCTTTTACTTTTGCTTCATTGAGATGCCCAGTATCTCCTCTGTTAACTGGGGATTTCAAATGAATTTTCAATAACAAACGGTATAAAAGGATATCCTAACAGAATCCAGTACCATAATCTTATGAAAAATCAACATTTCAGGAATATAAAAAATCATATGAAAATAATTTGCACCTGACTAAATTTTTAAAACATGTTTTACTGAAATAGAGTTACACCCCACTTCTATGTCCAGCACTCCCCTCACATCATCGTTCGCCTCACATTCTCAAGTTGATAACTTCTTTGTTTTGAATATTATATTGTGAAGCAAATATGTTTGTATACATGCTTGTGCATATAAATATATGTGTGTGTATATACAACGTATCTATTTATATCTATCTATCTATCTATCTATCTATCTATCTATCTATCTATCTATCTATCTATGTATCTACCTATCATCCTCTGTGGTGTTTGCTTCATGACTGATCACTCACTATTGGACATCCAATATTGATGGCCCTTCCTGGCAGAGACTAATTCTCCATCTCTCAGAAGTCATCAGTTGTCTGTAGTCTAGGTATGGGTCTGTGCTAATTTTCTATTGTTCCATGTTGTGAGGTGCATTGCGATTGTCCTTACTTTAATCTTGTTTATGAGGCTACTTATAGGAGAGGCAGATTCTTGAATAAATTGCTGGCATTTAGGTTCTTACAATATTTTCCCCATTCTCTGCTATGTTCCTTGAGCAATAGATGTAAAGACTGTGGTGTGCTGAGATCCCTCTAGTTATTAACAGTTGATTTCCAGATTGTTTCCAGTTATCTTCTGTGATTCTTTCAATATTCCACTATTCTGTTGTGAGAGTCTTCTTTGATGGACGTTGTTGTGTCCAATTATCTCCACTATTAGGATAAAATTTAGATTGTTGGAAAGAATTATGTTTGTCTAGTGAAGAGGCAATAGTAGATTATTTTCTAAGGTTCAGCACATCACTATCATGAGAAAACTTGCCATATTTCTGATATTAAACATGATTTCCATCTAGGTGAATGAGACTTAAGTTCAATCAGAATGCTGTTGTTTGCCAATGGCACATGAGAGCCTCTTCTACCATATTTATGCATATCACGACACACTGGTTATCATATTAGCTGATAAATTTTGCAGCTTGGTATTTCTGTTTAATTGTATTTCTCCACTGGTAACTTGCAAAGTATTTACTGGACTTATCCAATCCATAATGGAAAAAAAAGTCTTTAGGATCTAATTTAGCTCAAATCATCCAAGTCCTATGTTTTAAGTTTATTATGTTTTCAACAATAGAGACCCATTCTCAACCCCTGATGGACAATCAAAGGCTACATCCATAATCTATATTATTTTTGTAGTCATTTGGAATACTCTGACCAATCCCTCCTTTGGTAAATATAGTGGTTCACACAATTAATATATGAAGAATTTGTTATTAAAGTAGCAATGTGAGCCAGCTCAGACGTAGACCATGTTTCATGCACTCAGAGAATATTCTTCCTTCTACCTGCTCCTATCTTACTCCATCCCTCTGTCTTCTCTCTGTCTTTCAAATCCATATGCATGTGTGTACATATCAGACACACACACACACACACACACACACACACACACACATGCAACACAGATAATAAAATCAAGAGACAGAAACCGGGATTCAACCCAAAAACCAGAAAAGTAAAGCAGCCAAGACACTAGAGGAAGTCTTCCCACTACAAAGAGGCCTGCAACTACCTAGGACTGGGATTAAGGTGTGAACTACCAGCACCTGGATTTGTTTCTGCATTGATCTTGTGTAGCTCAGGGTAGCCTTGAAGTCATAGAGATCCATTTGACTCTGTCTGCCAAATCTCTGGATTAAAGGTGTCTGTCACCATTACCTGACAACTAGTGTCTTTAGCTTTGTCTGTGGTCTTCAGGAAAGATTTATTTACCAAATTACAAATAATAGACCAGTATACACACACACTCACACATCATCATCATCTTCCTTCTCATGAAATTATTTTGTTACTAAGACTAGTCATGTGATGGCACAATCTAATCTAACACAAATATACAATTAAACCTTAACATTACAAATACTAATTTATACTATTAGATACGAACTCATAATATAGTATCAAGAATTAACATATTTAGATGGGGTGGTTAAAACTTATCCATCCCTATTCTTACCAGTGACGTTTTTGTCATGAAATAGGAGGTTGTATCATAAATTCAGTGAGATACAGTAGTCTTAAGATTAACAGTTGGGATAGAATAGAAAACTTATGAAATGGGTCCTGGAGAAGGATTAAGAGCAAACATTGAGAGGAAATACTTTTGGAGGTACCTGTAAGCCCACATTTGCTAGATGAGATTGTGCAATTTGATGTTTGTGATTACAGAGAGTAGTCAACTATGATCATAATTAGATGTTGTTCAGCCAAGTTCTGTTCACAAGATTTTGATAGTTACTAAACTTAAACTTAAGTGAACAGAGAAAGTGAGAGTAGAGTATCTTTAACCTAATTATGAGATTTACTGACCACAGGGGTTCAATACAAAAAGAATCATGTGTGGTAGTTTCTGTGGAGGGTGAATCTGGACTTAGCACATGAACAAAGTTCCTACAGGTAATACAGCTTATATATTCATAACATTAACACAAATTTGGTGTGAGAAAGGTGAACAGAATTTGCTTAAAATATCAGCAACAAGGGGTAGCAAATAATCTGTGACAATTGAAAGTGAACTGTCATTGACAGAAACCAGAACTACAGTTTGTTTTTTTATTGTGGAAGACAGAATACAGAGTGCAGAAAAGAAATATCCCTACAACTGAACTTAGCTTAATGTAAGGACTTCTATAAAATTCTTGCATATTAGAGGGTATTCAAATAACTGGGAATGAAAATATACTAGTTGTCCTCATTTAAAGACCAATATTCAGTGAAGGGAAGAATTTCTTTTTAAGACAAGATTTCTTTGTGTCACCTTAGCTGTCCTGGAACACCACATTGGCTTTGAATTCACAGGGATTCGCTCATCTCTGATCCTGAAAGCTAGGCTTAAAGACATGTGCTACCATTGTCTGACAGGGCAATGTTCTAAGGAATCTGGTGACAAATGTTGGTTGTGGATATTGGTCTCAAAAGAACAGCATCTTCTTACTCTGTCCTTAAAGTATAGTGAGAAAATATACTACATGTGCTAGAAGGCAGGAATTAAACTTATAGTGATGGTCAGAACCTATTGTAGTATAAACAGAGTCACTAGATGCAGCCCTAATCCAATGTGATTGATTCCTATATCAGAATATGCATAATAGTAGAGAGATGAAACATTTCTAAAATATTCCATGACTGTAGCCAAACATTAGGAGCTAGAGAAGGTGGGCTCTCTTACGCAAAGTCCTTAAAGGTAGAATGCCCTGCTGAATAGTTCAGTATTTCTTCCTCCAGTATTCACAGTTAATGTATTTCTATTGTCTTAAACCCACTTATTTTGGAGCAATGGATTACTATATTTCTACAAAAGAAAGAAGTTGACAAGGAAACCTGGGGAACAATAAAAATTGGGATTAAAATTAGATTTTGATAAGTTGTTAGGGAAAGCCAAAAGATAAGTTGTAACGTTTAGGTTTGTTACATTAATTTTCTTGAGGTAGAATAAATTATTTCATAAAATTCCATGATTCATTAACTGTAATCACAGCATGCAGAATGGACTCCCACATCACTGGTTGATGTAAGAGAGCAAAGCTCAAGGTGGGTGGCGCCAACAATAAGTAGTTGTTCATGACTTGTATAAAAAGGAAAACTCAGCAAGCCCTTAAGGCACATTTATACATGGCCTCAACATCAGTTTCCCCAGACTCAACTGAGTAGTTATACATATGAAACAGAATGATGGTGTCAACATGCATAAGACTTGCACAAGCTCAAGACAGAAAAAAAAAATTATAGTTTGGAGAAGGAGAGGGGACATAAAATTCCTGCCCTAGCTGAGGAACTATTCACCTTTGATTGCTGCTGGAATAGAAAAAAATCAGTTTTCTTCAATTGTATGTTACCTGTATTTTGACAACACTCCATGGAAGGACTCGGTGAAGGCCTCAGGGCAGGCTTTATTGACAGAAATGGTCAATCAGTACAAACTGTTTTCAATATGGAGGTGAGAGAGAGAGAGAGAAAGAGAGAGAGAGAGAGAGAGAGAGAGAGAGAGAGAGAGAGAGAGAGAGAGAAGGGTAGAGTGGGAGAGAGAAACAAACTGGTGGAGGAGGGAGGAGGAAAAAGAAGTAAAGTTAGGTGTGTGGGGAGCAGCAACTGTCTGGAATGATTTGTGTAGGATGATGAATATCACCAGGAGGCATTGTGTGAAATGCAAAAAAAACCTAATACATTATTTTTAAAAAAGAAAAACAAACAACTAGCATATTACCACTATACTACTATCAAATGTGGTTACGGTTCTTGAATTTTATAGAATACCCTTTGAGTATCATTCCTGTTAAATGAATCAGACTTCAGTTTTGCATAGCAAACACTGTCATCTGTAGCTGTGTTGATGAACAGAGTCTACATGTGTACAGTGCTTTCCTACATAGCAGACTTGAGCCACAGTTAATTCCTTCCAATCTGTGTCTGGATCATAAATCACCTGAAATGATCACAACTTCCAATACATGAAAGGTCACAATATATCACTGTGATTGATTATCCTCTTCACTAATGACTGTATTAGGTCAAACATATTATTAAGCAAATATAATGTGTACTGTGGTCCATTAAATATAATGCAGAATAATATTGGTACATCCTAGCAAATAAACAAGTGTGCCAGCTGCTTTTAGAATCTGTCTTTCCTGCTTACAGAGAACAAGACACATTCAGTATTGGCAAGTTCTCTCTGGGATGTTAGATCACTATCAACAGATGGGCAATTACCTTGTTCATTTCTTCCTGACTCACAGTTCTCTTCTCACTAAGTATAAACCAGGCTTTTTATGGAGCACAAGCAAACTAAAGGGGAATACTTGTCTCTCATGTCTGAGTCTCAAGGAAATTTAGAGATTGATTTTTCACAAAGAAAGTAAAATAATATACTAAATTAAATAAAACTATCCACCTAAAATAACACACAAATCAAAAAGGAACTACTGAATAAGAAACGTGGAAACAACTATTTTTATATGAAGATATTGTATAGTGATAAAAAGACATTGAAAGAGAAAGATTTAAAAACAAGAGCCAGATGTAATGAAGTCTGAGACACAAAAACTCCTGGATATTTTATTAATGAATATATATTTTGTTATTTTTTTGAAAATAATGTGATGTAACAAGATGCAATTGCAGGAGATTAAAGACAAATGGTTGAATATAGTTCTAGGAAAGTACTTTTTAGGATGCGACTATTTTGTCCTGGCCTACCAGAACCAAAATAATCACACTGAAATGGTATTAATGAAATCACTGCTTGGTCTATTAGCTCTGGCTTCTTATTGGCTAACTCTTATATTAATTTAACCCATTTCTGTATATATAGTCACTGAGAGTTACAGTTAAAATGAGATCCTAGGTATGTGGAGACAATACTTAGGATTAAGAATCGACTAGAATGAGGTGCCTCAAGAGAAAGGAAGTTATCATGGTCCACTAAGATCTGCTTATTCCTCTGGGAATGAAGGTAGATCATGAGAAGATGCTATAACTGTATCCTGCAAAACTGGGGTTAATATTAGGGATTTGGACAGAGAGGAGAGGCGGGAGAGTGAACATCTGAAGTTTGCATCCCTGCTTTGAGAGCTACCTTGCTTTTCTTTCAGGTGCTGCTTATGGGTTCCTAGAGAAGGCATCCTGGAGTTGGGATCAATTAGCCTACCTGTTCCCCTGGCCAGAGAAGTCTTTGATTTCTCAGCGAATGCCTTTTGAAGTTGGGAATTAGGATAAAGCAATAAATATGAGGAAGAAAGTTTGGAGGGGAAAATCTGTGAGATTCCCTGGAGATCAGAGGGGAGCTGGTGAAGAGAGCCTGCAAAAGGTGGTCTACTCAGAGCCAGGGAGCAGGCAGGGTGGCTATTGAATTTGGAGGATGGTAGTGACAGTTGAAATTGTGCACTTAGCCTACCTGCTAAGTAGGCATTTCATTTGTATTTTGATAAATAAAGCTTGCCTGAAGATCAGCCCCACTGGTCCGCCTTATGGATCAGGCAGTGGTAACACACACCTTTAATCTCAGTAGCCACACTAGTTGCCATAGAAACCGAGGGTGACTGCCTTTAATCCCAGTGGTGCACACCTTTAATTCCAGAACTTGAAAGAATTATAAAAAGGGAGAAGACAGCTCTCAGTCACAGTCTCATTCTGAGATTCCTGGGGGCAGATTCTCCATTTCAGAGTGAGGTCAAGTTAAGAGCCAATAGCTGGCTCTTACCCAATTTCTCTCTCTGAGTTTTGTTGGGACCATTTGGAGTCCTGGCCTCCAGATGCTCTTCCCTGTTGTGATTTTCACTTTCCTTCTGATTTGAGCTACTGAAAGCTGTGTCAAAGTTGTTTATCAGCTCTGCTTCATGAGCACTGTGTTGCCTTGGCCTTGAGGATCAGAGGATACGATTTTCACCTGTTGGTCCACCTGACTGTGTTGGGTATATAATCCTCCGTGGTGTTATGGAATAAAGGACTTCTTACCAGTGACTAGAGGTCCGTGTCTCTGTCTCTCTGTGTGTCTTTGTAAGTTTCAGTCTCCAGCCCCTTGCCCAAAGCTTGAGAACTGTATGGTAGCACATAGAGCACAGACAGGCATTGTGCGCTGCAGAGTTCTTATTAATTGTGCTTCATTCCTTGCTGGAAATTGTTGATCCAGCTTATTTCTCTAACTATTAAGTTGTTACTAATAACATTGTGTGAAGTAGAGTAACAAATGTAATAGCAAGCAATTTGCAGTTTAATAGCTGTACATTTAATGTAAAATTTTAATGTAAGTTGATTTTAATGGTATTAAATGCCATAAAATTATAGAAGTGGAGGTATCATAGTGGCAAAATATTTGTGTGACTTCATGGGTTTAATCCCCATCTCTACAAAAGGAGCATATATAAAAAGAGACACATGCATAAATGTATACATACAAACACACACACACACGTATACATGAAACTGTAAACTAGACACAATGAGTACAGGTATTTACTTTGCCTGTAAAAATATTCTACCGCTTTAGTAATACAAATATTAAGAATATTCCTCCTTCAACAAAGCTAAATATGTGCGAGTCTTTTATACATCTTATATACCAAAATAAGAGACAATTGAAATCGTCTCAACGATCTGCTAAATTAAATGGCATCTAAAATTGAAACGACAGATTTGGATCTCAAACTCACATGCTTGAATCACATTTTAGGTGTCCCAAATCAGGGAACTTACACATGTTCCTTAGGAACACTAAATTTTTAATCTTTCATTTGCAAAGTGAGCATGCTGTTGTCTAATTACCTGTGTTATTCTGAAGATGAAATGATTTATCACAGAGAAAATCCTCAACCCCAACTTTTCTGCTGCAAGGATTCCATGGATAGGTGTGCTTCATATTTTTGACTAACACAAAAAATCTAGGAAACAATTTGTCATCGTGTCTTATCTTTTCTTTATTTTCCTTTACTTTTACGTTAGTACCTTGTTTTACTTGGACACTAAAGAGGGAGGAGCAATCACTTACACTATGCGTCAGTCAGTCTATTCTACTAATTACAATTTTTTTTGTTTGTGTAGTTCTGGAGGCTGAAAATTCAGCATCCAGTCTGGGTGTAGACCTTCTTTTATGGTGATAGCCCAATAATTTCCTGGCTACCTGACATCCTGCTACTTTTTGTATGAGCATGTGAATTTTTCTCAGTATATCTAGGTTATCTCTTTTCTTTGACAAAAATCCCATTCAAATTAGTTTTCATCCTCACCCTAATGATTTCATATTAATTTCATCCTTTATTGAAAGGGTCCTTTTCCAAAATTACTTCTTTTGAATTTTAGTTTGGCCCGCATTGTGTAAGGTTACTGGTCTGCACTCCAGACCCTTGGTAAGCATTTTGCCTAGATTAAAATTAAAGAATACCATTTAAAGTACCTCTAAGTACCTCCAAACACTCAATAGCTCTCTGCAGGGATATCATCAATTGGCTTTTGCTGAAAGATGACTTGCCATAGTTTTTCCTGCTGTGGCCAACTTTAGTAATTTAATTATTTTTCTAGACATAATGTGTTTACATTCTTTGAGACTTATTCACCTGGTCAACAAATAAGACTTGAAATGCAAATACCCATGGATCAATGCCAACACATTAAATCAATGACTCAGTTTTGTTTTCTGACCAAAGAGTTTAATTTTCCCAGAGACTTGAGCCAATTTATCGCTGCTGATAGCCAGAGACTCATATTCTGCTTTAGAAAGACATTTCACACTTGGTCCACAGGAAATTAATGGACATGCTGTGAATAATGGGCTCTTTAATTAAATATAGTCAGAAAAAAAAACTGGAGAGAACAAAGCAGGTTTCCTTTTTTCTTGTCAAACTTCAAAAAGCTTGTAATTTGCTAACCTTTGGATGCTTTGTTGCTGGAATCAGTTATGCATTGTTTTATAAATGCACTTGAAATTAGAGTCTTTTAGTAGCGGATTATTACCAAAGACTGAAAAACTGTCCATCCAGCCATCCAGTCCCTTAAGGTAGACAGATGTCATTACTCTGTCAAATCTATTTCGAAAACATTAACTTATGTTTTACTGAAGTTCTCTCCACTTCTCTATGCATCAGTATCCTCTTGTTTTCTCATTTTAATATCTGCGTATCTTTAACTTAAGCATCTGCTCAAACTTTGATCTAGCAATATTGCTTTACATTGATCAATACTTGTCAAAATTCTAAAACCAATCTCTTTTAAGGATCCTTTTGAACGCAGTATTTTATAATAAAGTTGATTTAAAAATTAAATAAAGAATAATTAGTGTGAAAGCATAATGAGTTTACAGTATTTTACTATAACATATTAGTTTCCTGGATCCTCTGCATTGGCTTATGTGTAAAGCTTCCTGTGTGACTCTTCATGATTATTGGATGCACATGGTTTTAAATCAACATGACATAATCTTGTTTATTTTTCTACTCTGTTCTATTCTACTCTCTTGACTTAGTACTTTGGTGTGAGCTCAGACATTTTAAATGTTGTCTACTTTGTCTTCTTAATGACTTTATCCAAAACATCATTTGAAAATATTGTTCTCTAAATTTCTGTCTTTGTTTCTCTTATCTTTTCATTTTCATTCAATTAGGATTGATTGTGTTCTTCAGTTTTGATTAATAAAGATTTTAAAATGCTTAACTGTCTTTTTATTCTTCATAGTATATTCATATTTATACTGCATAGTTACAATTTATCACATACTTTTTTTTTAATTTTTTTTTTTAAATGTGTAGCCCAGGCTGGCCTCGAACTCGTGATCCTCCTGCCTCTGCCTCCTTCAGCAAATCCTACCGGCGTGCGCCACCACAACCGGCTATCACATACTTTTAAAAGAGCAATGATTATAAAACTAAAATTAGGGTTTCATGATTGGTATTGTTCATTTAAAAAAAAATTGAGGAAGTCATTATGAAGTTAGCAAGAATCCTGGCTCTAGAAAAATGCCCAAGAACTCAGGGATGACCCCAGCTAAGACGCTAAGCAATAGAAGAGAGGATGTTTGAACTGACCTTACCCTGTAGTCAGACTGATGATTATCTTAAATATCATCATAGAACCTTCATCCAATAACAGATGGGAACAGAGGCAATGACCCACATTGGAACATTGGACTGAACTCCCAGGATCCAGTTGAAGAGTAGAAGGAGCAAGAGTATGAGCAAGGAATTCAAGACCATGAGGGATTCATCCACTGAGACAATTTGTTTGAGCTAATGAGAGCTCACCAACTCCAAATGGACTGGGAGTGAATGAGCATGGGAACAACTAAGCCTTTTTGAAGGGGGTTGACTGTTGGGGTAGACCAAGGGTCCCCTGCTAGTGACACTGGAAATTGTCTCTACTGTGTGTACTTGCTTCTTGGGATCCTATTCCATTTGGATGTAAACCTTGCTCAACCTGTAGTAGTGAGGGCCTTGGACTTTCCTCAGGGAGGGGTGCATGGCCCTCTGTTAGGATTGGAGGGGGTGGGTGGAAGGGTCTGTGGAGAGAGAGGGAGGAGGGTGGGAGGAGGGGAGGGAGGAGGAATTTGGATTGGAATTTTTTTTTTTTTTTTTTTTTTTTTTGGTTTTTCGAGACAGGGTTTCTCTGTGGCTTTGGAGCCTGTCCTGGAACTAGCTCTGTAGACCAGGCTGGTCTCGAACTCACAGAGATCCGCCTGCCTCTGCCTCCCGAGTGCTGGGATTAAAGGCGTGCGCCACCATCGCCCGGCTTGGATTGGAAAATTTAAGTAATAATATAATTAATTAATTAAAAATTTTTGACCCTTTCTGCGATTTTTGAAGACAGATTATTTTAATTTAATTTTTATTATTTTTAAAACAAAACAAACTATCTTTTTTCATTATACATATCAATCTAAGTTCCCGCTCCCTCCCCTCCTCCCATTTCTTGAACTTACCCCCTCACCACACCCCCATTTACTCCTCAGAGAGGGAAAGACACATTATTTAGGGAAGGTCCAAGGACCTCCCTACTATATCTAGATTGAGCAAATTATCCATCCAAAGAGAATAGGTTCCAAAAAAGCCAGTACATGCAGTAGGGATAAATTCTGGTGCCACTGGTAGTGGCCCCTCAGTCTGCCTCAACCATGCAACTGTCAAACACATTCAGAAGGACCAGCTTGGACCCATGCTTGTTCCTTCCCAGTATAACCGGAGTTGGGGAGCTCCAATTAGCTCATGTAATGTTTCAGTAGGTGTACTCATCATGATCTTGACCTCTTTGCTCATATTCTCACTCATTTCACTCTTTAACTTGACTTTGGGAGCTCAGTCCAGTGTTCCAATGTGGGTCTCTGATGTTTCCATCAATTGCAGGATGAAGGTTCTATGGTGATATTTAAGATATTCATCAGTCTGACTACAGGGCAAGGCTAGTTTGAGAACACTCTCCTCTATTGCTTAGGGTCTCAGCTTGGGTCATTCTTTGTGGTTTACCAGGATTTTCTCTCGAGCCAGGTTTCTTGCTAGTCTAATAATGGCTCCCTCAAACAACATATCTCTTTCCTTGCTTTCATCTCTGTCGTTCCCCCATCACAATTATCCTATTCCCTCAAGTTCTCCTTCTTCTTCCACTTCACGCCTCCTGTTCCACATTAGAGTACTACTCAGTGTTAAAAAAATAAATAAATAAATAACATCTTAAATAATCTGCATGCAAATGGATGAAAACTAGAAAACACCATCTTGAGTGAGGTAAACCAGACCCAAAAAGATGAATATGATATGTACTCACTCGTAATTGGATACTAGTTATAAATAAAGGTATTGAACCCATAGTTCATGATCCTAGAGAAGCTAAGTAACAAGGTGAACCCTAAATTAACCATACATAGATCCACCTGGAAAGTCAAAATAGACAAAGACCACCTAGAAAATTAAAATAGATTGCCTGAAAATTGGGAGCATGGGAGGAGAAGGAAGGCTGGATGGAAACTGAATTTTTGACAATTTCACAAGTTTTTTTTTTTTTGTATTTTACTTTTTATTATTTTTTTTTCTGACAGGCTTTATAGGGAAACCAGTCCTTCCACTACTTAATTTGAGCTCCTGTGCTGGCTAAAGGAACTACAATCAAAGAATTTGACCTTCTTAATCCATTTGCTCTTTAACTATTAGTTTTCAAAGCTTAGGCTACTCTGTACTTCATTCTTTGATAAAACATGTGAGGGTTTTTATTTTTTATTTTTTAAAAAGCATCTTCTTTCTCTCTGTATTTCCCTGGAAATTAAGGGACCATACCAACACATAAAACAAACAAACAAAAAAAAAAACAACTTTTTTTTTTTTTTGCATTCTGATTTTACACCCAGTCATTTGCCACATTTAGATAACTTACACTTCGTGTATAAAACTGTGGTATGCATTCACTGTCTCAAAAAGGTAGAGGTCTCATTTCATATGATCATGTGTTGGTAAAAATAGAAGAGTGGGAACCTTGCTTTCTCAATACACAGCACCACTACATATTTTCTTCAAGCACTGTGTGGTCAGTTTTCTAAATACCATCTAAATTAATTTTATATTATTTTCTCTCAAGTATTTATAACATAATAATCAAAAATAATATAATTTAGTATTCATTTTTTTTATTATCTCATCCCTTAAAAAGAAACATTAAACATACCCAGGTTAATTTGCAATAGCTATCTTTACGGTTTTCATATTGATAAATTCAAAGAACACACAAACCAAAGTAGCCATATAGCTATTCACATCCTGGAATACTTGCAATTAGAAAACAATCATAGCTTGACTTCGGAGTATTCCTCTGTTATGCTTGCTTCTTCGGGCTCACAACTGGTGAGTCTCCTATTTACTTCACTTCCCAAAGAACTAAAGTTTGCTCATATCCAAATTGCATTTTTATAATTTGTTGCTATATTTTTTTAACTCTAAAGCTATAATCCAAGGTATCTCGTGTTCTTCTACTATATTATCTCTTTTTTTTTCTTGGAAAAATTCTTCCTATTTATCAATATAGGAAGAAAACTTTCATGGTTTTTCTTTTGAATAACATACCAGAATAGTCACGTAAAAGAGACTCATGATAGAAGGTAGAACTTGCTGGAAGAAGGAAGGACAACCTTGCACTAGGGACCAATTATGAAGAGGGAAATGTAGAGATGACAGCAAATGCCAGAAGCTACTGGAGCATAGAAGGGACAAGAATGCAGTCTTTCCAGGTGCTTCTGTAGGCATCAAAGCTCTGCCAACACCTTCATCTCTGCCCAGTGAAATAGTTTTCACATTGGCGCTTTCCAGAACTCTGAGAGAATGCAATTCCAGTGTTGTGAATGACTAAAATGGCCACACCTGTCTATAGTGATAGCAGGAAAGTCAGGCAGACTCTGATAAAACCCAGTTAAAAAGTCTGACTATTTTCATCTTTGATTTATTTTTATTATGTGTGTGTGCATGTGTGTGTGTGCCACAGTGTGAGTGTGGAGGTGATGATTTACAGGAGCGAGTTCTCTTCTCCCTCTCTGAAGATCCTTGTGTCTTTGGTTTTCAGGCCCTGAGCAGGTGCTTTTCCAAGCAAAGCTTATCAGCCTGATTTAAAAAAAAAATGATTGAAAACAAATTAAAATGAAAAATTATACTCTATGACAAATAAAATGTACATGGAGTTCACATTTAATTGTCCATAAGTAAAATCCAAATGGAACAAACTCAGGCTATCTTCCATACTGATTACAACTGAGTTTGTGTCAATTAAAAGTTCTTTATAAACAAAGGAAAAGTAGAGCCTGCAAAGCGGGTAAGCTGAGTTGGTTTTCTTGCCCTCAGGGGAAAATTAATGAAATATTTCCCAAGTTATTGTATACTTACCACTTTTATGGTTGCTTTTCCCCTAAATTGTTCATGACTATATATATATATATATTGAGCTATCTATCTATAATTTTTGAAATAGTAAAATAGAAGATTACCATCGTTAAACTCTTAAGTATCATGTACCTTTACTTGGGGCTCTTTTACTTTTGTTGATTTGCCTTGTCCAACTTTGATGCGATGGTTCTTGCTTTATTGTATTATGTTTTATTTTGTTATGTTTCGTTGTTATAACTAAGAGCCTTATTCTTTTCTAAGGAGAGAGAGAAAATGGTTCTGGATGGGAGGGCTGTGGAGAGCAACTGGGAAGAATGGAGAGAGAGGACATTGTATTCGGGATAATTGTATGAGAAAAGAATCTGTTTTCAATATAAGGGGTAAATTAAATGAAATCCTTTTTGTTTCAAACAATACGAAACTAAAAAACAAAGCAAAATAAAGACACAAGTAAACAAACACACTGAATAACACTAAAACTATTATAAAGCAAATTATCCACATGTAACTTAGTCATGATATCCTAAAAGACCTTGACTCTTTGTTCACTAATGGTAGAATCATTTGTACTAAAATACTTAATGTATAACACTGTGTGATTAAGGATATACTGACTTTGTCAATGAGGATTATTATAGTTCTCCGATGGAGGATTTATAGTACAAAACTTGTGTAGCATATACAAGATCTTAGGTACACCCCCTACTTATGTGTGAAGCAAGCAGTCATCAAACAAACAATCAACTAATCACATGCCAAACTAATGTTCTTATCATGTAGCTAATGATAAAATAAATAAAAATAAAAGGAAAAAGAGTAATTTAAACATGACAGCTCCAGCTGCAGCAAATTCAACAGTTACAGGCTGCCTAGAACACTTCTTCACACTGCACATGGTTCCATCTTATGACACTTACTTTCTTCCCACCCCACTCAGTCATATTCTTTAAGTCACTGTTGAAGCAAAGGAGCTCTGATCAAGGTTTTCGTAAACTCCAGTTAAGCTCAGTGAGTCACACAGACTTAGGACATTAAGGAGGAAGATTCTTTTGGGAGAGGAAAGGTTGCAGCGGAATGGAAAGAGCAAGGGAGAGGATAATGGGGTTGAAAATTACCAGTCTTTTTATTCTTTTCTTACCCTTTTTAAAATTTATTTTTATTTATTTTGATTACATTTCTCTCCCCCATCTCTTCCCAGACCCTGTCCAATTCTCTATTTATCCAATGTTACTTTCTCTCCTTCTCCCCTTTCTCTCTTCTCTCACTTTCAAAAACCATATATAAATGAAGATTTAAACCAAGAAATATAATGAGACAAAAAAATCAAAATAAAAGAAAACAAACCAAAAAAATCATGAAAACAACAACAACAACAAAAAACATGGAGTTTATTTTGGGTTGGTCAGCTGCTCTTATTCTGAAGTGTGGTTGATGTAACTGGTTACTGTCCATAGAAAATGAATATCCCTATGAGAAAAGGTATCAAGTGCAAAACTCAATCCCTTAGGTGTGAGAGCCCGTATTCACTTCTTCCTGGAAGTTCTGGGACCCTATCTGGCTTGAAACTGTTCAAGTCTTCTGCTTTTAGCCACAGTGCTAATGAGTTAATGTGGTTAAAAGGCATATTAGTTCTATTGGGCCTGCATGACATTCACCATGGAGTCATCTGTGGCCTCCTCTTCTGCATAGATGGCTTTACCCTGGAGGAGGGATTAAATGAATACAGAGTTTCCCAAAGTCTTTCACTCTCTGTCTGTTGTCTAACTGGTTGTCTCTGTTAGTTCTGCTCTACTGTAACGTAACCTATAATTTGGAGCACGGAGTGAGGCACAGAGTACCTAACACACAGGCATGAAACTTTCAAGATCTTGAGAAATGAAGAAAAAAAGTGATAAAACATTTCATCTGTTAGAATTAGTACTGCTTTCATGTATTTATTTGTTAAACTTATAAATTATGTTCACTTACTTATTTGCTGAAATTAAAAATAAATAATACTCAAGGACCATAATTTTCAAAAAACTACTTAAAGTTGGAAATGAAGATATTTGAAATTTACAAATGCAGCCTTATAAATGTAGAAGCTACATGCTAATTAAAGATGAAAGAATTTAAAATAGTCTGCAAGATAGCATTATAATGAAAATACAAGACTCACCAGTTCAAAATATACATTCTGATGCAATGCATGTTTTATTACTAATCAACTTCTCCTAAATTACAAAGTTGTAATTGGTACTTGGAAAGCACATATTCTCAAAGGTTGGAAAATACCAGAGAAGGCTGCATGAGAACAATTTTCCATAAGATGCTGGTAAATTTGAAGTCAGCATAAAACCAACCTTGTGCTCTCTCTACTTGTGAAGTTCAAAGTCTATGCTAATACTATATATATATATATATATATATATGCTTCTAAAGGGAAAAAGAGCCAGGCACTACTTCACAGGGAGAAGGGATGCAGACTTGGAAAGTTTTACATTAATGCCACCTTACTAGATGTTAAGCTGAAAATTTACATGAAGCTGTAGAACACAGAAATAAGTTTAGCGTTCATTGGCTCATGGGTGAAGTCATCTTTACAAAATACCACACTGGGATATTCAATAAATTTTCAATTCACTTTAAAATGTCTGTTTTGTAAAAATAAAAAGACAGTTTATCTTACTGGAAAATTGACTTGTTTTTGTACTTGAAAAACAAGTAGGATTTTTTTCCCTCTTAAATAAAAGCAATACATTTTGAGATATAGATTCCTGTGCTCAAGACAAATGGAAAATTCAGCTTTGCATTAGTTCAATTTGGAGACAAAGGAAATCACTATTAGTGGTCCATTCACATTAATCAAAGCAAATTTGATTTCCTTTTCTTTCTTCATCTTACGTTATTCTTTTTACTGTATGAAGCTCAATCTCATCACACATGAGAACACCATAACATAGCTTAAGATACAAGTTAATTTTCATTTAGCTGTGAAATTTACATAAATCTTAACTTATTGTGGAAATTAGGCACGTCCTTAATACAGAAAATAGAATGCATTTGTTTAAAATAAACAGTGGGCTTAATTATGCATGGAATTATGCATAATGTTTTGTTTTTCAGTTAGTTAGATGCCTTCATTCAAATAATATACAAAATATTTTAATCTTACAGTTATTTGTATTATTGTATTCATAATATTCTGATTCCTGGGTTAATTCTCAATTTATTTTACAAAACAGTTTATTACACCCATTATATAAGGTACAAGTACAAAATATAAGTACAACTACAAAATGTCCCCAAACTTTGAGAATTTAACATGTTTGTAAAATAGTTATTTAGTTTTATATGGTTTGCCTTGAGAGGGAAAAAAAAGGTAGAAAACTTCCAATACTTGTTTTGTTATCTATATGCTTTATTTTTATAGCCAAATAAACTGAGATTTGAATGAGTCCTTCACGCCTGTTCTGTCATCATTATTATTAGTGTCTATTAACTCTTTGGCAAAAAATAAAAATTCTGTTGAATATTTTGGCCTTATTTGGGAGCATAATTTTCTTATTATTAGCCAGTGAAGATTTATTCACAATCCAGAACCAGGTTCTTTACTGCCTTCATAATTCAGCACCAAGGTCCCCTAACTACTGATACCTCCCATTTCCACCTTCGTGTATTTTCCTATGCACATGCTCCATAACCAGATAAAGTCTGTGTGATGGATGCCTGGTCTTTTTATTTTCCATCCCTGCTTAGAAGCAGCCTTTTCCATTTTTCCCCTTTTTCAGTAAATCTCTTGTGTGATGCCTGTTGTAGGGTGTGATTTTTATGGCATTTCTAGACCCTAGGGTACTCTTTGGCCACAAAATCTTTTCACTTATGACGAGAATGCTTATTTTAAAGCATAGTGGAGAAAGCCACTTATGTCATAAATTTGCAAAGTTTTGCAAGCATTAGGAGACAAATTACAAAAGTGCTTCTTCAAATATTTTTTGTAAACAAAATTACACATGAAATGAGATATTCTATTCTTTCTTGGTCATGGAGAGATCTTCAGGATTTCATTTCAAATCATCTACTTCTTCATGATTGTTTTTGATGTATGTGTGTTTCTGTGATTTATTATGTATGTGCTAATTTAAGCACAAGTATCTATTTTGTATTATAATTATTTCAATGTTCCCTAATACAGTATAGGATATTTTGAGTTTTTTCACTGACTTGTCATAACGAATTGTTTCTTATGCTGTAAATACTTGTGAATAAATTAATATGAGGACATATATATTTTATTCTTGTCACATACATGCTTCCTAAACAAATTCCTTTTAGCTGCTGACAAATTGATAAGTTCTTGAAAAGTATTATATCTCCCTAACACTTCTTTGCTCCTCATATAGAGTATAAAATATTACCTCATTTTCCCATAGCTTAATTGAATATGCACATTATTAATAAAAATAAATTCTCAGACATTATTATGCCTTTGAAATTAAATGTAGATGTTAAGTAATAGAAATTGTTCAAATGCAAATTTTGTTTTGTATATTAATGAAGATGCAAGAAATGTATTAGGACAAAAAGTAGTTGTTCTATGTCCAGAAAATCTTAATCATATTAATATTAGATTTAGGAAAGAATGAGATGGTAGTTAACTCATTTATGTTGATATGTGCTGAGCAATGGTTACAGTATTGTTTGTATGAAATAATTAACTGAAGGAAACCAAGAATATATTAGCAGTATGTTCTGATGATGATGTGTTTCCATTTGTATAGATCTGTAAGAGAATGTCATTTTGCATTTTAGTTTTGCTTCATGATTTCTCATTAAAATCACGAAGAATTTCATGAATTTTATCTAGAGTGAATCACAATGCTCAAATGTGAAGCTGAGAGTGTCTGACTCTCCTCACAATTCATGATGAATATATATGCTTACAAAGAACCTGCTTCACAGTTCTGGTGTTAGCCAGTGTTAGTTTCACAGTGGTGATAATTCTGAGGAGGAGAGGTGAGGTCTTCAGAACAAAGGCATAATGTGTTTATCCTGCACTTCTGTCAGAAGGCTGCTGTTGTCCTTTTATGACAATGATTTAGTATTAACAGTCAATCAGACTTGTTTGGACTCTGTTGGCCTGCTGTTCTAATATTGTCACTGAATTTTAGAGAGTAGCAGTGTTTTGGAAGAAATTCAATCACATTTCTCTGGTGCTCTGTAAAGTTCCTTGATAGTAAAACAGTACAAAGTGTTCTTCCTGACATACATACTGTTATCTTAATGCTGGGCACATTGTGTCAGGGGCTAGACATGCATATTCACCACTAGTAACAACAACGTTAAGTACATATCAACAGCACAAGCAGTACATAAGGATTCACAAGCATGTAGCTTTTGGTTATGACAGATTTAAGGAGGCTAATCAGTGCCTCACATTTTATACAATAAGAGAGAGGTATTTTATGTCCATACTCCCTATCATAGCATTTGGTCTCTTTCATTTTATTTATTTGTGAAAACACTTCAATTTGTTCAAAATTACCTTTCAAAAAATTACTTCAAAAAGTAATTAATAAAATACAAACAAAATATATTAGTTTTAATAACAAGGATACTGAGATCTGAAAGCGTTCAAGAACTAGAGAAAATGTTAATGATATCTTTTCCACAATTCATAAACATTTTAATATTTTAATTCTGTATACAATTTTTTGCAACTATAGTGCTTAATTTTATGAAATATAATTCTTACTATCCTCTCAATTATTTTTTCTTTTGAATCTATTCTGATGGAAAGATTAAGTGATAAAATTCCTCTAGGACATCTAATTGCTTGTCTTCTTTTTGTTATACAATTTAAACCACTTCCCAAGGAAATGAAACATACCTGCAGGCAATGAATACTATCAGGAGATTTGGATAATTAACCTACAATTTTAGCTATTAAAAAGGGTTTAACAATTGTCCTTTTAAAATACTTGCTACTGATTATGAGTTTTTCACTTGAAAAATGTCCCCATTTCAGTACTTAGAGATATAATAGATCATAGAAAAGCAACATTGGCTCCTTCAAAATTTTAAGGAAGCAATATTGAAGTGGGAAGGAAGGCAGGTGCAGAGGTGTTTCTCTACACAAGAAGCTCCACTCAACACTTTGCCATTGTCTACCAGGACTACCTGAGTTGTATATAACCTGGATTCACTATAACCTGGATTCACTATAACCTGGATTCACTATAACCTGGATTCACTATAACCTGGATTCACTATAACCTGGATTCACTATAACCTGGATTCACTATAACCTGGATTCACTATAACCTGGATTCACTATAACCTGGATTCACTATAACCTGGATTCACTATAACCTGGATTCACTATAACCTGGATTCACTGCTCTTTTCCTAGAGGCTTTCACCACATGGCATGGAGCAATCAGTATAGCAAAAGCAGGGCATGAGAAATAACCGACATGAAACTATGGCTTTCAAATAGTTTTGTTTGTTTGTTTGTTTTTACTTTTCACAGAGGTACAAGTAGTAAGAGTTCTGTTCTAAATTCAATAACAAAGTGTAGGAGATTTTCTGTTGGGTGAAAATAGAAACAACTGCTATTTGTTCTGTGACAGCATGGGAGGCCTTGTGATGTTTTGTGTATTCCAGAAGATGTCACTAGTGAGTATTAGTTGACTTTTCAATGTGACCTTGCCTAGACAGAGTATATTATTGTCTTGCCATTTCTGCAAGATCAGCATTCTGTTTTGTGAGATGCAAGGGAAAGAGATAGATTGGTCTGCCTAAGAGTGCCAGCTCAAACTTTCAAAATGAAGGTCTATTCTTCACTCTTTTTTCACTATGGTCCTTTCCAAGAATAAGTATTAAGAAAATGTCTACAAGTACATATCTGGGTATTGGTAGAAATTGGTACTATTTTTTAATGTTTGCATAGTTTTACAAATTGCTTCCTTATTTTTTTATGTGATTTGAGGGCAGTTTCCAAAACTGATAAATTAAATAAATAAGAGACGGATACAATTTGAATTAAATTCTCCTGAAAACAAAACTAGTAAAATAAAATTATGAGTATCTTTTCTTTACCTTCAGGACTCTACTTTATCCCTATTGATTTTGCTCCATACACTGAGGATACAAACTGCCTTGTGGTTTCCCATTTTACAAGCAAAAAGGCACATAGTCCCACCAATAGTTGTTCTCTTTATTCGAGGGTACTACAGTTCCTTCTGTTTTTAATTCCAAGATAAATACACTGTTTTCTACCTGCAACACATTCTCTCCCTCTAACGCCAGTCCTTTGCTTCCCCCCTTTCAAATTTATGGCCTCTTTACCTTACACACACACACACACACACACACACACACACACACACACACGTAGAATGTTGCACCCGTTTACTGTTGATTCTGCAAACATGATTTCAAGGATGTCTACTTGATATTTTGTAACCACTTCCAGGAGTCACTTCTGAAATAGACTAATCCTCAGTCATCGGTTGTTTGCAGTTCCTTTTCTAGGTAAGGACTTCATGATATATTTCCCTTCATTAATAACATGGTTACTGGTGTTGACATTTTCTGATTTTGTTTAGGCAGTCAAACTGTTTAGGTGTTGCTGTAGGGCTTTTCTGTCATTCCCAGAAGACAGAATCTCTCAGTACGCTTCTTGGTCCTCTGACTTTTATATGATTTCCACCCTTACCTGAGTGATGTTCTCCGAACATAGTGCAGGAGTTGTGTTGTAGATATACCCATTGGGGGTGGGCACACCATGATCTGTTGATCTATATTTTGAAAAGTTGTGGTTTCCTGTGATGATTTCTTCTATTGCCTGAACTAGTTTGCCTACCTGTGTAGCATTTCTTTGTACTCAACTGAAGGCATGGCACTCTTCTTGGTGGCTTTCCCAAGTTGTATTATCTAAATACACTAATAATAACAAAACTAAATGGGAACAAGCAAACTTGGGAAAGCATTTTCCGATCTATTCTAAACTAATAATTCAAACGTCGTCTTCTAATATATTTCCCCAAAAGGTCTCATACTGATTTCAATACATTGATTGATATTCATCATATAATTAGCAACATTTTAAAACTATACAAAATTTTATTAAAGTTCTAAATAATAACTAATTTGTTATTTTGTTTATTTCTGATTAATAGTATGTTACATTGCTATTGTGACAGTCTAAAGAATTTTTTTTCACATAGTACAAATGCTTTGATGTATTTCTCAAATAGTTATATTTTGCCTCTAAACTATGAGGAATTCATATATTGTGTTGTGTTCACCTTGGAATTATACTATTTTATATTTAGTCTTCTTTACTTCTAATTAAATGTTACTCAATTATTTCCACGATTTAAGAGATGCTTCATTCAAACACTTGCAGCAAAACAAGTTGAAGAGATGGGTTTTCACTCTTTGGAATTTCCATCCTTGAAGGATCTTGTGGTTTAAAAAAATTCCTCAGTAGTAAAACCAATTTCCTAGGAGAATATATGAAGACATTTGAAGCTAGTGCTAATATTTGTAAGAAAAAGTGGCACTAGGTTTCTAGTCTGTGGAGTCACTGTGAGGTCAGGAAAACTAAATGTTCGCTAACTAAATGTTAGAAAAAGGTAAAAGTTTTGCAAGAAATTTTGTCAATGTACTCTCATGTCAGACATGTATGGAAAAGATCAATATGCACATTAGTTTCATCCTGTGATGACTAATGTAAATCTCAGTGAATTCATAATTATTAATTGAATTCTGACTTTTGAAAACATTGGAAATTTATCATTGGAGCACTGGACTGAAATCTCAAGGTCCAAATCAGGAGCAGAAGGAGAGAGAGCACGAGCAAGGAACTCAGGACCACGAGGGGTGCACCCACACACTGAGACAATGGGGATGTTCTATGGGGAACGCACCAAGGCCAGCTGGCCTGGGCCTGAAAAAAGCCTGGGATAAAACTGGTCTCGCTGAACATAGTGGACAAGGAGGACTACTGAGAACTCAAGAACAATGGCAATGGGTTTTTGATCCTACTGCACGGATTGGCTTTGTGAGAGCCTAAGCAGTGTGGATGCTCACCTTACTAGACCAGGGTGGAGGTGGGTGGTCCTTGGACTTCCCACAGGGCAGGGAACCCTGATTGCTCTTTTGGCTGAGGAAGGAGGGGGACTTGATTGGGGGAGGGGGAGGGAAAGGGGAGGCAGCGGCGGGGAAGAGACAGAAATCTTCAATAAATAAATTAATTAATTAATAAAAAATAATGAAAATTATTATCGGTTTTCATTTACTATTTAAAAAATTTCAAGACTTTATTAGTAGAAACACATGTTTGGGAAAATTATAATACACATGAGGTTCATTAGGGATAATCCTGGCTGAATAAAACCAACAATTCCTCTACTAATTAAAAGGCTCCATCATTTATTTTAAAAAAATTGCTTTCTGACCATATACCCAAAGAAGCTGATATACCAGCTGCAGTTCCTCCATGTAAGTGACAGTGGGACTCTGTTCTCGCGAGCACACACACACACACACACACACGCACTCACACACACACACACACACACATACACACACACACAAAGTCAATCTAACGACACTGATGAGTAAGGCTCCTCACTTACTTACACTCCTGTAGGATACATTAAAAATAAATCAACAATTGTTACTGGGCTTGCTTTATCATCATAAGACTTTCATAAATACTAAAGTGATTTAATGTTCTACAGCTATGATTGCAGATTTGCAATGAAGCGTCAGAAAGAACAATGAAAACAGTTGCAGCAGAATTTTTATCTGATAGATTAAAAATCCAAGTCACTTTCTAGAAACTCATTTTATTAATGTAGAAAATCATTACAAATGTGGTTCAAAATTTAACGTAGTTATTTTGTTAACATAAACACAATTTCTGAAGCAGCCTAGTATTTTGGCTTTCAGGAGTAGTACATTTACCTTAACCCATATTTATCTGTAAAATTTGATGATTTCTAATACAATTTTAAATAAGTACATTTATAAAATATATTTTCATAAATAATCTGTATTTTGTACAATAGCATGCAGTATATAATTTATATACATCAAATATATACAGAATGGAAATACAAATGCTGATGTTGATCACCAAAACCTCCTTCAGCAGGCCATAGCTGGCATGAGACCCAAATGCAGCTGAAGAGAACTACAAAAGATGAATAAAATATTTAGTAATCACTGAGGGCATTCATAAAACAACAAAGGCAGCTAGAACTGGAGGGCAAATTCCTACAGGCAGAGTAAAGCATTGACTGCTGCTCTTCTCTTCCGAACTAGCTGTTGGAGAGTTCTGGGCCCAGGGCACAAGGGCAAATAAAACAACAAGCCTGTAAGTGCTCTGTTCCCTTTGCTAAGAAAATTCTTACTGAAACTTATGGCCTCTAAACAACCTGTAATGCTGGCCAGTGTCCCAGGTATAAGGAGAGCCAGAGACAAGGCCTTCACAACCTGAGGATGGCAGAATTGTAAGACCATTTTCAGAGTTTATGTTGTGCAAGTATAGGTGTTGACTCACATAAAGAAAACATAAAAACTAGCTGCTGAAAAATCTATAAAGTGAATAGGAGAATCTGCAGTCTCAAAATTCAAGAGTAACAAACACAGCTTTCGAGGAACACTCAAGCAAAGAAATCTTTTCAAAGCTTTCTATTAGATATATAATATAATATAATATGAGGTTGACAATCTCATATTCAAGGTGAATAGGGAAATCAAATGCAGCTCATAGTTAGACAGGTTGAGGGATTCCCATCCATCTCTGCCTTTTTTCCGCCCTTCCGTCTTTCTTTCTTCATTGGAGTGGAGTACTTAGAGTACATACGTGTTGGCTTTGTTCCTAGGGACATTTTTATTCAAATGTATTGATGTATTCTGATCATATGCACCATATTCAATTCCTCCCTGGATTTCCCAGATTCTTTACCAGGAAGCCCCTTCCTTTATCTATGTAGTGCTCTTTATTTTCAAACTATCGCAATTATATGTAGTAATTATATATAAATTATTTATGAGAGGATACAATATATATTGTATTGTATATATTCTAAATTTCTATTATACAAATATGAAAAAAGTGTGATATACATAGACACAGTGGGGAAACAGGAAAATCTCCTAATGAGAATAAACATACCATCAAGACATCAGTTACATTTTTATATGAAAGTTATGGAACTTCATAAAACATTGGCAAAAATTTCCAAAGTGGAAAGAAATGTCAATGACAGCATATTATACCCACAGCTTATGTAACCAGTGAATTAAGCTAACGGGGTTATAAATATTTCAGAATGATGATAACTAGATAGTTCAGCCAATTAAACCTAAAGTAAATCAAGTAAAAGATATTATTTTATAAAACTGATTAAGGCCATTGAACTAATTATACTAATTTAAAGAGATTTAGAAACATGGCAAACAGACAAGTAAGCAAAAATAATGCAAAGAAATTCTTAGGCTTGTACACACGTTTGCTTCATACTTTAAAATTTAAAACCCATTTCTCAGAAGTGATAAACACTTTTAATTCACTTGATGTTCTGAGGTATAATTTCACAGTTTAAATACAGACACAAAATCTGTGGTAGTTTGCTCTGGTATAAGAATTTGTCATTGGCCAGATGGTGGTGGTGCATATATTAATCCCAGAGATGTGGAGGCAGGGGCAGGAAGATCTCTGAATTTGATGTCATCCTGGTCCTTAGAGCAAGTTACAGGAAGGCTAGGTCTACATAGAGAAACCTTGTTTTGAAAAAGAAAACAAAACAAATAAATAACAAATAGTCATCATTATTCTGTGAATAGTCAGTTGGGAGCCAGTTCATTAATGAGCTATGGTTAATTTTATTTTTGTAAAATAATGAAGGAAACATGGAGTCTTATTTTTTCTATAATGATTATTTCAATTTATTTATTGGCCATTCATATTTCTGATTTTATATTTTTCTTAAGCTTCTTAGTTTATGAAAAACTTTAGATAGCTATTCCCTTATTTTAGTATATTAACATCTTATTTCCCCAAGTTGATACCTACAAAATATATTGTAGTTTAACATGCAAGTTAAATAACGGTTCCTTACAGTCTTCACTAGACTGTTTTGGATTAGATAGTTGGCTTATTATGTTTATTTAAGTTCAGTTTCTGAGGAATGTTGAGATTCAGGTAGTATGTAAAGAAAACATGCAAAGAGCAATATAAATTGGAGTAAAAATGCAGGCAGCGTCATTAGTTCTCTGAGAATGTAGTAGGACCTTTTGTCTGTCAGTGCATCATTATCTGTTAACAAGATCCACGTGAAGCAGCTGATAAGATTTTATCAATGTTTCTAGACTACAGACTTCAAATTTAAGATTTCTATTTTCTTCCTCCCTCTCACTGTCTGTCCCTCTCGAATTAATTAATTAATTATCTCGGTGTGATTGCAAACACTGGGTCATTAATATATAGAACACAAAATCAAACGCACACACACACAGAGACACACACACACTTTTCCTTCACTAGAGAATGCTGCTTCTACAGTCATTTGTTCTTTTAGCTATTACTTTACTTGGCTTTGAAGCCAAATTTCTGTGACCCAAATTCTGCGCCAGTCACAAATTATATTCTCCTTCTAGTAAGTATACTACCATGATGGGTTATTAGCAACAGGCCTCCATTACACTAAAAGTAACTCTTGATGTCAACCAGAAAAGATAGTTTTATGGGCTGATAGTAACCATTAACAAGATCTTCTTTTGTAACCAATTCATCTTCTTCAGCCAGTTTTCTTGTTTACTATTAGATTTGGGAGAAGCAAAATAGTATATTCTTGTTCTTCAGGCATATATTTGACACAGAAAAATATCTATAAGAAAACATTTACAGTTAACAATTACCTGCTAGAATGAATCATCTGCTGAGATGTAATTGTCATGAATTTTGGTATCTTGATAATTTATTTTATTTTGTACAGTGCTTGCCTGGAATAATCAGGGTACTTTGTTTTGTTTTGTTTTCTAAATAATAAAGCAAAACAGTGGTGAGAAATTGAAAATGAATTCCACAGAGATACCTTTTATGACACAGTCATTAATTATTATTTCATGAGTTGAAAATAGATAATTGATTGATAGTGTTTAATATGTATCAATGACCCAATAAACATAAAAATCTTTTGTTTTGTGACTTTACAAAATGCAAATAATATGACTTAATTTGTGTTCTATTAAAGTCTGTGTTAAACTGTCCTGTGTGTCTTCAGTGCCCAAGTTACATATAAAAACATTTCTCATATGAGATAGTATGCATTATATTCACAACTAGAAGTAAGGAAGTATGCCTATAGTAATATTTCTAGCATTGTAAGGTGTACTTTCTGGTATATGATTACAAGCTCTATACTAATTCTACATATACTCTTTTGATAGCTTAAGCTATATTTGAACACAATCTTGCTCTTCAGGCATTTATTTGACACAGAAAAAATATATTTCCTGTTCCCATTCAATATTTTAGATTTAGAGAATGTAGAAAATATTTTTTTACCAAACATATTGTATGGATATCAGAGGAACTGTCAACTTTCCTCATTGGGTGAGAAAAAGGAAAAGATACTGAGCAGGAAGCACATGAGGACATTTTACAGACTGTCACATCCTGTTTTCTTATGCTCTTAGGGGAAACCTCCAACTCATTTGCTGCAGTTTTCTTTTAAAACTATCTCTTTTTTCTGAGGAAATGGAAAGTTATGATAAAAATGATTTTATTCGCAAAAAGGATTAAACCATAAACTATCTCAAAGGAAGCAATATGGTGATGACATGCATACAGACTATCTTAGTTAGGTTTTCATTGCTGCAAAGAGACACAATGACCATTGCAACTCTTATAAAAGAAAACATTTAATTGGGGTGGCTCACTTACAGTTTCATAGGTTTGGTCCTTTATCATCACTGTGGGACAAGGTGGCATGCAGGAAGACATCATGCTGGAGAAAGAGCTAAAAATTCTCTATCTTGATTGAAGGCAACATGAAGTAAGCTGAAACACTGGGTGTGGCCTGAGCATATATGAAAATTTAAGGCCCACCTTCACAGTGACAGGCTTCCTCCATTAAGGCCACATCCACTCCAACAAAGCCACACCTCCAAATAGTGCCACTGTCTATGAGATTACATAGAGACATTACATTACATTCAAATTACTACACAAACTCATCAAATTTTACCATACCTTCCCTAAATAAAACTACACATATGCCACAGAAAATGTCTGCCACAAAGTGACAACTTCATTGAAAGTTACTCCTGAGCATAGGATAAGTAATTTGCTTTATTGTGCTTTGGACTGAAAAATCTCTTAAGGTATTCCGAAGTTGCATTCAGAAATAAAGAAAAGGAAACATCAGTTCAATTCAGACAGTAAAAAATATAGTACAGTCATCTAGACCTAAACCATATAACTGCATTTTAGATTTTGATGTTGGCTCAATACATATTATCCAAAATAAAGACAATATTAATGGCTAACAGTCCACTGAATCTGGCATCAGAAACAGATGGAAACAAATACTTGTTTCAGTCTGGAAAAATTAATGGAAAAAAGAATTTGTTTATAAGTAAAACGAATAATTCAGGGATACTTTAGAGAGCATGGGTGTGGCTTTAGACTACCACCATGAAGCAAATGACACACAAGAGTAAGTCAGGAAAATATTTCCCTTCCCCTTATTCGGTGCACCAGAACTTGAGCTTTATTGCACTCCTGCTGTAGTGTATCAAATATGGCATAACATCTCATCTAAAAAAGTGTTTATATTTATTTAAAACACATTATTGTTAAAGCATGCTGATCATAATCATAACTTTCAGGATGCTGTGGTTTCTTTTATATTTGAAGAGTCAAACTTTGGTGATGAAGGAGATAGATTGATTATAGCAGTTGCTGAAAGAGGGAGTGGATATGACAATGAAAAATATTCAGCAGTAAAGTTTAATTTAATTGATTTCTTCATCACAGATTTCTTTGCACTACAACTATATTTGAAAACATGTTTACAGCAGAATTCCTTCTAAAACTAGATCTAACCCTGACAAACCTCATCCTTCCTTATCAACTACATTCATGCAATCTTTCTAAATATTTTCCCATTGTTTAAGCAATGTTCACAGCATCTCTACAAAAGTTGTTTCTATCCTAATAGATTACTTAGTTCCTTCATCAGTACCAATTCCATGTCAGATATACTTGGCCTTGAAATTGAAGCAATCTGTTAACATTTTCTGAGTCTTCTTTTGAATTTAGTTCTACTACTATTAATATTTCCTTGATACCTGTACATATTTTTCAACTGACGTACTATATTTCTATTTTATGCTACATTATCTGCAGTGTATGTGTGTGTGTGTTAATGTGTGTGAGTGTGTGTGTTTGTGTGTGTGTGTGTATGTGTGTGTGGTTTTCTGTGTATCAGGCTATTCTTACCATGGTACACTTGTAGATATCAGAGAACAACTTGTAATTGATTCTGTTCATCAGATGGTTCCCAGAAATTGAACTGGATCTTCGCGCTTGAACACTTAAACACCATGTAGTTTTTAACCTATATGATTCTGATTCTGTGGCACAGTGACAAGGCATGCACAGACACAAGAAAAGGATTAGACAGAAAGATTTTGATGCAATCAGAACACAGATAATAAAAGCCACACATAGACAGAACTTCCCACACCATATGATTTTGAATATTTTCTATAACAAGCATACACTACTCTAATTTCCTTTTAATTTGATCTCATTAAAGTTAATAAGGAAAGCAAATACATAGAATATAAAAATTATTATGAAATTTTGTATTTATTTTTAAATTGTTAGAAACATGATTTGTTTCTGAGAATACTTAGCTATATTCACTTTTACTCTTCTAGATAAAGATTAATATCTATGGCTATAATTATACTATAAGAACATGGAAATAGAACATGGATTCATTGAAGGGGTAAATTATTCAAATTTATCTAAAATGTATATCATTCCATGTTTATTATTTGTCATGAAGTTTGTTGTATTGAAGCATATTTTGTAGGTATTATCTTGGGTTTAGATGTATTGCCTTGGGAAATGTAACTTAAGGTGGATGTTAATAAGATACATAATACTAGAGTTTAGTGACTGCTGTTATTATGATTTTTACAAATATTCTTCAGTATAAAGTTGTTTTCTCTAAATCAGAGGAAGGGAAGAGTCTAGGAATTTACAAAAGCATAAATATATTTACATAGTCTGAAAGTGTACTTTAAAACTAATTATCAAAAGACTTAAAATAATGATTTCTCTTTTGAAGTCAGAGTTAATTGATTTTTTTCTTGAGGTAAAATTATTATCCCCAATGCTACTAAGTCTCACAGGATGAGAGGCAACTCTTAGAAATATCACGAACTGATTTTTCTGAGCATTAATTCTTCAGAAAATGGACATCCTAACAACTATCCCTCATATTTGTGAAACACATATGTATTTACCTAAAAGTCTTACAGGAAAACATACATAACAAATTTTATTATATAGCACGTCAACTAAGTCTTTTTCTTCTTTTAGACACAGTTATTTCTAGCAATTATTCATTCTAACTTTAACAACATTAAATATGAAATATATATATATATATATATATATATATATATATATACACACACACAAACCTGGGTAGGTTTGTATAAACTTGACACAAACTAGAGCTGTTTAGTAAAGAAGAACTTTAGTGAAAATTCCAACCACAAGTTTGGCCTCTTACAAAACAATCATTCCTTTTTTTTATTTATAATTCATGTGGGAGGGAGTATCTCATAGAATGAAGCAAGTTGAGAAAGCCATCAGAAGCAAGCTATTAAACTTAGTAAGCAGCAGTACTCTATGGATTTTGTATCAGTTCCTTACTCTATTATTAGTATATATAGTGATGTGTACTGCAAGATGAAAATAACCATTTCTTCCCCAAGTTGCTTTTGGTCATCACATTTTATCACACCAGTGGAATCCTTAACCTTCACTGTGGATTTCCTTTCTTATAAATAGTTACCAAATAACAAAACACAAGCTTTTGAAAACTTGGAAATATATGCAATTCTGTAGATGAACATTTGATCTTAGGTGAGATGAAGACTAAATGTTATACTTTCAAAATGGCATTACCATTGTGATCCAAGCAAACAATGAAGCATTAAAGCATATGGATATTCAATGGAGTACATGTAGCTTACAACTCTATGCAACTCCATGGCTAGTTTTCACCCTTTTAGTGGTGTTTCTAGAAAATCACACACTGTGTGATCTTATCCTTAATATTCAAATCAAAACACTCTGATAGCCAAAAGATTTCATACATTTAGTGTTAAATTTCTTGGTGGTAATTTTTAATCTAATAAATACAATGCCATTTATAACATCTACTAATTCAACTTATAAGTTTCCAAATGTCTTGCTTCTGACTCTTTAATGCTTTTATGTATATTGAAAATTTTTGACTAGATAAACTGCTGCTGGCATTTCTTCAGCTGCTACAAAGCAAACATTAGACAGGTCATACAATATAATTCCTGTAACCTACTTTAGGTTCCTTAATATGTCAGACCCTCAATTTCTGCTCAAGAGATTTAGATCACTTTTATGAATTATAACACTTAGGTAAAGTACTGTCTATCATATAGAATTTTCAAGATGATTAACATAATATAGGTTAATTATTGAGTTCAATGTCTGCCTCTTAATAATCATTCACTCCATATTAGTTTTCATTAATATGCCCCCAGTGTAAAAGTCACAGCTGACTTAGGAAATATATAAAAGTAATATAACTCATTTGAAATTTCTAATTGACCCAGATCATTGTCCTACTTTTACTTTTCATCATATTTTTAAGTTATGTCCATAAAAATCATATACAAAGGATACAAAGTATTGCCTATAGTGGTTTATCCTTCCAAGAATCTCTGCAATGCAACAGCATAGTATTTTTATAATATTTAAGAATTTTGGGGCTTTATAATTCATGTTCATTTATACTGATAGTAATTAAATTATAAAGCATAATTTCTAATCTTTAAAGCCACAAACTTCACAATAAAAGAGCATATTTGAAGGTGAGGATATAGTAGAAGTAGAAGAATATAATTAAATATGGAAAATTACTAAAACTATGGAGAAAAATATCAAATACTGAGAACTGAATCCATTTGAGGTTGGCAGTCTGCGAGAGGTCTTCCCAAAGACATTTGTGTCCAAATGATTTTGTCCATATGTAACTCCTTTCATTGATTTTTATATAGGCTAGTTGAGACATTATGATCTCACGAAAAAGCACAGGACATGGGAGTAGTCCCAAGCAATTCCTCTTTTTCTTGCCCCTCCCCCTTGAACAAGTTGTCATGATAAGCCAACAACAACTTAAAGGAGCAACAAACATATATGTACAAAAAGCATAAATTCCTGAGAAATTCAGGGCCTTAATCTATCACTCTGTAGAACCAAAGACATTTTGAAACAAGAAACACATCTCTAAGAAACTAGTAAGTGGTTGATATTTATTGTTTGGAAGTGACAATTTTAAGACCATTTGTTAAAAATGCAAACAAAATGCCAAAGAGCATATGTAGCAAAGATGGAAAATTCAGAGTCTGCATTATGTATATTATTGTGTTTGCTTTGAATGTTTTGACTGTGAAGGAGCTAAGTACAGAGACATTTCATTGTATGGGCTGCTTAGATAAACTAGCATGTATATTATAAAAGTATCTTGACTCCAAATATGGGTCTAAGTATATGTTGCCTGCATGTATGCCCATGCAAATCATGCACACCTAATGCTCACAGAGATAATAAGAGCATATAGAATTCCCTGGAACTGGAGTTACAGATGGTTGTGAGAGGTCATGTGGGTTATGAGAACCAAAGACAAGTCATGTGAAAGTTAAGCCAGTGATTTTAACTCCTAAGCCATCTGTCTAAGAAGAGAAGAGTGTCTCTTCTGAAGTGAGTAGTGGGTAATAGATAGATTCATAACTGGTGAAGTTCTGAGTATAAATAACTGTGAGAGCTAATATGGGGATGATTTTAGTTCTAAGGAGCAAGTTCTTTCCTTAACTGAGGGTTATCCCATTATAACAATGGCATACCAAAAAAGGGAGATATGATTCATAAGACTACTTTTAAAATCCCACTATTTAGGCTAATACAGCAGAGCTTACTGTGCAACTTATTGTGAACTTTCCTGATTTATTATGCAGCGCTTAGAAGCTTATTGAGTGTCCCTATTGTTATACTTCATGATTTACTGAGCAATACAGAGGAGCTTATTATATAACTTGGTAGTACAATTGTGATTTACTAAGAAATGGTTGTTCCAATCTGCTTCTACAAAGGGAAGATTTTATTCAATATTTCCTAATTATTGGCGGGCCTCATCGGGCACCTTACTTTCCATATAAGCTGTATCTAAGAAGCTTTTTATGTGTCTTTTAAAATGGGGAATTTTCTTTCTTCAAAATATTCATTTATCCAAACCACTATCTATAGGCCTGCTCTAAATAAATGAAAAGATGTTTCACTTAATTTAATAGAACAACACCATGACTTATAAAATAATTTTACTTGTATTTAAAAATAGACTAAATCTACTGGTCTGAAACATTTATACTGCTATCTTTGAAAATGGAAGATTTCTAAGTTGTTTTATGATGCTTGGGTTAAATATTTGCTCCTCTTCTACATAACATTATTCAAATGAATCTGTTATATTTATACATTAAGTAAGAATATAAATTTGCAAATAGCTAATAAGATTTCAAGTTTTGAAACTGTGTATAATTTTACTCTAATATATGAGGAACTCCTGTAATAGGTAATGATTTTCAGATTGTTTATTTCTGTTTATTTTTTATGAAGTTATATTTATGTACTGATTTTAATTTTCCTTTTTTTGTTATGGGTTCTATGCATATTGCCAAGGCTGATCATGAATTAGTGATCTCAAGGGAAACTTTCATTTCACACTTCTGAGTGCAGAGACTATGTACAATATGTACCACTGTGTCAAAATATTTCATGATTCTATAAATCTTTACTTCATATGATTCTATTCATTTAAATAATATACAATGCCACAGTTAAAACATCAATTTTAATTTTATTTTCCCATATTTAAAAATATTAAATTGTTCATATTCAGTAATGGCAAATGGCTGGAACTCCAAAACATAATATTGAGTGAGGTCACCAAGCCCCAGAAAGACAATCATCATAATTACTCAGTCATAAGTGGTTTTTAAACATAAAACAAAGAAAACCAGCCTAAAATCCCAGAGAACTTAGACAACAATGAGGACCCTAAGAGAGGCATACATGGATCTAATCTACATGGAAAGTAGAAGACAAGATCTCCTGAGTAAATTGGGAGCACTGGGACCATGGGAGAGGGTTTAAGGTGATGGGAGAGGAAGGAAGGGGAACAGAGAAAAAATGTAGTGGTTATTAAAATCATTATATATTTTAATATATAATAGTGGTTATATATATCATTAGAGACATTTTATAGTTAGAAATAATGATATCTGAATGAGCTACACACAGAATCTTTGCTCAGCCAACTTTTGTTCATCAAATTTAATGATTTCATATTTTCTCACAATATATGCTCATTTCCTAACTAATTAACAGATTGATGCAAAGTTCAGAAATAGTTATAATCTATTACTGAAAAATAGGTAATTTGGGGAAAATGATGTTACTAAACAATAATAAAATATCTTCTAAGGTCAATAATACTACTACATTAAAATTAACTGCAAGTTACTGAGAAGGCTCATCAGTTAAGATCACACAGTCTTTTTACATAGGACCTGAGTTCACTTCCCAGTACCCAAGCTCACAACCCTACTGTATCTCAGCTCCATGTATCTGATACCCTCCTCTGGGCTCAATGGGCATCTGCACTCCTAAGTATGTATTCACACAATACACATGCGTAATTTGAACATAAGTAAAAATATGAATAAAAATATCATAAAAATCTACACTGAAAATGTGTATAGGAAATTGCTAAAACATAAGAAATTCACATATATTAAAAGAAAAGAACAGAAATCTATTTGCCTTTAGACGTTGGGGATGTGACAGTTATAAATACTGAGAGTTAAAGTAGCAGTATTGAAAATAGAAACCCAACATTACTTTAAAATGATAAAACAAATATCAAAACTATGATGGCAAAAATAACAAAATAGTAATCAACAAAATAGTCCTGTTTAAAATAAAAATGCTATTTTATTTTTATGAATGCTGCTTATACCAGTCAAGTAAATTTTAAAGATATTTAAATTGAAAAGATTTTATCAAATAATAAAACCAAAGAATGCACAAATCATTGCTTCCTTAGATATGTTACATATAAATTATAAATTTAAATCAACCCTGTGGAGTTCTTTTTCCACTATTTTATTATGTAAAAATAAATATACAAAGCACTTTATTATAAGGGTTAACATTGTTGCTCTGTTCCTTTCTTGCAATCATTGGCTTTATTGGTCCATGAGGGTGTAGGGAACAGAAGTGGGGAGCAGGGTGTACATGGCTGTGGGTACAGTGGAGACAGTTCTTTGTGAAGCAGACTTCAGTGAATCAACTCAAGTTTATTTCAAACTATAAGAAATATATAGAATTGGGGAGCATGGCGAGAAACCCCAATTCATATTAAGTGGCACACTTATTTCACAAAGTTTTATATGTGACAATAGTGTCCTATAACAGAGATCCTAGAATCCTTCTTAACAGGATTCTATGACAAGGTTCAAGCTAAAGATAAATCAGGCATCTGACACAGAGACAGTTTTCGGATGAGGTCAGTCTTCTGGGCTCAGAGACATCCTCCAGATAAGGGCAAATAAAGAGGTGGAAGTTGGCCCCGCCTCTTGGGAACTTAGCACAGGACATCATTCCCTGTGCCCATCAAATTGCATACCTGCATGAAAGACAGTATGCTGGCACTTTAAGAAACAAGTCCGCCTACTCCTGCAGACTCTCTTCCCCTTGCTCTTTAGAAGAAGCAAACAGTTCTTTGTCCCCCCCCCCTTATGTCTTTCTCCCTCTCTTTCCTCCCCTTTACCCTTTTCTTAATAAGGGAGTATAACCTTTAGCAAGATTGACTGAATATGATACATTTTGTGTTTCTTCCTGTGGGTAAAATTTTAAAAGAAAGGTATAAAATCAAATGACAAAACAATTTCAACTGTTATTAATGTTCAGTTTTTAAAGCAGTTCAAGTGGTTTGATTTATAAGAGCCTCAGAAAATACAAGACATCCTTATTATTTATGTAATGACACTATAATGATTTGTTGTTGCTGCCTCCACTCTATGGAAGAACGAAGATCTAAGGGTGAAGAGTGTGAGGTGAAAATAAAAAGTAACACTAAAAAGTTGTTGAAGAAAATTTATAATTATAGGAGGTAGTGGATCTGGGATCTGGTTATGAATTCAGTTATTAGATTCTCTTTGCGGGTATTGCTCTGTGTTATACAGTTTTAAGTAGGCTGATGTCAATATTTAGATGTTGTCAAACAAATGCTATAATTTCATTTAGGATAGTCATCAGAATACATAGATATTGAAAGATAGTTGAAGATTCTCCCAAATAAACTATTTTCTAACAAATATTTATCAAATCAAGACTAGTTTTTACATGTTTTCACTCAGATTCACTTCTGAAGATGCATTCCACAACCCACTTAGAAATTTAAAGTTGAGTATCCCAGAATGTAATATCAAAGATCCTGAATAACCTATATTTCTTTATAATAAAAGGATAAACACTTATTAAATGTTTTTATGAAGGTTGCACATTAAAGTCATTTATGGAGACCAAGAGGAAAGTTGATCAGAATATTGATCAGCATCTTTTCTGTGTAACTAGAAAGCAGAAGAAGTTTAATAAACTTCAGCTATGATTCACTGTCATAATTTATTTTTTTATTGAGTTAATGAGCTTTTGGTTTATGCTATAGAAATTGTGTTGTCACATAGAACATGGAGTACTGAATAAATTAATTCTTCTGTAGAATAAGTAATATACATTACTCACACACAATGCTTCATAGTTTAGTTATGGCTTTCTAAGTCTGAATTTTGAGAGTTTTAGCTTTCTTTCTTCATGCACTTTCAAGCACCGAGTACTAGTACATCTAAAGATGACTTCTTGGTGTTTTTGTAAGTGTGGTTTATGGTTTAGTACTCAAGAGCTTGAAATTTCCCTGGAACTATCAACCTCACATAGCTTGAGATTTAAATCGCATGAATCACACCAGACATTTTTGAAAGTGAAGAAAATTTAAAGCTCTTTTCATCTGAGTGGTTTGTGGGAGTTTTATATTGTCCTTGAAAGAACTCTTAAAAATGGCTATACTATACATGAAGGCACACAAATTAAATTTAAAAACCAATATTTTAAAATATTATTAATTTTCTCTGTGTAGTACAGCAATTCTGCATGAAAATATCAAGTTTCTGTGTTCTAAAAACGTTCTCAGGATAATAAGCAAACAAAATTGAACAGAAATAGGTGTAAAAGAAAGATACTAACAAATAAATATGAAATATACATATTTCCAGAGATCCACAGAGTAATCACCTAAAGATCCTTTACCTCTGTAGTGTGAAAAAAAAAAATCTATGCCCTTTTCCAAAGAAGAACTTTTTATTTTTTTTTTAACAAGAAAACTGCAGTCTTTTCTGTTCCCTCTCTAGTAAGAGGGAGGAATGGTTTTCAATGTTTTTCTGTAATGTAAAATCAGACATTAATGATAATTTTCTTCTACTTATCCTTGGAATTCTGCAAGTCTGCCCTCATCCCATAACTACTTTGATCTCAGTAAGAATTGATGCATGAGAAATAAGCAAGAAGGCTTTCTATAGGAAAATGATATCTATTCAATCAGTTACTACTGATATAAAAAGTAGTAATATTACAAAAAGGAAAAAGTTCAAGTTTCATGTGTTATTTAGATAAAAGCAGGTTAAATTGAATTAAAATCTAGAGAAACTAAATTATAAGTCTTATCTATTAGATATTTTGTTCAGGAAATCATTATTTTTTTTAATTAGATAGGTTTTGTTCAAGACTCATCTGATACCATTCTGTCTGATTCTGTCATCATTCCCAACTCTGTCACTAATATTTGGGTTAATTAGTTTATCATCAATTAAATTACACATATTCATTATCAAAGTAATTTTCTCTCAAATAAAATTTTTTTCCAATATGGTAGAAATATTCATATGTTTCCAATTCTCTCAGCATCAAAAAAAAAAAAACCAAAAAAAACAAAACACTAGATAAAGTATCTCCAAACTCCTAGGATAGAGTTTAGAAACTGTAAAAGAAATGAAAAAATGTTTCATAATATATGTCCTTATTGTATATTTGACAACATGGTTAGTCTTAAATGTTTCAAAATGGTTGCATGTGATTAGATTATTTATATAGAATGAAGGATACGTCTTAATTTTTTTCCATGAAGAAATAGATTGACTGACAGCCTAAGGGTGCAGTGAGTCCATTGTAGCAGGGGAGGCATGGAAGCAGCAGCGGTTGCACTGCACCCTTCCCCAGTAACAAGCAGAGAGAGGCAAGGTGTGCTACATTCGCTGTTTCCTTTTTTAATTCATCAAGGGGACTGCCCATAAAATGTTGCCACCCTTTCAGAGTAGGTCCTCTCATCTAAACCTCTCTGAAAGCACCCTTTCTGCCATCTCCTAGGCCATTCTATATCCTGTTAACTTGACAGGATTAACGATGCTGACTAGTAAAACCAGAAGGACTTGAATCCCAAGATTATTTTTGAAAACAGCCTAGGCTATATGAGGTCTTGTCTCAAGAAAACCAAAACAGGGCCGGGCGGTGGTGGCGCACGCCTTTAATCCCAGCACTCGGGAGGCAGAGGCAGGCGGATCTCTGTGAGTTCGAGACCAGCCTGGTCTACAGAGCTAGTTCCAGGACAGGCTCCAAAGCCACAGAGAAACCCTGTCTCGAAAAACCAAAAAAAAAAAAAAAAAAAAAAAAAAGGAAAACCAAAACAGTGGTAGGATTGTGGTTCAAGTGGTAGAAGGATCACTGGAAAAATCAGGAAGGTCTCTGCTCCATCCCCAGTGCTGTATAAAAACAAAGCAATAAAACAATGGTGTGGTGGTGGCAAATGCTTATAATCCCAGAGTTCTAGGGGTAAGGACAATCAGGAATTCAATGTCATCCTTATCTATATAGAAAGTTGGAGGCCAGCTCCACCTGGGTTAAATGAAACTGCATGATAAATGAAGCAGATAAACAAACACCCTACACTTTCCCTGTTCCTGTCCACTAACTGCTTGGGTCGTAGCATCAAGTACCACTCCTGACTGAGTTCACCTTGCCTGTCATCATGATTTCCGGCACACTCTCGCAGCTTTCTCTTCCCTGTGATGTTACCATATTGGCCAGTCAATCACTATCAAGATCCAGCACAAGCTTTCCCAACATGAATTCATGTATCCCAGGGGAAAGTATGCTACTGGAGGGGTAGAGGCAAAACAGAGGTAAAACCTAAACCACAAACTAAGCCAGGTCCGGGTCCAGCTCTCTCATTACCAGCACCATATCAGCCTGCATGCTGCCATGTTCCCTGCCATGATGATGATGGGCTGAACCTGTAAGTGAGCAACCCTAATTAAATGTTTTTAATCCTAAGAGTTGTCAAGGCTGGGTCTGAAAAAAGCCCGGGATAAAACCGGTCTCACTGAACATAGCTGACAAGGAGGACTACTGAGAACTCAAGAACAATGGCAATGGGTTTTTGATCCTACTGCACGTATTGGCTTTGTGGGAGCCTAGGCAGTTTGGATGCTCACCTTACTAGACCTGGATGGAGATGGGTGGTCCTTGGACTTCACACAGGGCAGGGAACCCTGATTGCTCTTTGAGTTGATGAGGGAGGGGGACTTGATTGGGGGAGGGGAAGGGAAATGGGAGGCGGCGGTGGGGAAGAGACAAAAATCTTTAATAAATAAATTAATTAATTAAAAAAAGAAGAGTTGTCAACAGTTTAATCCTAAAATGAAAAACATTAAGAGAGAAGTTGCCAACTGAAAATGGGGTATTGCTGTGATAAGCCTGACCATGCTTTTGTTTGGAGTACTTGGACTTTAGTACTTTGATTAGAAAAGCAGTGTAATGCTTTAAGCCCTGTGTAGTGGGGCAAATGAGATGGAGCATGGAAGAGAATGGTGCTGATAATGATTGAAATCTCAGGAGTTGACTCAAGAGTTTTTAGAAAAAAAATAGTATATTGCTTAGTAATCACTCATAATACTTGGTGAAGGAAGTGGATGCTTTTGACAATTGTAGAAGTCTGAAAATATGAGCCTATTTCCATCTGGAACAAAGGTCAGAGACTTGGAACTTACCTCGATTCCTTCCCTCCAAGGTCACTGTGTTTCAACTCAAAGGTTTCACTTAGATTTAGGTCAGAGAGTTCTCCTCTCTCAAGGTTATGTCAACAGGTGTGGCTAGTATCCAGACCTTGTATTTCAGGAATAGAGAAGTAGAGATGTTTCTACTTCAAACAAAAGTCTAAGGATCCAATGAAATTCCAATTCCCTTAAGGACGTAACTTTGGATTGTACCAAGGTAGTGGTTTGGCTACAGAATATTTTGGCCTAGGGTGTAAGCATGACTTGTTTTGTTCTAGCAACACAATGTTTAACTATGCATGTAGCCTGCAACTTTCAATTGGTATGTTCATTTCCTTGTCTCATGTTAATTAATACAGTTTTTATGTCTTACTCCTACTCTTTTGGGGTCAGGGTATTTAAAGTAATTGGAAATTAAACATGGGCAAATTTCAGTACTTATTGGCATTTCCCCACATAATATACCATATAATTCTGTGTTTTACTATTTCCATTTGCATCTTCATATTCTTTACTATATTTTTACATTTCCACACCTCTACCCTGGCAAGTGATATTTTTGTTGAGGTTGGTTCCTGACCAACATTATCCTAAGATTTTTTCTAAGGTTTAAGTAAAGTGTTTTGGATTAATGTCATTCGCAGGAGAAATTTCAAAACAGCCCAGTATAGACTTTGTAATGTGGAAAACACTAATGATATATATATATATATATATTGCATTGATATATATATACATATATATCATTAATATATATATATATCAATGCAAGTTACGCAAAAAAAAGACATTTAAGGAGAAGACGAGTACGAGAAAGTACTATTCTAATAGACTAATCTAACAGCTTAAGAAATGGAATAATATAGGGAGTGGTGAACTCAGAGAAAATTCCCGCCTATTTAAATTTCCAGTTTGTGGAAAGGAATTAAAGAAAAGGTTAGAGCTCCATGTGGTGGTGCACACTTTTAATCCAAAAACTGGGAAGACAGAGCCTACCAGATCTCTGAGTTTAAGGCCAGACTGGCCTAAAGATTAAGGACAGCTAAATTTAGACAGTGAAAGAAAACAGAATACTGATGATGACGTAATTAAACAAGGGGCAATGTTCTAGCCCCAGTTAACAGCAGAACTGGGCAGCTTTGGCCACGTCATTCTGTATCTAGAGTTAAGGATAGAAGAAATCGTTTATGAAGGTTGCCTACACACATGAGTATACCTGCTAAGGCCAGGTATGTGTCAGGGGTATCCCTGAACGGAGGCCTAGTAGAGAGAACATTGCATGAAGCTGTAAAATTTAAGCTTGGATTCTATTGGAGAACCCAGTATGTTTGAGATGCCAGAGTCATGAAATACCTGCTGAGGAGAGCTGCTAACAGGTAGTGGAAACAGGCCATGAGAAAGACGTGTGTTGCAGAAAACAGCTGAAAAAGTTGGAGATGTGGAGAGTGTTTTGACATTAGACACAGAGATGCAGAGTTTGGAGTTTGCCAGCTAATTTTCAGTCTTGCTTTGGTACAATATTTCCTCATTATGCTCCCTTCCCTGTGCTTTGGAATAGTAGTGTATATCTGTAGCATTAGATGCTGAAAATATGTGATCTGCATTCTTATTTTTAAAGATGATTATAGCTAAAAGATTATTATGCATTTCAGAAGACACTTTGGATTTATACTTTGAAATAATTTTGAGACTGTTATAAACTGTGGACTTTTGAAGTTGAATTGAATGAATTTTTATGATATGGTTATAAGCCTTTGGGGGCCAGGGAGTAGAATGTGGTCATTTGGAAGTAAAAGTTGCCCAAAGGGTGTGGCTTTATTAGGAGATATGGTCTTGCTGGAGTAAGTGTTTCACTGTGGGGGTGGGTTTTGAGGTCTCTTTTCTTAAGTTTCACTCAGTGTGACAGTGAGTCAATGTCCTCTTGCCCAAGAGTCATGATGTAGGACTCTCAGCTCCAGTACCACATCTTCCTGCATGCTGCCATGTTCCCCATTCTGATGATAATGGACCGAACTCCTGAAACTATAAGTAAACCACCTCTATTAGATTTTTTTTTTAAATTCACTAGAGTTGCCATAGTAATGGTGTCTCTTCACAGCAATAAAAAAACCTGCTAATTAAGACAATAAATGAGATAGGAAACATGACGTGCAGCTGTATATGACCATGTCTATTAACTACAAATATACTTGACCAATTAATACACCCAGAAACACACACATATACATATGTATATGTAAACAATTATATATTCGTATATGTATGCACACAAATATATTTTATGAATTCATGGACACAGAAGAAGATGCTCAGATCTATGCATATATACACGAATATCACATAAACAAAAATGTTATATTTCACTACAACTATGTTTTATGTGACCTTAGCATTACTCTGTCTAACCACCATGATGCCTCATATGTTATGTGTTCATAGAATATCTGCCATACAATTAAAACTGAACTATGTTGTCACTAAAACAGAGAAAAATCTAATTATGTTCATGTGAAACTAAAGCTTTATATACATTTAATCCATACATATATTAGTCAATACCTTAATTAATCAATTTAATCATTAAAATTTTATAAGAAGATGTTTGGGTAGTCATGTTGGTGAGACTGTGTGGGTGTAGCTTCTGACTTTATTAGGAGAAATTCTGAGAGCAAGCTCCTTGATCCTCTGTCTCTTATATCTTTCTAGTTTTTCTTCAAATGTTCTACAAAGTTCTCTGAGCCTTAGATGTGGAAGTGTTTTGTATCTGTATCCACTGGACTCCACAGCTCTGCATTTTGATTGTTTGTGTTTTTCTGTAGGGGTTTTCATCTGCTGCTAAGAGGATTTTCTTTGACGAGAGGTGAATACCTGAACAAGGACAACACCAATAGAGATATCAAAATGTATGGGTAAAAACCTGTGAGCTCTCAACTCTACAAAAGGTCCAATAGGAAACAGATGAAATCCATAGCAGGAAAGGTGGTCTTCGAAATGGAATAACACACCAAATGATTGTCCATGCCAAACAAACCACGATAAAAACGTACATATGAGTGGCATGATACAGAATGAGGAGGTTATACTTTTGAATATCTATTTACATACACATAGATACATACATGCAATAACAATAAAATTGGAGCTTGCAAGTTTGAAAGGGAGTGGAAGAAGTAAGTGGATGGGTTTGGAGGGAGGACAGGGAATGGAGAAATGTTGTAATTGTATTTTATTCTCAAATATAAATAATAGTAAAACTATAAACATATTAGCTTTGTAAAAAATTATTTTAAAATGTTATTTGACAATTATGTGTAGAATAGAAAGAAATAGAAAGTTATATCAATTAAGAATACTTTAGCTGAGAAACCAGCTTCAAAAAATTCTTTGAAAATAATTAGGAAATAGTCTACAATACTAATGTTCAAAACCATAATAATTTGATTAAATGAAGTAGGATCAGTATACCTCATGTATATAAAATTTTGACCCAGAAACATAAGTATGTGTCTAATATCTATTTATTTATTTATCAATACACTCTTCTGCTTGTTTTAAATTCCTACATATTTTTAATTCTAAATACAAATGTAAAATATCTTCATTTGATTTCACTGAATTTGCAATAAGATTCTTTGAAAAACAAATCCTAGAAGGAATAATGAAACCTAAATTTTTCAAATATGCTCCATCTATTTATGAGACAATGTACTTATCACTTTCTCTCGTGTTTCCTCAAGTCTTGGTTTTTAATCCCCCTGGAACAGAAGCTTCGTTCTTCATCCAAGAATCTCTGCTTGCAGCTGTTGTTGATCCCAAGCTTTTCACTTTTAGTTCCAGCAGCCCATGCACAGCTGTGCAGTTGAAGGGATTAAAAGTTAGAATATTGTTTTGGAGGAAGTTATACACTGTTAGCAGGAAGAAAAACAGTTTCCAACTCTTCGGAGTTCACAAACGTTAACTTCTATCTCCTGAGGTAATTCTCCTCCCATTGCATATTCCTGAACTCCTAAGATGAGCAGCATCTCACTTTTGATGTAGGAAATAAAGTATTTCTTGCCTTTAGCAATAATAAAATCTTTACAGAGAACGTTGCATCCCACAGACTGGAAGCAGCACTACAAAATGCCATGATCCAGTGCCTGTAGCACTTGAATAGACTTTGGAACTAATATATAAATTTTGCTAAAAGAGAGAAAAGAAAGAGCAGAAAGAAAGGTTTCCACTCTTGTTGAGTGCTTCTGTAAGTAGGAAGAAGACATTCTTCAACAATCACAGCTTTCCCTTGTTTGTTATTAGGCACACCAGTGTGGAAAACTGTAAGAAACGGAAACCTGGTGTGAAGGAAACCATGTGGGTGTCTCTGAGGATACATCTAAAACAGCAACAGAGTCATTCTATTAAGAAAAGAACTCTCAACAAAGGAATTTAAAATGGCTGAAAGAGCTTTTTCCCCGACATCTTAGGGAGGCTGCAGTGGTCGTCGCCACTCTCCGAACTTCATCATGCCGCCCAAGGATGACAAGAAGAAGAAAGATGCCGGAAAGTCGGCCAAAAAAGACAAAGACCCAGTAAATAAGTCCGGTGGCAAGGCCAAAAAGAAGAAGTGGTCCAAAGGCAAAGTTTGGGGCAAGCTCAACAATCTAGTCCTGTTTGACAAAGCCACATACGACAAACTCTGTAAGGAAGTGCCCAACTATAAACTTATTACTCCAGCCGTGGTCTCTGAGAGACTGAAGATTCGCGGTTCCTTGGCCAGGGCAGCTCTTCAGGAGCTCCTTAGTAAAGGGCTCATCAAGCTGGTTTCAAAGCACAGAGCCCAAGTAATTTACACCAGAAACACAAAGGGTGGAGATGCCCCAGCTGCTGGTGAAGATGCATGAACAGGTTCAATCAGCTGTACTTTTGGAAAAATAAAACTTTATTAAATCAAAAAAAAATAAAAAAATAAAATGGCTGAAAGACACTTAAGAAATGTTCAACATCCTTAGTCATCAGAGAAATGTAAATCAAAACAACTCTCTGATTCCATATTACTTGGTAAGAATGGCCAAGATCAAAAACACTGATGAAAACCTATGTTGGAAATTGTGGGGTAAAGGGAACACTCCTGCATTGCTGGTGGGAATGCAAGCTGGTACAACCCCTTTAGATGTCAGTGTGGTGATTTCTCAGAAAACTAGGAAACAACCTTCCTCAAGACCCAGTTATATCACTATTGGGTATATATCCAAAGGACATGTGCTCAACTATGTTCATAGCAGCATTGTTTGTCATAGCCAGAACCTGGAAACAACCTAAATGCCCCTTGACTGAAGAACGGATAAGAAAAATGTGGTACATTTACCCAATGGGGTACGACACAGCAGAAAAAAAAAAAAAAAACAACATCTTGAATTTTGAAGGCAAATGGATGGAGCTAGAAAACATCATTTTGAGTGAGGTAACCCAAACACAGAAAGACAAGTATCACATAAGTGGTTTTTAAACACAAAGCAAAGAGAACCAGCCCACAAATCACCATCCCAGAGAACTTAGACAACAATGAGGACACTAAGAGAGACTTACATAGAGCTAATCTTCATGGGAAGTAGAGAAAAGCAAGATCTCCTGAGTAAATTGGGATCATGGGGACCTTGGGGGAGGGCTAAAGAGGAGGGGAGAGGCAGGGAGGGAAGCAAAAAAAAGTGTAGAGCTAAATAAAAATTAATAAAAAATATGTCTAAGAAAATTTTAAAAAGATAAGACTTCGCGAATTTTGCATGCAAATGAATGGAAATAGAAAACACTATCCTGAGTGAGGTAACCCAGACCCAAAAAGATGAACAGGGGATGTACTCACTCATAATTGGTTTTTAGAGATAAATAAAGGTCAGTGAGTCTATAATTTGATATCCTAAAGAAATTAAATAAGAAGGTGAACCCAAAGAAAAACATATAGCTATCCTCCTGGTTATGGGAAGTAGACAAGATTGCCGGGCAAAAAATTGGGATCTTGGGGGTGTGGTGGGAGGGTGGTAAGGGGGGAAGGGGAGAGAAATGTGAGAAGGGGAGGGTGGGGGGAACTTGGGGAAACGGGATGATTGGGATAAAGGAAGGTTGGTTAGGGGAGCAGAGAAGCACACATCTTAATTAAGGGAGCCATCTTAGGGTTGGCAAGAGACTTGGATCTAGAGGGGCTCCCAGGTGCCCAGGGCGATGCCCCCAGTTAGTTCCTGGGGCAGCTGAGGATAGGGAACCTGAAATGACTCTATCCTATAGCCATACTGATGAATATCTTGCATATCACCATAGAAACTTCATCTGGCGATGGATGGAGATAGAGACAGAGACCCACACTGGAGCACTGGACTGAGCTCCCAAAGTCCCAATGAGGAGCAGAAGGAGGGAGAATATGAGCAAAGAAGTCAGGACCACAAGGGGTGCGTCCACCCGTGGAGAGAGTGGGGCTGATTCTTTGGGAGCTCACCAAGGCCAGCTGGACTGTGACTGAAAAAGCATGGGATAAAACCGGACTCTGAATTTGGCGGACAATGAGGGCTGCTGAGAAGCCAAGGACAATGGCACCGGGTTTTGATCCTACCTCATGTTCTGGCTTTGTGGGAGCCTACCCAGTTTGGATGTTCACTTTCCTAGACCAGGATTGAGGGGGGAGGACTTTGGACTTTCCACAGGGCAGGGAACCCTGACTGCTCTTCAGGCTGGAGAGGGAGGGGGAGGAGTGGGGGGAGGGGGGAGGAGGGGGAGGAGTGGGAGGGAAATGGGAGGCGGGGAGGAGGCAGAAATTTCTTTTTTTTCCAATAAAAAAAAAAGATAAGTTTCCACTCAACAAAGAATAGCTTTAATTAGCAACTGTGCATGACATATGGAATCTGTGGGAATATATACTTTATAACCACTAAATATGAAACAATTGTTAGTGTATGATTGTTTGGAAGAAATGTACCAAATGTAAAAATGGATTCTGACATTCATACGCATAGAGAAGTGCTACTGTCTTGGATAACCAGAGTTCATTCAAGTAGGGAGTTATATTATCTGCTACAAATTCTTAAAACATTTTTGGTTGTTTGAATTTGCATATATAAAACCAGCTCTGCTCAGTCAAGTGTCACTTATCACATACATTTAGTTGGGAATAAATAAATTTCTTCAATAAAAAAAAAGATAAGAGATCTATTCAAGCCAAACATAAACCATCTTCATAATTCAAACCATAAATGACTTATAGATCATGACGGACTGTACATTTAGAATAATTTGCAAGTAGTTGAAAGTATTAATTATTTAGCATAGAATAAAACACTTAAAACGAGAAAAACACAATGGGATAAGTGAGAAGAATAGGTATAAAATATGATGACAAAAGAATTACACACATATGAAATTGAGAGTGGATAAGTAAAATATTCTTTAAAAGGGTAAAATCATTATAGAAGAAAAACCCTGAAGGAACAGAGAATATGCTTTGTGGCTACTCTATCACAAGTCAAAATCTAAAACTGTGTTAATAGAACAACATTTCTTGACATGAGGCAGAAAAAAAAAATGGATCTGTGAACCACAAACAGAACTCCCTAAGAAGATGCATAGATAGTGGCCAACTGATATGTGATACTACAAGATGATAGGGAAATACTGAATAACAGTTTTCAGGAAAATGATTCTTTAAAAAAAATGAATAACTATTTTAAGTCTTCATTCAGTTGATTCCCGGTATATTATGCATTTGTTTCTGTGTTGGGGACTGGCTTAGAAAAAAATACCACTTCCCAGGGTAGGCATGGGTAAAGGGCATGAAGACTTGAATGAAAATAATTAAACAAAGAATATAGAATAGGAACAGGAAGGATGTCTGTGAATACTGAAATCTGCCTGTATTTAATTTTCCATAAACTTTTATACCCCAATACAGCAGTGGGAAGAAGACAAAAGACGGCTTTAACATGATATATAGGACCACTAGAACAGATACTTGATTCAAAACTTGACACATCAAATCATTAGCATTCTGTTGTTTAGGCAGTGAACCCACCCTAGACCAAGTGTTCTTCAGGCAGCCACTCCCAAGGACAAACCTCTAATTTCAAAGAAGGAGTGGAGTGTGCCTGACTTTTGGTCCCCGGAAGTGGATGTGCCTGTATAGGAATCTTAATGTCAACAGGACGAAGCAACCACACCCTAGGACAAGTGTAGCCTTGGTAATTGTAAACAATTGTGAACAACCTCAAACTCTGTAATCTTCCAACAAGGTGGAAATTGGCTCACATTTTTGGGCTTCCACGATTCCATAAGGGTAAGATTTCATACTATAAAATAACAGAAAGGAAGTTTCAAATTTTGTCAGAAGAAATGTATTTAATGAAAGGAAATTCATGAGGGAAAAACCAGCAGATTATATTTATGCATATGTACATATGCATTATATAACAATAATAAAGAAATGAGGCCAGTGACTTGGAGGTCACTAGTCATTTAAAGGGTTAGGAAGCATACAGGAGGGGAGATATGCAATTTTATTTCAGTATGTTACCAAAAATACATTAAACAAGATCAGATAATACCAACTATTGATGATGCAAGAAGTATTTGCAATACTATTTCAACCATAGTGAAGCCACATCATTTCCAATCATTTTCATGCAATAAAGGAAAACATTTGACAATGCAAATAAAATACAATTCCAATGAGAATCTTTTGAGACAACAGAAAAACTAAGATGCCCATGAAAAGCAATCTACGTGAATGTAATCTGCCACAGTCATCTGATAAATAAAGATAACTTCAATTCACCTAGCTGGATATTTTAAAACCTTTTGTAACAAAGCACTCTTCCATTTAGAGAAGATTTTTAAAAGAAAAAAAAATGAATTGTTTCCAGACACTATGGATGAGGCTGATGAATCATAAACTCACATTATAAGATACCTTTTTTGGTTTCGGGAGAAGAATAATAAAGAAAATGTAGGTTATTTGAGAGGAAAACAATATTCACAAGATGATCAAGTGATATTTATGGCCTATGATAAGATATAGTCCTTAGCCAATTTGTCAAAAAGTGCTCAAAACCAGTAATGCTTCTACTAGGGCTAACTATATACATCCATCACTTTCTGTGTGTGAATAGTTTCCATAACTGAGATCATAGGGCACATGGTCTGGCTGGTCTCATACTCATGCTCATTCTTCTTAGGACTTGGCAGCATTTTCTACCCCCATGAGCAGATTGCATCTAACTGACTGATACAATCTTCTGTATGTTATTTTGTATTAGAAATGAATTTCAAATGACTATTATCAGTTTACAGAAAGCAAGTCATTTAACTTAAAAGTTGGAGGAGGTAACTCTATTGAAATGAGAAGCTGCCAATGAGAATCTGCCATCTACAGGCAAGGAGTCATTCAAATTTTGTGTTGATAGTTTTATCTATTTTTTTTAAATCTAAAGTCCCTTTTTACCTGGAATACAATGTTGGTTGGATCAGTCTAGAAAAATACAAATTGTATTTTTATTATCATATAAACCCTCAGAGTAAGTGCTGAGAAGACATTAAATATAAAACTGGGCAACTCTAAACAAACATGGGTGGCCCCTCAAAATTTGATTCATTCAATATGTACCTGGACCCCAGCAGAATCTGAAGTTAGTGATTTCTGAAACTGATATAAAATATACAATGATTCCGTGTAGTTTTTCTTTATGAGCAAACAAGTTCATTCCAAAAGAGCAGTTTGTGCTACACAAACAAATCTTTCTGGTCAGATATACTTAACACAAGAAGTTGGTTAGAAATCAAAATTAAGGCCAAGAGCTTCCTCAGTTAGATGCAGAGCTATGCTCTTTGTTTTGGCTTCCTTGTTACCGCCTTCCAGTTAATTGGGTTGTCTTGTTCTGAACTGGTACACTAAGGAGACATTCCCCTGATCGTTTTGCAGCATTCATATTTATTTTGACACTCTTAAGAGTTCTAACCTATGACTGAGGCCAAGGTACGAGATAATTTAGGTGGGGAAAAGACAGGAGAAGGAGAAGGTGAAATTGGCTGAGGTGGTGAGATTTGACTTTAGCTTTTCACAAATGCTTAGAAAATTGGAATTCTATGACTTTGCCAGTGTTAGATTCATTATATTGCTCAGTGATTAAGCACAGTGTTTAAGCTGAGCTCTTACTGTTATGTAAAGTGCCTCTGGGGCAGCTCTAAATTGCAGATTTTCTATGCTTTTCTCTCTGCAAGATTTTGAACTCCTATAGATAATAGCCTTTGAACAAAGCTTCTGTATGTAAAATAGATTTTATAGCCCATATTTGATGATAATACAGTCACAAAAGTATTCTTTTTAAAGGCATCACTCTGTGCCAGAAATTTTATATAAGTCATTTAGTCTATGCCTAAACTCTCACCAAACAAACTGAGATAGAAACAGAGAGATGCTCACCAGATAGAGTGAATCAAGTACTTGGCAACAGTGATGCTCATAGCAAGCGTCTGTGGCCGCACAAATGGTACAGTTTTAGTCCTTTTACTGAACTCTGACTCCTGGCTTCCAAACAATTTGCAATACAGTACTTTTATTCATAGCAGAATTTAATAATGAGGTGAAAATAATAACAGTAACCAAGTAACAACAGAAAATATATATAGCATATGCTTGATCTTTCTAGGAAAATAATTGGTCAGATATCCAAAATCTGAATCAAAGATTTCCAAATAATAGGAAAACCATTCAATGTCCATTCTTTTCTCACCGTATAGTTGGAATGTTTATGTTTAAGATAATAATAATAATAATATTTATTTTTTCATGTTTTAGTATTGAAGTTGATTTAATTTTTTTACTTGTTTTAATTTAAGCTTGAATTTATTTTTACAACTGTTTCTCAATCTCTAGGACAAGTATTTGTTTTAATTGAAAAGATGTATAACTTATTATTTATAGGTCTTAATTTACCAATTTTTATAAAGATCAGAGTGATTTAATAGAAATATTTTCATATTTTATTTAAAACTATACTTCCACATAGAGCATGGATGAACATAATTTATACATTTGAATTCTGGTTTCAAGCATTCTTTTTTATGGCATTAGAGATGAAGTGACAGCTCTTGCCTTTCCCCCAGTGTCTCAGTACAACAGTACTGCTCAAAATCCTACCGTCGCTAAGAAGCAGAAGTTCCCAGAGGGGTGCACAGAAGGATTTTGCCTTTTCTAAAACTATTTCCAAGCAATAAGCCTTGAATAATATAAATTCTACTTTTTCCCAAGGACATTATGATGGCTTTATATTTTACTGCATTTGAAGGAATAAAGAAATAAACTGAAAGGCAGTCTTAAAGGATTTTAAAAGCTGTCTTAATGTTTCCTCACCACCCTCATTTCATATTAGATAGTAGGACAGCTAGTTCTCAAGGAGTTCTAATGGCTGTCTAAATCTGGGTGATAAATGGGGAAAAACAAGGTCTGTGAGCTTTGACAGTTTTTTGGGGGGTATTGATCCTTAATGTTTTAGCTGGCGCGCACACACAAAAAAATCAGCATCAGACTTTAATTCTTAAAACAATAGGATGTTCTAAAATGTAGCAAGATTTCTGTGTCTCTGCACAGAACCATATTGGATTAGAGCAGAATGGGGTGGACAAAACGTAAGAAGTAGAATGTTACCCCAGTTGAATCTAAGTGGAATCCATAAATGCTTTTAGCGAAGACACAGATCATTAAGGAACAAGTCATCCTGTTTTTGCTGTTTTGTTTTCACCCTTTTCTATATCCTGATATGGTCAGAACACTCCTTTGTGGTTTCTATTCTTGGAGACCTCATAGCTCTCTGTTCAGTTTGGGCTTTGACTCCAGGCACTGCAAATTTACTAGGCACAGCTATTTTAATAAACATTGAAAAAGCAGTATAAGTTGAAAGTTTCACCCACTTCCTCTGGAACTATTTGTATTTAAAGGATTGGTTTTAGTACTAATAGGTCTGAATGGTAGGCAAATAATGTCTATAAAACTGAGTTTTCTTATACTAACAACGAAGTATAGTGTGGTGATTTCCTCTGTGGGCTTATTGAAGAGAGTTAATTTCTAATGTCAGGTTTCTTGCTAGTCCCATAATGGCTCAGTCCATCACGATATATCTTTCCTTGTTCTCTGTCTCTGTGCTTTCCCCATTTTGACAATCCTGATCCCTCAAGGTCTCCTTCCTCTTCTTCTCCCCCACTCAAAAATATTCAGTAGGTAGAAACTTTCTCAACATTTCAGTATAATATACTAACTTCTTCTCTGTAGATTTTAGTATATGTAAATATTGTCAAATGTAGAGATATTCATAGCTCACTATATTTAAGACTTTTGTGAAGATTATGTTTTGCACTAATTATGTTTGTTCTATTATTGCCAACTAATTAACTAACAACTTAACATACTGTTAGTTGGAAAATTAATGTGAGGATTATCTTCACCATCCCTTTTTGCAAATATTAGTAAACTCTTTTCTCTCGCTGTATATTTCTATCAGGTTTTTTTTTTTTTTGAAAACACACAAGCAAGTACTCTGAAAATTAAACGAGAGTCATTTTATTTCACTTATATAAAAAAGTCCAGAGAAGTTTAATTTTTAGCCAGTATCAAAGGAAATATATGAAAGGTAGATGAAAAATGAAGCTGCTAGCCAGGCGGTGGTGGTGCACGCCTTTAATCACAGCACTTGGGAGGCAGAGGCAGGCAGATCTCTGTGAGTTCGAGACCAGCCTGGTCTACAAGAGCTAGTTCCAGGATAGGCTCCAAAACCACAGAGAAACCCTGTCTCAAAAAACTAAAAAAAAAAAATGAAGCTACTATTATATAAGTTATGGTTTCGGGCCAGTTTTAGAAGTAGAGAAGGGAGAGATTTTTATATGCGTCTTTAAAACTTATAATGATATGTGTTTATTTTCATATAGTAATCAATCTCTACCTCTGCTTTTCTACTATTTCTTTTTGGTATGTTTTACATACTTTTTTGGAGTTAATGTTACAATGAAGTCCTTAAGTAAGAATCTATGCAGTCAAGTAGATTATTAGTGAAGACCAGTAAGTGGATTTTAGCAAAGGACAATGCATTACTCATTACAAAAGCTAAGATCACACATCCCACTCTGGAGAAAACTTTTTCACTTGGGCAGAAAAAAATTTGAACAGTTAGGTAGGGGTGTTCTATTGTGGTATGAACTTAAAAGGTACATAAAGAATTTTCTAGTGGACATTGTGCACCAAATAATGCATTTCCTGATTTTAGCTATGTTGTTAGTTATTCCCATTTTTCCTCTCTGTTCAGAATGTACCCTTAAATAATTGCTCTGGGATAAACATAATTTCACCAAATACTTCTTCTTTGAAGTGACATGCTATTAAGCTTTCTGACTAGAGAGCTTGAAACTACTCTTTTTGAACAGGATGAAACGATTGTTCTGTTAATTATGGTGTGGGAGACTTGGGAACAGCCGTCCTACAGAAGCATGAATAGTGTGAAGGCTTCTTGCCTATTGAGTGGGCAGAGGCCTTATACAGTCTACTCAATGAGGATATTGCCTGATGCTCTGGAGCCTGTAGTCATCCTGTAGCCTTCTGCACAGTCCATTTACACCCTTCAGCCTGTTAAGCCATCAAGTTGCCTGTTCTTCAAGCACATTCAGAGCCTATCTATGCAATGATCTCTTTTAACTGGTTTAGTTACCCTTTCTCCACCACCTGTGTTCTACTGGGTAGCTTCTGGTTCTTTTGGAAATAACCTGCCCCTAAGTGTTGAATTATATCTTTAAGTCTTGGTTCAACCTTTCTGTTGTTCCTTCCTCAAATACTCTCCTATGCTGAACTTCCTTCTAAACTATTTTCATCAGTTCCTTACCACAAACTTCCCCTCTTTAAACTACCATGCTGTTTCTTCTCCCAACAATATCAAGAATAGTAAAAGTTAATGTAGATTATATGAGGTATAAGAATATAGTATAATCAGTTGTACTCTTAAGCCTTGTTACTTTTGTTTTTTGCCTGTTATTTCTCATTCATAAAAATGATAAAAAAAAACCCAAGTCAGATATTTTGTGTATAGACTATTCCCGTATTACTAACTGGGATGGTGAAAAAATCCTCATTTTCTCCCTTATCTGTGGTTTTGGGAATCTGGAGTAATTAACTTCTAGAAAACTATCTGACTATAAAATTCATTGCTATTTGTTTGTCTATTGAAACAAAATCCGAGCCATAAAAATTTCCATTTCAGAATCTTTGTTCAGAGAAATACCTTGTAGAGATGATTAAATTCAGCTACTACATGCACAATGATCCACATCTCAATATATCCCCCCCCCAGAAAAGACAACTGGAGACTATATCAAAGAGGAGCACTTATTATTTTGCTTACTTTGTGAATTGAGAGTTTTGTTTTGTAAATATTTTCTTAAATATATACTAAACATTTTGCTAAGTGTATAATAGCTAAATATTCATAGGAAATTTTTTGGTATAACTAAATTTACAAAATTACAAAATTTTCAAATATTAGTTACATAGCCTATTGATGATAGAGACATAACTAATAAAGAAACAGTTAGAGATATACAAATTAGTTGTATAACCCACTAAGTATTAAAAATTATGGTGCTTTGAGAGATGGAGAGACAGTTGACCATTGAAGAAGGCTTGTGGCTCTTGTAAAGAACCCAAGCTTTATTCTCTATACCCATGCAAGAAAGCTTTAAATTGCCTATAATTTCTACTCTCCTTGATCAAATGCCCTTTTTAAGCCTCCATTAGTATTCACATTAAAGTTCATTTATCTATACACAGGCATACATAAACACATATTTTAAACATATAATGCTTTAAACTGTGTTGAGTCCCATAATATACTTGAAGTTTGATTTTGTCTGCTACCTCTTTTAAAAACAAACAAGGAAAATACCCCAAGCGAATGTAAAAATATGCAGTTCAAATATTCAGAGAACCATTGATACATTGAAGCAGTTCTTTAGCAAATTATATAAAGATATAAGCTAATTTTATTTCATATATCTGGTGTATTAATAGTGTCAACTTTATTAACAGTTCTACAATGTTTAATATGCTATGAGTAATTTTATTACTGTAATGTATTCTTTGCCTGTGCCCCAGACAGCAAAACCAGGGTATAAGTACTTTCAATACATCTTTGTTTGTAGCAGATAAGGGAAAAGAGGGAAAATGCCTGATATTGTGCCGCTACATAAGTACTTCTGACATTAAATATGTCAATTGTCTCTCTTTTGATTTTGTGTCTCCCTATGTTTAAAAATTCCTATCAAGGAAATTCTCCAAATGTTCTGTCTTCACAGAATTTAGTGATCATCCTTACTAAAACAGAGCAAAAGCATGGTTGGCTGTTGCAGGAGGTCCTTCCGCTCCTCCAGCCAATAGCCACTGAGATACCAGCCCATTGGGGCGTAGTCTCCCTCCCTTTAAAAAAAGCAGCTACTTCCCTTCTCCCTCTCTTTGCTTCCTGTTTCGAATTGATACCAATATATTTGTCTAAAAACAGTAACTCACAATTACAAATCTATTATCTCAGTTGTCGGATGAGGAAATCTTGCAGGCTCACCAAGCCATACTAACAGTCTACATTCACGAAACTGAGTGACTGAAATAATGACTGAAGTTCTGAGAATTTTCCACTGCAGTGACAGATGTGCTGTGTGCACCAGTTGGTTTATCTACATGACCTTTCTTGAGCTTTTCGCAGTCTAATCTTCCGGACTCCCGGGGGAAGTGTGACTTGTCTATGTCCACTCCTCATCTTCCAAAACATTCTAAGATTTTTGTTAGTAATTTATTTCATTTAGAAGTACACAGGCATTGGTGTTGGAAGTCCTTCTGTCTATGTATTGCTTTTATTGGTTAATAAATAAGGCATGGTCTTGAGCAATGGTTCAGCAGTTATAAGAGCTAACCACTCCTTTCAAAGATCCACGTGTGAGTTCCAGATCGTACAGGGTTGCTCAATTGTCTATATAACTCCACTTCTGGGGAATCTGATGCCCACTTCTAGACTTCACAGGTAAAAGACACATATGTGGGGCTCAGACATATATGCGGGCCAACTGCTTATATAAATAAAATAATTAGTTAAGGAGAATACATTTATAAAAGTACACAGAAATTCTGTTGTTCACTGATATTTATTTAAGCAGTTTGCCTCTTCATTTTATCTGGATCTAACCCAAATATTTCTTTCAGTTCTGAAAACTCCCAGCAGTGAAACACAAGCTATATGATGACATAGGGTTTCTATTAGAAAAATATTGAAACATATTAATGAATTTCTCCATCTACGTTTAGATACTTCCATTCTGTGGGCTTATTATTTGGGGAGAAACTTTTAGCTGATGCGGCATAGCTATTAATTTTTAAATGTTACAGCTTTCCTTAGCATTTACTTAAGAAATCTATAGCTAAATTAAAACCAAATATCCTAGCTTGCTTTGTCCTGTTTGGCCATTGTCTCTTAGAGGCCAACTCTTTTTTGAAGAGGAAGAGCAGGGAGAGTGGATCTGGAAAAAAAGGGGAGATTGGACAAGAGCTAGTCACAAGAGGGAGGGTAAATTGAGGTTCAGATGTATTGTATTAAAAAAATCTATTTCTAATAAAAAATAAAAATGAGATGAATTCCCATATATTTTCATATCAAAGATATAAGAAAATGATGTAATAATACTGCAAACCATAAGGCAATTTGAATTTCATTTTTTACCTATTTAACAGGGTTTTAATATACTGACATAAATGAATATACTATTAACTTTAAAAACTGCTTGGATTTATGTGAGGAAGAGAGAGAGAGAGAGAGAGAGAGAGAGAGAGAGAGAGAGAGAGAGAGAGAGAGAGAGAACATATGAAGTGAAAAAAGAAATCTGAGGAAGATATTTATGCTTACAAATACCACATGGAACACTTAATCAGTTTGTCTTGAGCAAAATTTTAAACCAGGAAGTTGTCATACTTGTATGCATCAAATTGTATTCCAATGCTTGTCCTTATAAAACTTTACTATGGTTTTGGGATATTACTCTGTCATCCTAATTAAAATATATTAATGACCCAGAGATAAGAGTGATTAAAACGCTATTATAGAACTTCAAATAATATTGCATTAAAACAATGTGCAGTGGTTTGTACCTAATACAAACTGTGTAATACACCTAAATTAGCAAGTTTAAGTGTAGAAGATTTGTGAAAATGTTGAAAGGGAGTTTAATTTTCTTAGAAAACTATGGTTCTTAATATCCATTGAAGCATCTTATTGATTTTTTTTCTAACTAATACAATAAAACTACTATTTATTTATTTTGTGTTCCACGCTAACATGGAACATTAATATATTGACATTTTATTAATATTAGTGTGTTATGAATATTAATCAAGCATATGTTTTTTCAGTTAATATAATTGCTGAAGACAGAAAACATAACAAAACTAAACAATTTTAAGTAGACAAAATGATATTATTAAGATCTTTATAAAGTCTGACACCACATAAGAAAGAACACATTTGTGTTTATC